>VXBC01002422.1:764445-883329 GCA_013399945.1 Ploceus nigricollis | reverse complement strand
GTGCGCCCCCGCTTCTCCCGCCGGCGGCGGCGGCGCGGCGGGTCCCAGCCTGATCGCTTCCTACCTGCTGCTGCCGCTGGCCGAGCGGGAGCAGGTGTCCAGGGCGCTGAGCGTCAGCTCGGGCCGGGAGCTGCGCTGCAAGGTGAGCGGGAGCCGCGCGGGTGGGGAGCGGGTCCTGCCGGCGCGCCCGAGCGCCCGGCCCGGGGACAGCCGTGCCGAACATCCTCCCGCTGCTCCCCGGCTGGGAACGCCCGGCCAGCCCCCGGCGGCATTTGCACGCTCTGAGAGTGAGCCGGGACTCCGACTTACCTCAGAGCGCCTTTCCCCCAAAGGCTGTGGGAATGGTGGTTTGTTTTAGTTTCCCCCCCAGCCTTTCAATATAAAACGAACAGGAAGGGTCTCGGTAGCCGCTTCTGCCGGTCCTGCCGAGCCCTGGCTCCCCTCCAGCTCCCTCGTCATTGTTTGGGGAGAGTTGCTACGCGAGCTGCAGCTTTCAACGCCCTTGAGAATGAATTTTGGTTTAATTTCCTCTATACAGGTGTTCCCCCTCAAACACTACCAGGACAAGATCCGACCTTACATTCAGCTGCCGTCGCACAGAAACATCACCGGGGTTGTCGAAGTCATTCTTGGGGACACCAAGGCCTATGTGTTCTTTGAAAAGGACTTTGGGGACATGCACTCCTATGTGAGGAGCTGCAAGAGGTTGAGGGAAGAGGAGGCTGCCCGGCTGTTCAAGCAGATTGTCTCTGCTGTAGCTCACTGTCACCAGTCAGCCATCGTACTTGGTGACCTCAAGCTCAGGAAATTTGTCTTCTCTAATGAAGAAAGGTAAGTGGCTGTCAGCAGCCAGCCCTGGGGTGAGTGGGGAGGGAGGAATGCCACATCCAGAGACACAAAAAGCGTCCCAGGGAGTGGAAACAGCCCCGTCAGCCAGGCATCACCTGCGAGCAATCCGAGTAGGTCCTCATCACGTGTGTGTAGTAGGTCACGGATTTAACCGGTGCGCACTCCCTCTTAGTTAGATCTTGACTGATGAAAGGGAGGAAGCTCGCCGGGAGCTTCCTCTCATTCAGTAGAAGTTCAGTGAAACCCGCTGGCAGACAAAGGGATGATAGTTCAGATAGATGCTCGTTAGCGCCAGAAGATGTCATGTGTGCCACTCATTCAGTGTCAAATGAATAAAAGGCAGAGAGGGAGAGCGGGGAGGCTGAGGTGTTGTGCCGGGAGGAGGAAGCAGCCCAGTTGGGGGAGCAGATGTGAGGAGCTGGAGCGCTGGTCCCTCCTCGGGAGAGTGGTCTTGTGACCCACGGTAGAGCCCCAGCACCTGGGAAGGGTCTCCCTGCTGAACCGCTCTGCTGATAAGAGTGATGCTGCTGAACCCTTCGAGGCTTTTATCCCCCTTCCACTGCCGTGCTTCCCATGCCCCCTGTGCCCGTGGATCGTGGGCACACACAGGAGGGAAGGTGGGACATGGTTAAATAATGCTTTGGGAATCCTGCATCAAAGAAAATCACTTTAGTAAAACTTAGCCTAAAGCCTAGGTTCATAGAGGAGATCATAGACTCTAGTTGTTAAATTTAGATTAGGGAAATAATTCAGTATTCCCCTGGAGTGTTTGCTGTGCTCTTGCAGTGCTTCATCACACGTGGCAGAGTCAGAAATAAAGCAAAACTGACTCTTGACTAGCTGCTTATCCCAAGGAATGTTAAAAAACTAAGTAAAAGCTGTAATGGAGTTGTGCTTAATATCCTAAAAATGTGAGGTGATATTACTGATGCAAAAGAAAAGGGATTTTGTTTGTTTTGTTAAACTGGGCTAATGATTCTTCAGGATATCTTTTACGAATGTGATAAGAAAATTAACCAGCACTGCCCCTCTGAAACAACCATATGTTGACATGTAAAGAAAGCTATTCCTTTGAAGGAAACTATTGCAGCTCTTCCCTCCCATAAGAAGATGAAACATTTGTTGAAATGTTACGTTGCACACAGTCTCGCTCATTTGGAAATAACGTGTTGCACAGGCGATGTCATGTGCATCACATTTGGCAAGAAGAGGGTTAAGCAATGGCAGGCGACGCGGGCTCTCGCACAGGTGCAGTTTCAGGGCTCCCGCAGCCAATCCCGGGCCCACGGTTCTCGTTGAGTCATATTTTCCGTTTGCAGAACCAATGGGTATTTGCCGAGGTCAGGCTGAGGACAGGCTGAAGCCAACATATCTACACCCCTGCAGGCTGCCAGGCAGTGCAGAGCCCTTCCAGGGCTGGCTGATGGCTTCCCTGCCAACGGGAGCTCCCCTTACCCTCCAAAATAGGAGGTTGGGGTGGACCCATCTCCACCTGGAGATGGTAGGTGCGGTGATATGCTCCAAAAGGCAAAAAGAATAAGTTATGAACTAAAATGAAAAAAACAAACAAATAAAAAGCTTAGGAAAAGCAGTGATCCTCACCAGTGCAGAGGGGAGCTGGGCTTTGTGGTTTGTGGAATCGCACAGCTGGATGCTGTTTGCTCGAAGCCAGAACGGCACACAGTGGCTGTAAAGTGCCATGTCACCAATTAACCCCCTGCTGTGGCACTGCAACCTGCGTGGGTAGTGGTGACTTGGTGTTCCTCAAGAGTCCTCTGTGTTGTTAAAATCTCTAGTTAATAAAAAAACATGAGCGTCACTGAATGCTTGCCTGATGCACACAGCAGCACTTCCATTACACATTCCCAGGCATCTGGGCAACTTCTCTGCTGCAAGTTGAGGTGTTTCCTTTCTCAGTGCCAATGCAAGAGAGAATGGGGCCATGGCGGGAGCTTGCTGTGCTTGCTCACGACTGCGTGTTGCTATTTCTCACCTGTGGCTTCCTCTCCTGCCCTCCCTAGGACTCAGCTGCGTCTAGAGAGCCTGGAAGACACACACATCATCAAAGGCGAAGACGATGCGCTCTCAGACAAGCACGGCTGCCCGGCGTACGTCAGTCCTGAGATCCTAAACACAACAGGGACTTACTCTGGAAAATCGGCCGATGTGTGGAGTTTGGGAGTGATGCTCTATACCCTGCTGGTGGGACGCTATCCCTTCCATGACTCGGACCCTAGCACTCTGTTTTCCAAAATACGGCGTGGACAGTTCTGTATTCCTGACCACGTCTCCCCCAAAGCCCGCTGCCTCATCCGCAGCCTCCTGCGGCGGGAGCCTTCTGAAAGACTCACTGCTCCAGAGATCTTGCTTCATCCTTGGTTCGAGGCAGTCTTGGAGCCTGGATATACAGACCAGGAGATGGGAACTTCAGATCAGATTGTCCCAGAATATCATGGAGACAGTGATGATATTAGTTCCTTCTTCTGCTAACCCCGTAATCTCAAAAACCTCGTCGGTTCTTACCTCCGGCATCTTTGTACGGTTTCATTTTTCCACGTCTGCAAACTCAACAGCATCTTAAAGTGCCAGTATGGTCAGAAAAGTGACCTTGTCTAAATGAATGCCATCCTGGAGGTCTCCACTCCCTAAGTGTACTCAGAGTTCCATCCTCTTGCTCTGCTGGTTGGTCTCACCAGCCCCGGAGGACCTGTGCAGCCTTGTGAGAACTGTCTAGCTCTTCTGCCTCCCGCATCCTCCTCCGGTGTAACTGATCGCGTCTTGGCTGCAGAGTCTTGTGTCTGGCAAGGTGTGGGATGGAAAGGGAGTTCCTTCTGCTTTCCTGCAGTGGCTGCAGAGGTGTGGAGCCTTGGCCACGATGTGTAGGGGCAGAGGGGCACATGGCGCACCTCTACCTGAACAAATCTGACAGAAATGGTTAAAAGGGGAATCAACTCAGTGTGCCCCAGCAGCCAGCTCACAGAGCAGCTCTCTGACTGTAAGCACGCATTAACGAGGGAAGGAGGTCTTCGCCCACCACGGTCAGCTCTCTGCTCGATGCTGCTCCTCCAGCTGATCCTGCTTTCAGAGGCGTGAAGCTCCGAGATCCACTCGTAAGACAGATCACTGCTGTGGCTCTTTCTGAAGCAGAAACCAGTGGATCTCCCAGCTGGATCCCTTCTGATTCAATTCGCTGTCCAGGAAAGCATTTTAAATAGACTTAAGCCTCATGTTACCACAGTGTAGCCTATATATCTTTATGCCCTCAGCGAGCTTGTCAAGTAGCAGGTCTAGTTAGCTCCGAGTGCCAAAATGTATCCGTTTACCAAACCGTAACACTATCGGCTGGAGCACCTTCCCCTGGGAAAGGATAAGGGGTGTCTTGTACAGTACCTGTAAACATGGCCATGTTTTTCAACCGGCTCAACTCTTAAAAATACCACATCACCTCCTTTCCTCCTCCAACCCCCAAAAAGTTAGTCTTAAGAGTTAAATCTCCGTACACCCTTAGTTGATTATTCAGGTATGCTGTTTGCCTCCAGCCTCCCCCCCACTTTTTTTTTTCCTTTTTTTTTTTTTTTTTTTTTTTTTAATTTTTGTTTTGTTTTTATTTTGCATGATTATTCATAGTCTTTCCAATATGTGTGAATAATGAATATACCAGAATCGTTAGCTTCCTGGGTTGGGGGTAAGTAAAACTTAGTCCTGCCTAAAATTTCTGCTTCGTTTCACATGTGTCCAGTGGTTTATGCAGAGATGTCCATTCACCTTAGGCAAGAGTGCGGCTTCTGAAATGGCCGTGAGGTGGGTGATGCACGTTCTCAACACCACCCAGTTGGAGTGAAGTCATTTTAAGGGTTAACCTTGGCAAGCTGCAGTCCCACCACACGTTGCAAGAATACCATGTATACCTCATGGACTGTGTACTTTGTACATACCTTACTGTTTGGGGTTTTGTTTTCTTGTTTTGTTGTACTTTGTCCTAATAAGAGGTGTCGAAGAGCAGTTTAATGTGAATTATTGTTGGCAATACTAACTTGACAGAATCATGAGCATTAAGAGCAGAGCGCTCCAGCTCTCCGTTGCACTAAACCTCTCATGATTGCTTGACATTTGTATCTGTGATACAGTTTAACCCTCCTATGAAAAACAGTACATTTGTATATATTGGTAGAAAATTCTGCCAGAAAAGCTAAAAACACTATGTCCAGTTTGTACATATGTATATGTCTGTGGAAACCTGGATGATAAAGTCTGACTTGTAGAAAGTTTTAATAAACTTAGTTTCATAATGTTTGTCCCCAGTTCTTGTGGTGTCTCAAGAGGAATGCAGCTCAGTGTGTCTGGTTTAATCTGAAAAAATGGGATTTAGCCTCAGAAACTATCAGCTCCTCTATGGTCTATGTATGCATTCTATCATGCCTTAGCCTGACCTCCCTCAACTCAGCCTGGGGTTGAATCCCCAGGGAGAGTGGGGACAAGGGATGGATCCTGTGTCTTGTGAGGTGGAAAGGGCTTGGGATGTCCCCAGGGTTATGTGAAATGGGATATTCTACTCCTCTGATAAACAAGGGAGAGAGGAGTTAGAGCTCTGCCTCTGAATTTTAGAAACCCTCTTCCCTTTCAGCCCATGCATTTGTTTCCCTCTGTGCCCTGTGAGCAGAAGATGCTGTGGCACAGCAGGGCTGTCATCCTGCACCTGTGTGCCTGGCAATGTGATGCTTCAGCCAGTGGAAAATCCGATCTCAGATGTCTAAAAGTGAGCAGCCAAAAGGAGAGGCAGTAACCAAGAGCATTGGTGTTACAGGGAGCTAGAGCTCGTGGGCAGAGGATTGACCCTGCTGCTGGGAGGCAGCACGGTGCTCTCATTAAAACGAAGGGAAAGATTATTAGAGCTGCTTTTCTTTGTGGTGAGAAGAGAGAAGTATAAATAGCTGCAGTATCAAGGTTAGAGAATGTGCTTTCCTGAAAGAGATCAAGCCACCCTTGCAATCCACCCGGAGCGGTGAGATCATCGCTCACAAGTGGAAAGGAGGAGGAAGAGAGTCTTGATTTTTATTTATACTTTGCCTCATGTTTAACTTTGTCCTTTTGCTTGAAATCTGTTTTGTGGAGCAACTGCTTCTATGGAGCTCCTTGAGCAGGAGCAACTTTAAAAACAGTTTTACTTTTAGAAGGGGAGTGGAAAGTGAAAAGGAGGGAATAGGGACCTGGTCAGCGATAAAGCAAAGTGCACTGACTTTCATGAGTTACCTTGACTCCCACTCTGAGAAGCCAGTGATCTGTGCAGTAAGCATATTTTCTTACCACTTGCTGAGTGAATGTCAGACACCAAAATATCTCAAGTTACTTTACTGATGTCATTCTTGCAAGACTTGTAAAAATATGTGCGCTGCATAGCCTGGCTGATTAAATTACCCCCTGCCCTACCATGCTTTCAGGCTTGGACAGAAGCCCTGATGCATCCTTTCAAAACAGCTGCAGGAGGTTCGTATTTTAGTGAAACCTCGAAAACTTTCAAAACACTTTTTTCTCCCCCTTGCAGTTAAGTCACCCTTAGTAGGTGAACGTGTAGGTCATCCCGTGACTTTGTTTCTCATGAGCTGTGCTGCAGAGCAATTAAAATAAATGCCAAATTGTAGTAACATCTGCAAGCAGCCTCTGTATTGCTTTAGGGATTATAATGCAACATCCGTTTGTACAGGAGAATAAATTGCTATTGCTTCGTTACCCCATCGTTTGTATTATTGTATACAAAGTTTCAGAACATGTTGAAAGAACCAGCATATTAAGTGATTAAATTTTGATGGTGGGTGTGAGAACTTTGATTTATGCAATGCACACATTTCTTTTTGAGAGAGTCATAGTTTGTCTATTTTTAAATGGTCCTTTTGGCTGAGGACCACATGAATCTCTTAGGCATTTTGCAGACCTGGTCACCATTTTCACCTTGAAATTGCCCTCTCTGAAAGGTGCTGTGAGACTTCAGTCCTCTGTTGTTGCTAAAAACACAGGAAAAGTTGAGGTTTTTCACAACATCCTGGTCTCCGTCCTAAACCGGCATCGAACCACCTCCCAGTCAGGATAGATCTTACATCCTAAGCATGTATTTTTATCAACTCTCAATACTTCAGCTGCACTTTAGGCACCAGTTCAATAATTTTCTTTTGAAGTAGCACAGCAGAATTTGTAAACCAGCTTCCTCTGAAAGTGCCAGGTAAAACAGCCAGCTCAGCAAGCTCAGGTTTAAGGTCAACATCTCTGCCAAGGAGGTGATGCTTGCTGAGGTTATTTACAGTCAAAAAAGACTGGTAGAGGTTCAGCTCTATCTATGCTAAACAGTGCCCTGATTTTAGTAGAACACCTTCAAGTTAGGCAAAGGCACTTCTGCATCAGTGTAGTATTTATGAAAGCAAAGGGGTGAAAGAACAGGGTTATTTTATAGATATACAAGAGGAAAATTCATTGCCCTTGGCTGGATCACAATGCCAGTGCAATACTCTCCTCTAGCTCTCCTTTAATGCACTGAGGGCAGGCCTGACAGATAACTTGAGAAACACTTATTATTCCAGCAGTGCTGAGTGCACTCTGTCAAGCAATTCTCAACAGATTATCTCATTATAGAAAACCAATTTTTTTTCCCTATTTTTTTCATGCTGTTGCATTCTGTCAGGGAAAAAAGCCTAACATTCAGCCTTGTGGCAATGCACAGATTTAGCAGCACAAATACTTCTTACAAAGATGTTTTTCTAGTGAGCATTGAGAAGAATAACTTGACATATAACCACAGTCTGAATTAATCCCTTGCAAAAAATGGCTTTGTTAAATGCAATGTCACAGAAGTATTGTTGATAAAAGTACCGTGAAATTTGCAACAGTTCTTGCCATGATTCCTCCATAACTTGCAAAATCCTTTTCTCCAAGTGAAATCCAGAGTTCAGATTTCAGACAGGATCAACTTTTGTTGCAGCAAAATGAGAAATCCTTCAGGATATGAGTTCACAGCAGCATCTTTTCTTTCTTTTTGTGAAGCCAGCTATTTAGAAAATGCCTTAAAGAAAACTCATTAGTTTTCATTGCTCTGCATGTATTTATTTACAGTATTTAACCAGCTAAACAAGCTAATGTGCAGCACTTCATTTCCTAATTTGGCTTTGAAACTGGAGCAGCCGAAGTATCAATTACATTCTGTCAAATGCAAACATTAACATAACTGTATGAAGCAATCATGTTTCTAACAACAGCAAGCACTGCCCAGAGGACCAAAATAAATAAAATTCATAGAGCAGGAGGTAACGCTTTTCTTTAACGCAGGATTAGGGCTGGCGAGCGCCCGGGCGCTTCCCTCTGCGGGGCCGTTTGTCTCGCAGGGCTGTGGAGGCAGCTCCAGCGCTGAGGTGGAGGTGATTAATAAGGCACTTGCTCACCAAGGGCACGGTCTCATCACGGCGGGTGTGGATTTCTGCATGCAACTCCCACTGTTATTAATGGTTAATTAATGTGTAATTTGCAGAAAGAGATGAAACTGGGACCTCAGCGGTGTGTTGTGAGCACACACACAGGCTTATCATTCGAAGAAATATCAGGGTGACACGAAGGGTGGATGACAGAAAATAAGTGTGGCGTGAATCAGCTGCCCTGTGTTTATGATACGGCGCTGTTGTGGGAAAACATTCACCTCCATCAACTACCGTCTCCTGCCAACAACAGAAGTTGAGTTTGATAAATTATTAGTGGAGATGTTCTCAGTGGCTTTGCTTAGATTTTACTCCTCTTGCGCAAATTGCAGATTAGGAAAGGATTAAGTAACAACAGTGTGGCTAAAGTATTACACATCGTGCTGGCAATTAGCCAAAGAATGTAGCATGCAAAAGCTGACATTGCCTAAGAAATCAAATATAGCTCTGGTCACCACAGAAAATGACTCTTCCCCACCACCCAAGGTAGTTG
This sequence comes from Ploceus nigricollis, assembly GCA_013399945.1. NCBI lineage: Eukaryota > Metazoa > Chordata > Aves > Passeriformes > Ploceidae > Ploceus > Ploceus nigricollis. The sequence goes on along the minus strand of VXBC01002422.1, from coordinate 874,533 downwards.
CTCAGTTTCTTTCCTGTCTCAGAGCCTTGCACCAGCAAATTGTTCATTACAGAAATTTGTTTTCCTTTTCGTGATTTTTAAAAAAATTTTTTCTTAACTTCCTGGTAGTGAAAAAGCCATAAAGATTTAGATGAATTGCAGAAACCATAAATGTAATTGAGTGTAAAGCCATTGTTGGGCCCTGTGATAACATCCCTGTCAAGTCTCAACTTGTCAGATTCATAGTCTCGCTGAGGCTCAAATACCACGAGTTTCCTTTGCTGCACTAACAACTGGAGACAAAATACCCACATAGTTTGGGGCAAGACTCGCACACGCAATGAGAATGACTTTGCAGATGGGCAGTGGGATACCTGGTGTGTTTCCCCCAGTCACTAATGGCAGCAGAGTTAGGCTCACAAAGTTCAGCCAGCAGCCTCTGTTGCTAAGCAGGGCGGCAACGACCTTCAAACATCAGGTGAAAGTGCAAAACCCACCTGGTGCATTTATGAAATTGTTGGCTGACGAGTATGGTGGGGAGCCCTGCTCCTCCTCACCCTCACGCCTGTGCCCAAGCTGCCTGGAGCTGGGGGAGGACAGGATGCTGTCAGGCCAACAGGTCCATCTGGCCCTGGGAGAAGCACGTGCCCTTGCCTGATGCCTACAGATGTGCATGGGAGTGTGGCTGGTGCCCAGCAGGCACCTCCTGTGGTGTTTCCCTGCAGCACAGGGACACAGTACCTAAAGGGGACCTACAGGAAAGATGGAGAGGGACTCGTTAGCAGGGACTGTAGTGATAGGGCAAGCGGCAACAGTTTTAAGCTGAAAGAGGGTTGATCTAGGTTGGGAAGAAATTCTTTACTGTGAGTGTAGTGAGACACTGGAACAGGTTGCCCAGAGAAACTGAGGATGCCCCAACTCTGGAAGTGTTCAAGGCCAGGCTGGATTAGGCTTTGAGCCACATGGTCTAGTGGAAGGTGTGCCTGCCCACAGTGGGGGGTTTGTAACTAGATAGTCCTTGAAGTCCCTTCCAACCCAAAGCATTGCATGCTTCTATGACACTGTGGCCCACTGATACCCACCTTGGTATTTAAGCATCGTCCAAGGACCTTCCTATGACTGGAAGCCTTGCTTGGCCCTTGCTTTGACTCTATCTGTACCTTGAGGTCTCAAAATCCTGCAGCTATGAATCCCACAGCAGAGCTTGGCACTGCTTCAATAAATTACCTTGCTTGGAAGGGGAATATGTTTCAAACAACAGCAATATAACAGGAATGACTAAAGAGGAGCAGCTGGCCCAGTTTTGGAGGATCTTTTTGCTGCCCTCACTCCCCATGGGGACTGGAGGTGACACTGTGCTCTGTGCAGGTCAGTAGCCTTCTGAGGCACCCACAGCCCCAGACTGGTGAGGACTTGAGCCCAGTGGGCAGAAGGGCTTAATCAGCGAACTCATGGGATTTTTTATCATGGGTCTTGTGATCCTTGATATGTAAGGGCCCTGTCTGCTGAAGGCAATGATCTCCAGGAGATTTTGGATTTTCATGTGAGCAAGAACAAGCAAATGTCCGGTTTCTCTTGTTGCAAAGAGGGATTTGAAAGGATGTGTCCCATGAACCCTTTGGACTATTCCCTACTCGTTACTAGTGTCCCAGCCAGATGCTTCATGCTGCAAAGACATGCTTGACTGGCTGCCTCATTACAGCAGGCAGTTTTGTCCTTTCATCTGAGCAGCTGGCAAAACAATAAATTAAAAAATAAGGCAAAGTCAGCAAATAGTTTTCTTTCCCCATGTGCAAGGTTAGAGGAACTGGTGCCCCTCCTCCAGAATGATTTCCTGACTTAGTAACATTTTTCTCAATCTTCTCTTCTTCCTTCTTTCTGGGCACATGAGGAAAAGCAGGATTTGTGTTTTGAGCGGAGAGGGAGCACCTTTACATGCTGTGCTGTGGCCCAAGCTCTACATGTGTGTGTGCCAACTGCAGCCAAAGCCCTGAGCAATCTCCAGCAAGGAGCAGGGGTGGCTTTGCAGGGAGAGTGCTTTTGTTGTGTCAGGATGAGGCCTGGACTCCAGATAGGAGGTACCCCTCTGCCTGCAGGCTTCTCAGGCAAGCCTTGCTGCCTGCAGACAGACAGTATTAGCCACTGGCAGGAGATGGTCCATCCTGGGATGTCTAGGCGTGCTGGAGAGAAGATGCTGCAGTGGCATGCAGCTTGTCCCCAGCCCTGGGCATGGCTCTGGATCGCTGGCAGGGCTGCTCCACAGGGCGCCGTGGGCTGAGCTGCTGACCTGACACTGGCCCGTGATGCACATCCTGCTCACGCATGTGGGCATGAGTCAGAGCCTGAGAGGAAAAAGCCTCACCCAGTGACAGGCAGAGTGGTGCAGGGAGCTCAGGCTGTGTGCTGATAGAAGAGATTGCTTATTACAGCCGACATCCTCCCTCGGCAAAATCCCTGCACCTGTGACACGGGGAAAGGGGTTTGACCTAACCAGGTCTCCCAACTCATAGTCAGAGCTTCAATGGAACCTCTGCAGGCTGGGTTTGTCGAGGTGGCTCAGTGCCTGCCTTCAGCATCTGCAATCTCAGAGCTGAAGGAGCTGCTGGGGGCTCCCAGCACACACACATCCCAAGCTGCTGACAGTCTCTCCACAGCAAGAAGGCGCAGCGAGATTGATCAGAGCCGCATGCATTCCCCTCTGCCCTTGTGAGACCCCACCTGAAATACTGTATTCAGCTTTAGGGCCCCCAACATCAGAAGGGCATGGACCTGCTGAGCAATTCCAGAGGATGGTCCTGAAAATGACCAGAGGGCTGGAGCCCCACTCCTGTGAAAATGACCAGAGGGCTGGAGCCCCACTCCTGTGAAAATGACCAGAGGGCTGGAGCCCCACTCCTGTGAAAATGACCAGAGGGCTGGAGCCCCACTCCTGTGAAAATGACCAGAGGGCTGGAGCCCCACTCCTGTGAAAATGACCAGAGGGCTGGAGCCCCACTCCTGTGAAAATGACCAGAGGGCTGGAGCACTCCTCCAGGCTGAGAGAGCTGGGGCTGTTCAGCCTGGAGAAGAGAAGGTTCTGGAGAAACCTTGCAGCATTTTCCTCTACCTAAAGGGGGCCTTACAGGAAATATGGGGAGAGACTCTGTATCATGGAGTGTAGTGATAGGACAGGGGGGAATGGTTCTAAACTGAAGAAGGGTAGATTTAGATTAGATATTAGGGAGAAAACCTTTACTGTGAAGCTCAAGAAACACTGGAACAGGTTGCTCAGAGAAACTGTGGATGCCCCATCCCTCGCAATGTTCGAGGCCAGGTTGGATGGGGCTTTGAGCAAACTGGTCTAGTGGTAGGTGTCCCTGCCCATGTCAGAGGTGTTAGAACAAGATGATACTTAAGGTCCCTACCAACACAAATCACTGCATTATTCTATGCTGTGCAGAGGCCTCTAGAGAAGCAATACAATCTTTATGTCTCTTCTTCCCATCAGTTTGACCTCAGTCTTGCTGTCTTCAGAACCTGCCACCTGTCCTTTACCCAGGTGCTAATCTTCCTTGGGCACTGGGACAGCTGAGCGATGGTCAAGCTGCCCCCTCCCTCCTCACTGCTTTTGCAGGAAACAGGTGTCCAGATCTTTTGACCCTTGAAAATGATTGCATTTAATTATTTCCAGAAATTTTCCACTATGGTTTTAAACTGTTTCTTCCAGAAATCTGGTTCATCTTTGCTAGGAAGCCATTGTATGTCTCAAGCAAAGGTCAGGATGAATCATTTTGGAAAGCACGCCAGCTGCAATGGACTCCCAGCACCAGAGGAGTGGAAGTGTGTCCATGGATTGCCACTTAAACACAAAGCCCTGAACACCCCGAGCTCTTCTTGGAGTCAGTGGGATGACTTGCACAGAGTAACAGATGCTGGGTATGACTGTAGGCAGTTCAAAAGCCAGTGGTGGATGGATCACAGCAGTAGATGGTCTCAGAGCTGTGGCTTTAAAAGGGTTATTGATTCATTTGGAAACAACTAGCATGAGTGACTTTGTAACAGACAGGATTATTTAGTCTCACCACATGCCAAACATAGAAAATGTACAGTTCAGCACTGCGATTCTTCCGATTCTTCCGGTGATCATCACATAAAACACCCAACAGGATAAGCTACCAATGGACTGGATAATGCATTTTCCTTATATATATTTGCAGCTCCCAAGGGATGTGGGTTGTCCTCAAAAACAATGGGAAAAATTCTTCAGTTAAAGATCTAATAGGCAGGAGTTAAACTGAGAAGCAATCAACCAAACAAAAAAAAAAAAAAGCATGTGGATAGTGATACAGCCTTGATCCGGACTGCTGCAGCCATTCAAAAGAAGGAGAAATAAGTTGCTCTGAGTGTGTATAGAAAATGCATGCTCAGAAATCAGCAAAAAGAGCTTTTCATCTCATATCTACTTCTATGCTGGGCAGCCTGAGGGAGCTGGGTCTTTCCTTTACAGGCCAGCTGAGAATGCTTCTAGTGACAAGGACACACAGCATGGTACCAATGGAGCCATCTCCAATCCCAGTTTCTCCTCCTTTGCTAGCAAAGTGTTAAAAAATGCCAAGGAGTTATGGAAGCAAAGACAGCCAGGGATGGGAGTGACCAGCAGGGCACTGAGCTCTCTGTTGTGAGCCTGTGTGGGCCCCCATTGGTGGGAGTTCAAGAGGCTTCACTCAAACCAGATGCCTCTGAGCAAGCAGAGAGCTGCAACTAAACCCTGGCAGCTCCACCAAGCCTTCTGCAGGGATGATCCAGTTTCCATGCTTGGGGTGTCTAGTTCCACAGATCCCACATGCAGAAAATCTCCACCCAGATCATAAGGGTGTATCTAGAAATTTTGCTCTGACATGTACTATAAGGCAGCTACATTCAGTGTATGCTCAGTTTTGCTCTGGCATAAATTATAACACAACCACTGTAATCTGAAAAAAATCAGGCTTGGCCTGCACTCTGTGATGCCATTCTACTGGGTCAAACCTAGAGATTCAAACTCAGCCTTCACCCAGCACAGCCTGAAGAGCAAACCAGGGAGAAATTCTCCAGTGCATGCAACATTCCTGTATAAATCAGTGGGAGCTGTAGAGTCTGGCGTGAAGTCAAGATTTCAGGATTTGACCCAATTTAACCTTGGCATAGTTGCCTAACTCCAATTTTTTACTTTTTTGTGAGGCTCAACAATTAATTTTCAAAACAATTAAAAAAAAAAAAAGAAGAGGCAGCTGGGGTTCAGAAGGGCTGTGCTAGCCAGCAGGGTTTTGTTAAAGCTACTTCCACTACTGTGGTATTTGTTGGCGTCAGCATTTTGTGCAAAGTAAAGCACTGCTCTGGGCTCTCTGTCCAGGGCAGAGCCATATGAGCTGGGGGCAGAAGTTGCGACTCGTCCCATACTTGACACACAGAAGGGAAGTTCCTTTTACCAAATTCAACTGCTGGGTTTTTTTTTTTTACTCACTGGAGTGAAATTCAGGCATGTGCAAAATGCAAGAACTGCTCATCTCAGATCCAATGAGTCCCAGTGTGGAAAGTTTATTGGAGAGGCTTTGGGGGAGCCAGGGTATGAGATAAGAAGATGGGAAGAAGCAGGACAGGATTACAGCCTTGCAGAGGATTGAACTTTCTGTCATTTCTGTCCCTTCTCGTTTCTATGCTGGGAAAGGGTGCTGTTTCCTAGGCTGTTTTCAGGAATCTCTTTTGAAGAGCTGATAAAGATATAAATGTCTCTTTTTCTGTTCACCTTGTGGGTGGACAATAAAAGGCATCATCTCAGTGTTAAATGTTTTATTGTTTTAATTACTCCACAGCATCTTGGAATTTACTGTGCTACTACTTGTTAATATATTCAGTAGAGCACAGGAGATGCCAACACTGCTGGAGTTTGATGATGTTTTGTTTCAAGTTTCAGACCCTGACTTGCAAACCTGCACTGTGCAGTCCCGTGGCTCCCTGTCCAACCTGGGCAGTGGGGATGGGTGTCTGGCTGTGGCTGCTGTGATGGAAGGACAAGCCCGGCACTGAGGAGTCACTGCAGCCCTGTTGTGCCCATGGAAGTATTGGAAGAGGTCACTCACCAAATACCATCCTAGGCAAAACAGACTCAAATTGGAGATATTAACTGAATTTACTACTAACAAAATCAGAGCAGGACAATGAGAAGTAAAATAAATCTTAGAAACACCTTACCCCCACCCCTACCTCCATCCCAAGTTCTACCTCCTCCCCCTCAGTGGCACAGGGAGATGGGAATGGGTGTTATGGTCAGTTCATCACAGGTTGTTTCTGTCACTACTCAGGGAGAGTCCTTCCCCTTCTCCAGCATGGGGTCCCTCCTATGGGAGTCAGTCCTCCACAAATTTCTCCAGTGTGAGTCCTTCCCATGGGCAGCAGCTCTTCACAAACTGCTGCAATGTGGGTCACTCTTCTACTGGGTGCAGTCCTTCAGGGACAAGCTGCTTCAGCATGGGTCCCCCACCTGGTCACAAGCTGTACCAGGAAATCTGCTCCAGCATGACTCTTCTCTCCCTGGGTCCATAGGTCCATAGGTCCCTGCCCACAGGTCAAGGGTTTCCCACAGGGTCACAGCTCTTTTTCAGGCATCCCCCTGTTTCAGCCTATGTCTCCTCCATGGGCTGCAGGTGGATCTCTGCATCCCTGTGCTCCTCCATGGTCTCAGGGGCAGGGCTGCCTCACCAAGGGCTGTACCATGGGCTGCAGAAGAATATGGAGCACCTCCTGCCCTTCCTTCTGCACTGACCTGGCTGTCTGCAGGGCTGTTTCTTTCACATGTTCTCACCTTGCTCATCTCTGGCAATTACACCTGTGCAATAATTGTTTTTCTTTCTTAAATGTGTTATCACAGAGGTGTTACTTTCATTTCTGAATGGCTCAGCCTTGGCCAGCAGCGAGTCCATCCTGGAGCCATCTGGCATTGGCTCTTCTGGACACTGGAGAAACTTCTGGTAGCTTCTCACAGCAGCCATCCCTGAATCCTCCCACTACCAAAATCCGGCCACAGCCCATCAGGAAAATCCAGGCATATTTTCAGGGAAAACTGGTTTTATCTCCCCTTGGGCACACACATGACAAATTTCTTTTGGGTTTAGAATAAAATCAGCAGGATGGCCAGTGGCAGGGTGTTAAGTAGGAGTGGGTTTTAATCCTTTTAAGAGCTTTGATTAATTTTGGTTCAGATTCCCTTCCCTTCACTGCAGATGAATCTGGATGGCTCCTTAGTACTTCTAAACAGCTTCTGAGATTTAGACTTAGGATATGAATCTCTTTTTGCTCCCAAAAACATCTTCAAAGCTTACTTCCAGCAATGAGACATCCTCTGGGCTCTTCAGCTGCAGTTCACTTGAAAATGACTCTGAAAAATAAGAAAAACATGGCCATTTTTGAAAGTAAAACCAGCCCATGGAGGTTTAAGAGGCATGGGAACACCCATATTCAGCACCATGAGATGTTCTAGCACTGGAAATGTTGCACTGTGTTAGGGTGTGAGTTGGCACAAGATGTGTTTGAGAACCCACCTCTGCTTTGGCAGGGGGAGGAAGAGTGAGGATGTGGAGGGGAGACCTGGGACTGGAGCAACTGAGGGTGGGAATTTTCCAGGTGATGCCAGGAGTGCCTGGAATGTTGTATTTTATACAGCATTGTATTTTATAGTTGTGTGGGTGACGCCAGGCCATTGGCCACTTTGCTCCTGCTGCCCCTTGTTTCAATAAGTGACTGCAGCTCAGCTTCCTGGATTGTTCAGTCTGGGGAAGGGAGAAAAAGGGGCAGCAAGGCATGTGCTTGCATTACTCTGAGGGTGCACCCAGTCTAATGAAAGCAAAGAAACACCCTAGGACTCATTAACTGGGCTTTCAAGGATGAGCAGACAATGGGAGGGCTTCAGTAACAGTGAAAATCTTGGATTTGTGTAGGAACTTTTTACTTTTAGCCTTTTACTCCCCTTTCTCCCGCCTGGCCTGTGACTCAACACCACTGTACATGACAGGGTAACCTCAGGCACACAATCATCCTCCAGGTATTATGACTGTCAGACAAACAGATTGCTCACACCATCCTGTGCTGGGCTGAAAGGATTACTATATAGATTGGGATCAGGATTGCCTTCTGAATGTACTCAGCCTCAAAACAGGTGTAAGGGAAAAAGACATGAGGGAAATTGTTTGCCAGTGGAGAATCTCTCCAGGAGGAATTGTTGGATAAATACTAGCTGGAGATTGGGATCAGGCAGCTGCTGTGTTGGGTTTTTCCCACTCAGATATAGCCTGAGAGCAGCGTTACAGGCTGCAGGCACAAGCAAAGCAAAAATGCTGTTGTATGCATGCATGAATGACCTGTGCACTCACACACCGTGTTCTGAGAGGGTCTGGTAAAAGGGTAATAAAATAATAGAATCATAGTACCACAGAATGGTTTGGGTTGTAAGGGACCTTAAATATAATCTGGTTCCAACATGGGCAGGGACACCTCCCACTACACCAGGTGGCTCAAAGCCCCGTCCAGTCTGGCCTTGAACACTATCAGGGATGGGACATCCATAACGTTTCTGGGCAACCTGTTCCACTGTCTCACCACCCTTAGAGTAAGGAATTTCTTCCTTCTGCCCAATCTAAATGTACCCTCTTTCGGTTTAAAACCACTCCCCCTTATCATATCGCTACATGCCATTGCAAGAAGTTCCTCTCCAGCTCTCTTGTAGCTCCTTTAGGTACTGGTAGGTGCTACAAGGTCTTGAGAGAATATTCTTTTCTCCAGGCTGAACAGCCCCAACCCTCTCAACTAGCCTTCTGTGTTCAGAAGGAGAACTGAACACACTCCCTTGCCAGTGCAGGGGACAATGTGTGATACCCACAATTGGAGGTGGGTTAAAAAATGGAGTGAAAAGCATGACTGCAGAGCAAGATCACCCATAACAATTCACCCATATATATAGGCCCTTCTTCAGGTAGTCCTGCATGTGTTGAGATTGTTTGAGAACTGCAGATGCAAAGAAAGAGCCACAGGCCCAAAGTCAATATGTGTTGCCAGAAGCCTGGTATCTTTGTTACAGAGTATTAACTGCAGCCTGCATGTGTGGTATATCAATTTAGATTATTTCCTGTAAATACTTCTGTGCTGGAAAGCTCAGGTCAGACTCTGCATGTATTTCTCGCCTGCTTTTTTCAGCTGGATAGAACTTGAGCAAACAGATCATGTGACTTGCCAAAACCACCCAGTGAGTCACTGGCTCAGCCCAGATTAGATCTCAGGAGTTTCTAGCTTTGATCTAGCCACAAGACCACATGGCCTCTTTCTATAGTCTTTGATGAAAGGCTACATAAACACACATAAGGGAGCTCACTAAATTTTTTTTGGAAGTTCTGAAAAATGTTTTGCCCCTGCGGCAAGCAAAATTGGAAGGAACTATAAAAGGGTGCCATGCACGTATCTGCTGGAGTAAAAAATATTAACAGTGACAAAGTAAATGTCCAAACACCTGAAAAAAAAAACTGTGCAAATGACAACAGGATGCTCTGGATAATACTGCTTGAGTGCTGTACCTGCCATATGGATCCTTCTACAAGAGCTAGTTACCTTATAAAGAGACATTCTTGCGTCATCCTTCAGAAAGTATAAACACATTAAGCAATGTTATTCTCTAAAACATCAACACATGAGCTACTTACAATGGACTAAAAAGTCATTGTTGCTTTGAGGATGTATTTGTCCCAAGTGATTCATAACAATCCATGGCACTGCGGCTATGAAGACTTCTAAAGGATGCCTCCACTTCCAGGCAAGTATCCACGGAAACAAGCCCACAAGTTTGCTTTGTTTGCCTCCTTTTACCTAGGATAACCTTTTAAGCTGCTTTGTAGGCAGCCAGGCTTCCCAGCTGAAGCAGATGTCTATCCCTTCTCAATGCTGGGCTTTCCTTTCTGTACCTACTGTGCTGCTGTGCTGTGGTCTCTCCTGGAGGAAGGGCAGTGGTTCCCTTTGACAGAGCCAGATGAAGATGAGGACATCTCGGTGGCAGTAACTCCTATAGTACAGTACTAATGTGGTTCCAGAGGCTGCTGCCAAGAATTGCTTCCCATGCCTGCCTGCGCCAGGAGATGTGTGGAATGATGAAACCGAAGCTAGCGGAGTGCAGGGCCTGTGTCACCATGACCGGGGATTTGGAGCAGGACCCGAGAGAGCTCAGATACCCTCATGCTCTCAGGATGGGCAGCTCAGCTAGGCAAAGACCATTCTCTGACAAGAGAAAGCCAGATCAGGACCAACAATGCCAGAAGACTGTTTAGGCCTGTAAATCACCTTTTTTACTTTCTTTCTTCCCACCCCTGCTTTAGCCTGTCTGTTGCTTTGAAATCAGCTCTGAGATGTCGGGAGACATCCTACAGTATTTTGGATCCCCCATGGCCACCTGGAATTTAGCTCTCAGTTTTCTGAGAGACTCATGTCATTAGGGTAAGCCAGTGTGTGTGTGTCTGTGTCAGCACATAACAAAACACATTGTAAGCACCCTGAGCTCAGGAACTAATACGTGCTCTGGCAGGAGCACAGCCGTGCCAGCAAGAGCACAGGGTCATAAGCAAAGGCAATATTGTCTTCTGTGGGACTAATAAAGATAAAAGACAAAGCAACTGTTTACTGTACTGTTGAGGGGACTGTTTGGGACACTGAAAGGGGAGTGCAGCAGATACTGACACATGGTTGTTAAGTACAGGTAAGTGTTCAACCTGAAAAGCACACAGAAACTCAACCCCAGACTGCACATAAGTGTTCTGGGCACTGAGGCAAGTGCCTAGCAGAAGCATGTTGGAGCAGCTTGTCTGCTGTTCTCCTCTCAAACTGCTGTTAGCTCGTCCTACCTTCCTGATTTGAATCAATTGAATAGCATCCACATGGACTCATGCAGTCTACTCAGGTCAGTTGTAAAGAGGCAGAGTCATAAGCATTTTGATGCTCTCAGAAACCCAAGACCTCTGTCCTCCTGCACCAGGATGGGCTCTGTACAGCTGCCAAGCTCTAAAAGCCTGCACAGCATTTGTGCCCAGTACTAGCAGGAAATGTCTTCCTTCTGGTACTGAAAGAAATGAGATGTGATTTATGAAGTTCCACTTAATAAAACTGGAAATGACATACTGATGGGTGGCTGAAAAGACCACCACACTGCACAAGAGAACAGGGCATTCAGTCCTCCAGTCACCTCTTCACAGCTCAGAGAAGGAAACCACACTAGGATTTTAATTCACTGTTAGTTGGATCATTTCATGCAGCCAACAGCAGTTCCCCAGAGTTTAAAAAAGTAGGGGTTCAATGCTTAAACTTGAAAGAGCACTGGCTAGCTCAAAAGAGAGCCTCCTTCTGACAGAAATGGAGGGACTAATCACTCAATCTAAAAATTAGAAGTTGTTTTTGTACCACAGACCATAATCAAATTACATTTATCTCACTCAAGTAGATTAGAGCACTAATTATCAGCCTATGTATGCAGAGTGTACAGACATATCTGTGAACATAAACACCCATATGTTTCTATATTCAGAAATACAAACAAAGTTGAACCCAAAACCCAATGGGATGTTATTGCTGCCCTGTGTGGGGAGGAGGATCTCCGCATCTATAATGCTTGACAATCTTCATCAATGGCTTTTAATGCTCCAGACATCTGGGCTTGTCCATGAAGATGGTATCTTGGAGGTGGAGGATTTGGCAAAGCTAGTGGTGGAACAACAGTTAAGCCATAAGCAAGAGTATGGCCTGGTAAAACTGGAAGAGATTGCATCGAAGATTGGGTTTCTGCCAATGAAACATTAGTAGCCATGGGGCAAGTTAAGCCCTTGTAACCTTGTGGTCAAATTTCTAGCTGTAGCCTCTTCAGGAGAAAATATAAGTGATTGGTGCCCTTGGTGAAGTCAGTAGACCTGAAGAACGTGTGTCATTGTCAGAAGCCCAAGCACATGCTGACAGACTGTAACTTCTAAGAGACATGGTACATCACATTACTTCACTGAGACCTCAGTGGAGCAGCAGAAAGCACCATCCAGGAGACAAAGATTAGAAATTTTTTTTGTAATGACATGACTGAAGGCCTGTTCACCATATTGAGGGTGGGTTAAATGCAGTCTCTCACTTTGATGTCATTACAACACATTGCCAAGTCTGTTCTTTGGCGTTCCCACTTCATGTGACCTTTTTTTCAGTCTTCTTATGTCTGAATGGTCAAGGTTGTGCTGTGTTTATGTGTTCATGCATGTGTGTTTGCATGTATTTAAAGCTGTTGCTGGCATAGTTGACTGGGAACATGAACGTAAAATGTGAAGTGTTAATGAAAACTGGAAAATATCCAAGACTATTCTACTGGTTGTTTAACCATGTATCATGATATCATGGAGATGGAAAATAGATATGTCAGGTAAGAAATAGCCTGTTCTAAAAGAGATGTAGAAAGAGCAATGTAACATGAAGAAATGATGTATAAATCAGGCAAAACCCACAGGAAATACAACAACGATGATGATAAATTACAAGTAAAAACAAAGTAAGTGATTGATAAAAAGAAACTAAAGGATTAATAGACTATCAGCAGCCAAGAGAGTGAAAGAAATGTGGAAAACATTGACATAATCATGTCAGGAACAATGCTGCCTCTTCTCCCAAACTCATTTCCATGGCTGTATAGATCAATTGCCAAATGCAGATGGTAAAATCAAAAACTGTGTTAAAAAAAAAAGTCTATTTCTATTCTGCATTTGGGAAGGAGATGGATGTTCATCCCTTATGATATTGCAGATGGAGTGAGTACATCATTTACCATCTGGAACAATGGAGATGTGAGGCAGCATCTGCTAAAATTAAACATTTTTTACATCATCTGTCCTGGCTATCTTTGTGTCTTAAAGGAGAAGATTAAAATGCTTGGTAAAGTTTTATATTTATGAATCCAGTGGAATTCTAAACACATGGGAGACTGACAAAGTAGCTCTGGAACTTAATAGGTGTAAAAGGGGCACTCCAGGGAGCAATAGGTTGGTGAGTAGGACAGTATCCCTCAACACACTCACCAAAAGTTCATTCAGGCCTCCAACAACAAGCCATTAGACATTAAAAATAAAACCAATGTTAATCAACGAGGTTTTGTGGAAGGTAAATCTCATCAAAGAAACCTGTTGTCTTTTCCTTTGGACAAGATTAGAGATCTGGTTCACACAGTATTCTTGGCTGTCTCCACCACATGACAAATTGATTAATGAGCTCACATTACACAGGATGAATAGGGTACAAGCTAAGAGTTGGCCAAGTGACAGATGTAAAAAAGTAGTTATTAATGGGGGATTAATGGGGAAGCAACAGCCCAGGGATGCTTGAGGGGGTGAAGTCAGCCACACAGAGTTCAGTGTTTCTGTAGCTTCAGTCTGTGTGACTCAAACATCTCCATCCTACTGCAAAGGGTTAGAGATCCTGATGTCACACATTTGTCTTGGCAAGATCTTTTCTGTTTATACACCGCTAGGATACATTGGAGCAATTGTCTCCATTATCCAGGTAGGAAAGCAAGGAGGTAAGAGAGACAGGCTGCTATTTTAGGAAACTGTGAGAAGCAGTGGATGCCAAGAAATCAGCTGCTTTCTGAAGGGGCAGTTTGGGAGTGCAATAACAAATTTCTGGCCTGACAAACCCACAAAGGCCATGAAGCAAATCAGTAGCAGAGCTTGGAAAAGAGCTCAGCAGTTGCTGGCTATGGGCCTGACCTGGGATGACTCACTTATCTAACACATGTTGCATCTTTTCCATGCAGGGAGCAGGCATTGACATCAGCAGGGCTGAAAAGATCTACTCCCGCTGGCCAGCACTGACTGTTTGCTCTCCTCCCAGCACATGCATCAACTTCCACCAGCAAATAACTGGAACAGCACTTCATTTAACACCCCCACGCCCTCTTACTAAATGTTTGATAGAAGATTAAAGAAAGAAGTTATTTTATGCTAATGTGCTCATCAAGTATTTGCTCCTAATTTATCACTTCATTGCTTTGTTTTCTTTCCTGACAACTTGACTATTCACAGGAAATGTCACCTTGCAGGATATCATGATGTGACTGTTATACACAGTCCCAGGGAAAAGCTTGATAAGGTAAAGTTCATTACATGCATTAGTTTTTTGATTCTGTAGTCGGCAGAGGAAAGCTTGTATCTCAAAGTTTCCCAGTACCCTGTCAGCAGCAGCTGATACGTGGTATAATGCTGTGGCCTGTCTGTGGGGCTGCAAGAAGAACCCTCTGTTGTCCTGGGAAGGCTGGAGAGGAAATGAGAAATCTCTCAAGGATGTGAAGCTTATGGCAAAGCTGGTCTGGACTCTCCTTCCAAGTGCTGCTCTCTGCCAGGCTGGTGCACAGCAGGGAGAGAAGCAATAGCTGTTCTGAAGGTGATGGTGAAGTAGTCTTTATAAAAAAAAAGAAATGGGAAAAGAGGTAAAATAATTGGCTTGCAAATATTTAATTATCTGTTGGAAAGCAGTAAGATTCATTTTATTTCCTCTGCATTGCCTGTGCTTGACATAGGAGAGCTGCCAGCTATGACATCTTCCTTAGGATCAACAACCCAGAGAACAGGAATAGCTGACAGCTGGACCTGCTTGGGCCTTTCATTAAAAAAAACCAAAAAAAAACCCCATGAAATCTTGTGATTAATAACCAAAACAGAGGGCAGAAAGTGTCATGCTGGGGATGCTCTGGAAAGACAGGGTTCAGAGCTGGGCTCCTGTGCCTACCCCACGGATAAACAGGTCATTTCCCACCCCTGAGGAAGGTGAGTCCCTCTGAGGCAGGGGCTGTCACTGGTGCAGCTGGGGACAATGGCAGGAGCAGAGAGTGAAGATGTGGATAGAAATTCCCCCTGGGTGCCGGGGTTCTCAAGAGCTGGGGAGCTGAAACTCAGTGCTTGCCCACACGGAGGCTCAGGTGACGACCTTGGGTGGCAATCGGGAAGCCCTTCCTGCCTGCAGCCCTGCGACAATATGTGCTGGCATTCAGTAACTCTCCATGCTGTAATTACAGCCAATCACCCGGGAAAACCAGCAGGAACTCCAGCGGTACGACTGCAGCAAAGCCCAGGTGTGCAGCTGGCACAGCCTGCTGTGGCCTCCCGACATCCCAGCACAGGGCCCAGCCCCGGCCATGTCTTACAGTGGCAATGGGCAGCTTTTCTGGAGGCCCTGGCACCTGAGCATGGTAATAGCAAAAGGAGATGTGGCAGAGCTGGGAGATCCCCGGGGACCCTGGGCTGGAGTGCTGCTGCAACACTGTGAGTCTCTTCCCCTGGTCATCAGAGACACTGCTGTGGAGGCAGGGTGACTGGGCAAGGAGGCTTTGCTGGCATTGTGCAGGGGACCAGGACACTTGCTGAGGTGTCTCAATACCCTCTTTGTTCACTCACCACACCCTTGGGTGAGGAAAGCCTTATTGTTTCCAATTATCTCAAAATCACCCCAGCTGGAGCCCCAGTCAGTGTGGCAGGAGATGCAGAAAAACAGCACAGATGTACAGCGGACTCATTTCTAAAGGGTGGAGATAGAGACCACCCTTGCTTACATTAGGATGAAATTGCAGAATTTGTCTTGGACATCACGACCATGTACTGCTTCTTCTGATGTGGAGGAGGAGGGGCTGCCATTCTTCTTAGGCTCTTAGACCCCTGAGATACCCATCCCAGTAGATCCCAATAGTTCCAAAGCCTGCCTGCTTCTGGACATCCACTAAAAGAGAGTGTGGCAGTATTTTCCCAGAAATTACTTGATTGCTTCTTTTTCAGGGATTGGTCTGATAGTTCTTGGTTGAATAAAGCCCTCCTTTACCTCCTTGGGGCTCATCTCTGTTCCTGTCTGATGAACACTCACATGTGTGTGGATACACACTTCATGTGTGGATGGCCAATTTTCCTCCCTTCTCTCAAGTACCTGTTTGAGTGGGAATCACCCTTTCCTGAAAACAGTACGCCACAGCTACTGGCACAATACTGAACTTGAAACTAAATTTAAACAAAATAATGTATATCTCAGTACTTGCTCCTGATGGAGATCATTCACTGTGAGAGTGGGTGGGGGTTCTGACTAATATTTTTCCTCTAGGCAGAGTTTAACACAAATTTCAAGAGCACAGATTGATGGGAGAGTCCTGGAGCGGCAGCTTTTCTCTGTCTCCATCTCGTGCACAGACACTCCAGTGTGCTGCATGGTAAAACATCTCCTGCCATATCTGCAAATAATACTAATTACTCCAAGCTCCTTCAGAAGCACTAGAATTAGAGGGAATAAGGAACCAACTCTATAGCTGCCCTTCTGAGATACTGCAAGCCTGGGTTCATCACACAGTGTTATTGAACACAGAAACTCAGCAGCTGCAGCAGTGCTACAAAACAAAACAACACAAAATGAACATGAGAGCTGGTAGCTCTCACCTGGGCTCAGACCTCCCTAAAGCTCATCTGCAGTAGGGGAGGACATTAAAATGCCCAGTTCTGAACTCAGATGAGGAGTTAAAAGGCTTTTTCTAGTGAAGAAGCAGTGGGAAGCAGAGGCTCCTGGGGAGTCTACAGAATGAGCAGCCCTGGAGCCAACAGCAACTCCCAACATTGCAGCCATAGGAAGGGGCTCACATGGATGTACAGTGGCTCCACAGCTGAGCTACGAGATCAGGAGTTTCTCAGGAACACTAGCTCAATGGTCCCTGAATTGATACGGAGAATGTAATCAGTGCCTTGGGAGGCTGTGAATAGGCCAGCAGCAGCCAAGGCTGTGATGCTGAACGCAGGAAGCTCTACTACTGCTACTACCCAATTGTGTCATTTTTACAGATTGCTTGCTGCTGGTTTTTTTGTTTATCATAGAGAGAAAAAAATAAGTAATTTTGAAAGGGCATTACAAAGAGCAAATATCTTTCCTTTTTTTCTTTTATAAAATATATAATTTTCAATAATAAAACTAATGGCGATGGGAAAATATCATTCTCATTCATGCATAGGTCAGGCACAAATCAACCTAATTTATGCCCAAGTACTAAGATTAATTTAGGTTTGTGCAGCCACAAACTTGTCACTCTCTGCCTCAGCCACATGTATTAGCCATGGGCTCTCCCCACCAGTGACATGCCTTCATGCCCTGTGGTGCTGCCCATAGAACAGAAATACCTGGGGGAAATCCACAGGTGAGTCTGGCAGCCTGCACCAGCTCTGGCTGAAGGCAGGTGGTTACACGTCCAGCCCACAGTGGCCGGGAGCTGCAGCAGGAGATTGAGGCGGGGCAGAAGCACATCTGTGCCATGTCACAGGGTTCAGTGTGGGGCTGCCCGAGGTAGCTGAGACCCAGCTGGCACAGCCACAGGGCACAGCCAGGGTCTGTCTAGCTCCAGGTTGGAGAAGCCAGGCTGTATTTACACAGTGCTGCCTACGAGCTCCAGAGCCCCAGCTCTTGGCAGCTACAGCCTGATTTGTCTAGACTACATCTGGACTTGAGCTGGCTCCTGGCCAGCTCAAATGAATCTTTCAACACCGTGCTTCCCACGTGTCCAACCCTGGGATTAGCAGGGGCAGTGAGAGCTGCCATCTATCTGCATCAGCATCTGCATCAGCCAAGGCAGTCAGTCCCATACATGTTGATAATATATTTTGAATTTGCAACCTTTGAAGTAGACACTTCTTGTTTTGCATTTGCAGCTCATGCAAGGGTCCTTGCCCCTGACTGGTATTCCTTGGCAAGTCTGCAACATAAATACTAACAATATGCACTATAAATATATATGTTTTCTAGCAGCCAAGCCAAAATTGAATGAAGTTCATAGAGAGGCATAGACAGTCTTCACTGGTTTTACAGAGGGACATTTATTTTTGTTCTGAATAAAAAAATAATTGCCATCTAACATGAAACTTTCAGGTCATAGCTGATTCTCAGGCTATGTCCATATTAGTGTATTAAGCAGCACACATTCCTGGCCTCTGATACACAATCATCCATGGTATTGAATAGTTAAAATGTTCCATTGTGCAATGCTGGATGGTGTTAACCAGCAGGCTTCCAAACAATTCCAAAGCATTGGGAGTCCATACAGGCTAGTCAGCTCTCAATGAAAAGGTTAGATATGGCTGCTCTGTCTTGATGGATAAGGGAATTTAATTGTACAGACATGCCAGTTGGCCTTAGGGCCAGAAATAGTCCCAGGAACATTTATTTTACCAGTATAGACATGGCCTTTGGTGGTGACCACTTATTTAAGTGTGTGTAAACAGGTAATTAGGATTGTGCAATAGTTGCTTGGTCTAATTGCATATGCCAGGTCTTTACAAGAGGGTGGGTGCTCAGCACCCAATACGGACCTTTTTTTTTAAAAAAAATTTAAAAAGCAGCAGTAAATGGCCATGATAAACACTTGAAAACCTGGCTTGAGGGGTCCATTTAAAGCAGCATAATTCAATAAGGAGTAGTTGAATTTTCTATTTCCATGATGGTTTGGGTTGGGATTTTTTTTGCTTGTTTGTTTTATATTTATTGCAGTTTTCTAAATTTGTGGCTTATCATGGCTGGCCAGATGGATGTGACAGTAAAGAAAATTGGCTACTCAACCTTTTTTCAGAGAAAATTGCTAAGCTAGAAAGTTACATCCTTGAGAGTCCAGCAGGGAAAAAGAACCGGAATGGTTAAAAATGGATGACGGGTGCTGGGGCTATTGACCTCTGGCCCACAGCATTAAAAACATAGCATCAGGTGAATTAAACGGATTATTTGAATAGTGCTAATTAGCACTATAACAAAAACCTTATTTTTTTCCCACTGAGTATCATAATAGGATTTTTTCTTTTAGAAATATATGCCTTTTTCATATTTTTCAGCTGATTACATCCCTTACTGCCCTTTAATTAATGTCATATTAATAACAGGGAAGATTTCAAATGCAACTTGATTCATTATAGCATGTTCCCTCTTGATCAGTGTGATTACTTGGAGACAATATTCTTCAAACTCTTTCCTGCTGTGCTGGTCATTCAGCACAATCCCAGGACCAGGATATATCCTGAATTGCAGTGAATTTCTGTCAGATTCACATGTAATTGCAGACACTCCAGTTGGGGTTTTGAGCCCTTTAATTGGGAATCATGATATTAGTGTCAAATTTTTGAAAGAGTTCTTCAGTTCCACTTGACTCTAGTTTAGGTATGCAGGTAAGTTTGAGGGTTTTCTGATTCAGTTTATCTGTTTCCAAAATGAATATAATGCTTATTAATGAATCATGATGAAAATCTTATTCTGTGTAAAGATCCTTTTTTTTACCTCCTTGTAGGATTTCAGAACCTCTTGAAAATGTTGCAAATAGTTCCCAGAGGTCACTTTATCTCCCGCTGAAGTACTGCCAGCTTTGGAGTGATCTGTGGCAAATATTTAACATTCCAGAGTAACAATTTAGGCTAGGAAGTGGAAAGGAAAGCCTTGTTCAATTGAAACTAGAGGGAGATTTCAGATAGGCGGGATGTTAGTACCTCAACTGTGCTTTGATTAATTACAGCTACCTCCCCCGAGTTGTCATAAACTTGGTCACCTTTTATAAACAGTTTTAAGAGGAAAGGAACTCTAGAAAGGGAATTTCAGAATCATCCTTTGCAAACATGAATGAGTTAAACACTATCTGATAAGAAGGCAGTATTTTGGGTTTTATTTTCAAAACATCCCATGTGTAAATGAGTAATGCAACTGTTCAGCCTCTTGAGCAAGTGGCCGTGTACATAACGAGCTGTTTACTCAAGATACTTCCATCAAACACAATCAGGTTGCCTAACTAAGTTTGCAAGACCCCCTGTTGCAACAGGTACTGACTGCAAAGGCTGGAACAAAAATCTAAGGAAGGATGTGACTTGGATAGATAGTGAACATTGACGTACAGAAATGTTATCTCTGGGAAAACAGGGACAGTGACAGTTGGGCTGCTGGAAAACAAAACCTGACGGGGAGCCATCAAATGTAAAACTGGAGAGAAAACCTGCCAGTCAGGGGAAAGGTGAGAGAGGGGAAAAGTTTAGTGGGAGATTTTGCCCTTTTCTGTAACTGATTACATCCAGTGCAAAGCCTGGAGCAGCTTGATTTGGTTTGACTGCTTAAGGTAGCCTGGCCTGGAAGTGCACATGTTTAGCAAAGGCATGCATCATTTACTTTTAAGACTACATCTGATAAATATGACCTCTGATAAAATGTACCAGTTTATCTCAAGAAAGCCATAAAGCAGAGCAGTAATAAGGAAAAGATTCATAATAAAATGCCAGGACATAGATATATTATTTTGAAACCAATTACTCTCTAGTACTAAGTGTAAGATACCTGCATATTAAAATTCTTGATCTTTCCAGGTTTTGGCACAGGAGCTATCAGTTTCTGCTAGTTAGACATAATTCTTTAAGCACTGATATTTAGAGGTGGTAATTTTGAAAGTCCTGTTCAAGTTTACTCATGCATAAGTAGGCCAATGTCCTCTGTCTTATGCCAGACAAGAGAGCCAACTCATGGATCAGAGACCTGGAGCTGGAATAAAAGTCTCACAGACCTGGCCAGTCCTGAGGTTCCAGCTTGAAGCTCTGACACAAATTCCTGAATACTTTTCCTCTGGACTCTTCCATAAAATAGGTATTCTTGAGCAATATTGACTGGTTATTTCTTTAAAATGGGAACAGAGGAGAAGAGAAGGAAGAGCGGACTGATGTCCATTTTCCAGACCCTGGAAAACTCTGGAAAAAGTATTAAACAAATTGTTTGCAAGCCCAAGAGGAGCAGCAGTCAACATGGATTTATCAAAAGCAAGTTATGTAAAGCAGATCTTTCCTATTACAGTAGGGCAAATGGTTTAGGGGATGGGGAGAAGGGAAGGGTCTTCCATCTTCATTTTTGTTGTGATGTAGTCTGACATGACAGACAAATGCTCTCTAGAATAAGTTACTGTGTAAATACTGACTATTGGCTTGTGCTTGCACTTGTGCAGTACACTATTAGTTAAACTATAAATTAATCACCGTCTATCTAGAAAACTGTAGCTGGTGGAACTCTGCAAGGGCTTGTGCTGGTTCAACCTCTTCTATAACCTGGTGATGACAAAGCTGAGTGTATGTTAGAAGCCATGGTCGGAATTCAAAATGTTTGTGACAAGTTGCAGAAATAGGTTGAAAAAGGAAGAGCTCAGTGGTGCAGGTGCTAAATGCTACATCCGAGCAGAAATAGAGCAACTAGACCAAATTGGGACAGGGAACAATTGTTTAGCTGGCAGTTCTCTTTAGAGAAGACTCTAGGGTTATAGTAGATCACATGCTTTACATGAATCAGCTGTATCATGGGATTGCAAAAAAGACAGACATTGTATTGGATTCTGGTAAGAGGAATGCAGCTTGCGAGACAGATGAAGTCATCCTTCTGCTCCACTTATCATTGGTGAGGCCTTGGCTTCAGGATTATGTTGAGTCTGGGGCACTCCAGTAAAGATTTGGGTCAGATGGGGAGAGGCCAGAAGGGGGAAATAGGAATGATCAGAGATCTGGAAAGAGTTGTATTGTCATGCTGAGACTGAAAAAATTTTACTCAACTTAGAGAAGACTGAAAGGGAGCACAAGAGCATTCCCCAAATACAGAAAGAAACTTAATCTTTCTTAAATGAATAGTGAGTGCACGGTAAAAGTGGCTTAAATTTCATTAGAAAGATTCAGGTTACTCATTGGGGAAAAAACTCAAGCAACCTAATGAATAAAGATAATGAAACACTAGATTCAATAGCAGAGCTTTGAAGGACAAGCTAGGAAAGCAAGACAGGAATGACACAGGTACCATTTATTGTTTTTAGAGGGTCTTGTTTTGAAACAAGAAGAATCAGTTTTAGAGATCCTTCTGCTCTGCTTTACTTGGGGTGTATGGGACAGCATATTTAAGGTAATCCAGTATCACAGCATCACATCATGGTTGAGGCTGGAATAAGCCTCTAGAGATGGCTTAGCCCAACTGTCTGCTCAGAGTGGGGACAACTAGAAACAGTGGCTCAGAGCCATATTCCGTCAGGTTTTGAGTATCTCCAGATATTTAGATACCTCTTTTTTATTTACAATGCCTCTGCACAACTTTCTCCAATGTTTGACCACATTTTATTTTCAGTTATTGGAATTTATTGCATTGCCCCTTGTGCTGTCCTTGCATGCCCTTCCTAACAATTCCCCATCAGGAATTCATTCACATGGATAAGATGCTTCTGAGTCTTCTCCAGGCTGAACAGCCCCAGTTTTCTCAGCCTCTTCTCATACAGCATATGCTGCAATCCCTTAATCAACCTCATGACCTTTCTCTGGATTGACTTCAGCATGTACCCAGGACTGGACAAAACACTCCAAGTACGTCCCACCAGAGCTTGGCAGAGGGATAGGAACAACTCCAGATGATGCTTCATCATCCAGGTCATCAATGAATATCTTGGAGTTTTGGCTGCAGTATCAGTCTCTGGGGCATACCACTAGTGATTGGCCTCCAGCTGGGTTTGTGACAGCAATCACGACTTATTAAATCTGGCAATTTAGCAAACTGTCAGTCTATATCACTATCCAGTTGTTTGATCTGTATTTCATCAGTTCATCTATGAGGACTTCATAGGAAACTGTATCAAGAGTCTTGCCAAAGTGAAGATAAACAACATCCATTACTGTCCCTTCATCCATGAAGCCAGGTATCTCATCACAGAAATCTATTTGGTTTAAGCTTTATTTCCCCTTCATAAATCCATGCTGAATAAGTCTAGTCATCTTCTTGTTCATATGTTTGGCAATGATTTCCAGGATTATTTGTTTTATCACCACCCCAGTGACAGAAGTGAGACTTGTAGTTCCCCAGGTCTTCCTCCTTGCTCTTGTTGGAGACAGTAGTGACATTTACTTTTTTCCAGCCCACATAAACAAGGCAGTTTGCCCTGACCTTTCAAAGATAACTGAAAGTGGCCTCACAATGACACTGGCCAGCACCTTCAGTACTTGGGGATCAGGTTTTATGGACTTGTGCTTATTTGCTTTAAATTCCCTGACTTGGTCCTCATTCACCAATGGTAAGAATTTCATGGTCCAGACTTTCCCTCTAATCTCAGGGCCCTGCAATTTCTGATGGCAGGTATCACCAGTAAAAAGCGAGGTAAAATGGGCACCAAGTACCTTGGCATTTTCCATGCTCTTTTCATCAGGCCTCCTGCCCCATTCAGCACCAGGTGTACCTTTCCCCTGGTTTTCCTTTTGCTGCTCACTTAACTGCAGAAACCCTGAAGTCCACGTTGTGATCCTGTACTCCACCATTTTATGTTCACTATAGTCAAGACTGCCCCTGATCATCATATCCCAGATCAGTCTTTCCTTGTTTGCAAGCATGAAGCCCAAAGCTACATAAAGGTGTGTCAGTGTGTTGGGAAGGGGGACAGTGCAATGTGGGAAAATTCAGCAGTCAGAATAACTTCCTGACTGTGGTCTGAAAAAAAATAGAGAATTAGGGTACGGATCTCTTTATTTTCAGCCCATCTGTCCATTCCACACATCTGCCACTGCATTTGCACAGTAGTTAGTTCTGAATTAATTTTTGTATCTGGCAGGAAAACCAGCAGCATTGGGCAGGTGTTGCACTGAACTTTTGAGTTCAGCCAAGTTGACTCACCTTTCCCAAAATCCTCCATCTCAACTTGGCAAGGGAAATCATCAGAAACTCCTGCTGGGGTTGTGAGGGGAGGTAACATGTCTGGTTAAATGGTGAGGATGGGGATTGAAAAGGACATGAACAAGGGAAAACAGGCAAAAAGAAGGTAAAAAGAATAAAAACCAAAAAAGCATTACAAGAAAACTTTTTGTGTGTAGAACAAGGGTATCCAGAAGGCTGATTCAAGTCATACCTCCACTACTGAGGTAGTTAAGTCCTGTTGTTTCTTTGGGCTGTTTGACCACCTCCCTTCAGCTGCAGAAGTGTTGAGGGCAGGAGAGGGAAGAGGAGGGGTTTGGCTGAGGAAGATCTATGTCTGCTTCCACTCTAACAAGCCTGCACACAGTAAGCATGTGCCTTCCACCATGAGGTCAGCAGTTCTGTGGCTGTGTAGCTCTCTTCCCTCCCTGCCTCAACCTGATGCAAAAGCTCATCAGCTGCAGGAGCTTTTCCTCATTCTTGCAATAAGGTTGTGACCCCAGGCTCCAACAATCTTCTGGCTGAGCCCTGGATTGAGAATGCTGTTTTGGTCCGTCTTCTCCAAGCCTGGAATGGCCTGAGTTCAGTGCTGTTGGTGGCCTTTCTTTTCCTGGCTTAGCAGAGAGGGAGGATGTTTGGGAGGCTGGAAATGAGTGAGGTGAATTGGAGAATATGGAAGTTACTTTGTAAGGGAAATACAATAGGTTGGTCTATTCTGTTTCTGGGAAAATATTTTCTTTTCTGCCAGGGCAGATAGGAGAGGTTATTCCTCTGCATTGATAGCTGTACTTTATATAAACTTGTCCAGTGCCTGAGATGGTTACTCTGAGATGTAGCCACAGGATTAAAAATAAAAAGGAAGTCAGAATTCCCTTGCTCTGCAAATAAGACATGAAAAATAAAACCTGAACAAGATATAAGGGAGAGGAGGATGGGCAAAATTATCACCCTCCATAGTCAAATGGCACAGCCCCAAGAAGGGGTATGGCTTACACTTGCACAAACAGGCGTTACCTTTTGCCCTTGCTAGAAGTGACTCAGCTGCAAATATCCTCCACAATTGATTGTTACCTTGGAAAAACAAATGATTGGAACTTTGTAGAATGGCTTGCGCAAGGCACCACAGTCCAACAACAGGACACAAGAGAGATCAGCACTCTGCTTGCAAAAAAAAAGTCTTTCTAAAGACGACAACAGCCTTTGAAGCCCACTGTAAGGCACAGAGAAGCACTACAGGCAGGCAAATAAAACCTGGCTCTCCCCAAAGTTAATGAAAGTATTGCCACTGGCTAACTTCAGGGAGAACAAGCTGGGAACTGTACTGAAGCCTCCAGCTTGGGATTTTATGCTCTGCAGCGGTACTAACTGGCCTTGGCATGTGAATAAACAGCAGGAATGAGCTTCTATGCAATAAGCAATGTAGAAATATTTACCTCCCTGAAAAGTCAATATTTTAGCACAAACATGATTGGGAGAGTTTATGAAGGCATTTTGTTTGTAAGCAAACTTCAAAGCTTTTTATGGGTTAGTTTTTTAGCTGCTATTATTTACATTTTTTTAACGGCAAAACAGTTCCCAGAAGACTGAATGGGATGAGTTTATGGCTTCAGCAAACTGAGGGAGTGACACACAGTACTTCAGTGGAGGCTGTGCAGTGGGAGTGAGCATGTTAGGATGCTGGGTGAAGCTGCTTCCCAAGGAGATATTCAAAGTGATGTCCTCAGCCTGAGTTTCTGGCTCCTGCCAAGTGACATGATGTGCAAATACCCTGCAGATTAAAGTGAGCTTTCCTGAGCTTTCTGAATACTGTGTGTATTGATTGAAAGTTTAGTTTACTTTTTTTTTTTTTAAATCCTGTCCAATTCAGTCTTCCAGTCTATTCCTCTAAGAAAATACTTTTGATATCTTGAGAACTATTTTATGGTTCCTAATTCTTCTGTCAAACAAAGGGTGATTCGAGAGGGGTGACCTTGGACAAAGGAGTGAAGCCAGGCCATCCAACTTTAGTAGTGAGTGTTCCTATAGTTGATAAAACATATTACCCTGAGTTCTTCATAGGTCTGCCTCTGAGTTTAGGTTGTAACTTGGCATTGTTACCTCTTTCCATTCACAGTACAGGAAGCTGAGATAACCATTTCCTCAGCCAAGCAAAGTACCAAAAGCTGAGTGATGATACAGCTAACCTGACATTACTTGGCGAGCCCAAAACTTCAGCCTTATTTCCCTGCTTCATTTGTGCCTCACTGTGCAGAATCCCTGCTTAGCTCTGTAAAACTGCTTAGAGAAAAACATTGTGTCTCTTTCTCTAACTTCCTTACCAAAACATCTCACTTTAATCTTGAAATGCTTTAAGAAAAGGGATACAAGTGTATGCTTCACTTAAACCCTATGGCTCTAAATAAATAGTTTAAATAAAAGATAAGGTGCAAAACTGAAAGGTCACAGAAGGATCATTAACCACATGCAACTGTAGAGTTTGCAGTTTTTCTTCTATCTCACAAATTATTCATTTCCTGCTTTGACGACCTTAATTGTTAATGTGATACTACTGTGGCCTTACTGAGAAACTCTGTCCCATAGATTTCAGAGAAGAAATATGCTGTGATTTGCATCAGTTTGCTGCACATGAAAAGAAGATCTGTTTCTCACATATAGTGCTTCAGAGCTGCACCACAAAATCTGTCCTATTAACTCTGGGGATATTGCAGCTGTACAGCTGTAGCTGTTGCTGTTGCTATATCCTGTACTGTAGATGGCTAACATGACAAAGAAGCCAGGGTTTCCTGGAGTAGCTCAGTGGTTAGGATGATGGCAAATGACTCAGACACAGAGGGGTTTAATTTTACTTCTATTCAGTGACCTTGCATAAATCATTTCCCACCCTCTGAAAGTGCTTTGAAAATGATGGCTGACAAGTGGTATATAAGAGCTTGGTGTTTTAGCAGGGCCTGGCAGTCATTTCAACACAGCCATTTTGTAATCAGAGAGACAATGGTTTAAACTGGTGCCAATGTATTTCATTAGGGCTCTCCAATACTGTGTGGTTCCCAGTAGTACTGCTCACTGCTGTGCCACGAACACCTCAGCTCTCTTCCCCTCTGCCCTGAGCCCCCCATGCCTGTGTTGCTTGGTGAGAGTGGTAACTGCAGCTTTAAAGGAAAGCTAATGTGGTTGGTGGGCAAACACAGTTTTTTGGTTTCTCTGACCAAGGGAAAATGCAGCATGGGAGGATGAGAGACAGTTACAGAAAGGCTATATGAAGATGGATTTCAGGAGAAAGCTTTCTGACAATGAGGTGTGAAGAAAGAAGCTCATGCAATGAGGACCCAAACCACATGGAAATTCTATGCTTGCTTCTGAGTGTTGAATCAGTGGGATCTCCCTTCTTGGGAGCAGACTGGAAAGGAAGTACTTGGCATTCAGATGAGTCCCTACATGTGGGGTAATGGATGCTTCAGTGACTGTCTGCTCTTTACCTAAGCTTACCTGTGTGCAGAGAAAATCCAGTATCCTATACTTTCTTCTGCTACTTCAGGTTTTGATTATTTCTGAATACTTTTGGCCTTTTGATTACCATGAACTCTGTGTCCATGATTGCACTCTGGACAGGAGAGAGCTCAGTCAGGCTGTTACACAGAGAACCAGTGGAGCACAAATGAGATTTACCCTTCTTGTTACTCTGTCTCACATGTGGGAATATTTTCACAGTAAACTGTCCAGATGTTTCTTAATCTGTATCATTCCCTGTCATCCTTCCTGTTCTTCTTCATGGTCTTCTCTTTTTCTTCTGCAGTCCTGAGCCTTTTTTTAATGAGGGGCCTTGCTTGCAGAACTCCAGTTGTGGGACAGAAAAACATGACCTCTGAATGGTTGTGCCACATCTGAATGGTGTGTACAGGACCTCTGCATTGAGTACTGGCTGGCTCCATAACACAGATCATTAATTACCACTGGAAGGCTGCTCTCTGCTCTACAAAAAAGAACGATTTTCCAGTAGAAAGCTGTCTATATGCAAATCACCACCTCTGTTTGCATTAGAGACCTGATGAAATGGGTACAGAGGACGTCTCTCTGAAGGACGTTTCTTTGTCTCAGTATCAGGAGAGAGATGAGTAACAAGAACATTGACCTGCTACATCTCTTGTCTTTTTGGAGAGCATTTTGGAAATAAGCATTTTGGAGCTAG
Source organism: Ploceus nigricollis (assembly GCA_013399945.1). NCBI lineage: Eukaryota > Metazoa > Chordata > Aves > Passeriformes > Ploceidae > Ploceus > Ploceus nigricollis. The sequence goes on along the minus strand of VXBC01002422.1, from coordinate 846,635 downwards.
ATTACACCAATGTCCTTAACTAGCATCACACTGCTAGAAAGGACAGGAAACACTAGAGAAGAGCTTTTTTCTCCATGTCCTATTTACCTCTTTCACATCTCTGCTGTTCCTCATTTTCTGAGCAGGTTTCAGGGGCTATGCTTTTTGCACTGCTGTCTGATCAAGCATTCTGAGAGGCTGTGATCTAATCTTGTAAATTTTTTTGAAACACTGCTCATATAAAAAGTACCCAGCCTGATGTGATGGCCCTAAGAATCTTTCAGTGTTGACATTTCAAGTCAGAGCTCTGTCCTGGCTGTGTCTCTTTGTTTAAATGCTCCTTTTCATACCACCTGCAGGTCTAACAGGTTGGAGACCTCAGGGTACAGCAAAAGGATCTTTCAGTGTCTTGTGCATATGTGCTAGATTGTTACGTTCTTATTTTCCTAAAAACCCCACATATTTCTTTGCATCCTCTACCATGTAGCCCTGAAGAGTAAAATTTTTGCTTGGTGAGGTATAAGTTTTATTTAACTTATTAGGAAGCTGACCCTGCTTTTGCTTGTATTGGGCATCTTGAGTTCTGAAATCCCATTTCCATGCCAAGGTGAAGAATTAGGAGGAATTCCAGAGTGAGAAGATGAAGAAATTATCTGGAAGCCTCAATAGTACTACAGTGACACTCAAGCAGACATTAGATTATTGTGATGAGGGACCCAAGTTTGGCTTGTGCACCACATTTTATTGTATGAGTTGGCCCAGGTACATCTGCTTCTTTTTCAATTCTGTTTTGCACACCTGCCTTGCTGTGATTGTGGAGTTGAGGAGTATCCCCTGAGACTTGATTTCCATAAAGCAGTTTGTCATTTGGGTTTCCTTCACTGTCCATGACGAACTTTCTGGCAAGACCTTTCTGAAGGCCTTGATCTAGGCCTCCTTCACACACAAATTATATTCTGCCCAAGTCAGCCAATTGAGAGAGTGCAGTCCAAAAGCCTTGTTTTCCAGCGGGCCAAATGCACAGAGCTCTATAATTTCCAGCTGGATTTCAGAGGTCTTGTAAAAGAAACCAGGAACAAATCCAGTCCAGTCTGCAGTGCTGAGGCTGAGCTTTCACACCAGTGCAGTTCTGTGCATGTGTAACAGCACAGGCTTCAGTTAATATGGGAGTGAACAGGAATTCACAGAGTTCTTGTGCCAAAGGTGCCCTTGTCCTGATGGCCTGGGCCTGTGGGCTACTCTGTGTGCTCTTCACAATTGGGAGCTGCTCCTGCACCAAATACCCATGTGTTTAAAGGATCTATCAGCAGCTGTAGTTATTTTGCCAGTATAGGAAAGGTGCTCAGGTTCTACTTTAAAAGATTTTTAACAGTAGCCGTGAACACTATAAGGAGCTCTTCTCTCTTCTCTGTCTGTTTGTGCTTTTGTGGTGGACACATAAGGTCTGGGCTGGGAAAATCTCCAAGGTATGGGGGACAAGGGCCTCAGGTGTGAACCACAGCTCAGTGGATGAGGTCTGGCAAGTTCCTTATGTGTGACTGGGTTAAACCTAATGTGCTTATTTGTGCTCTGAGCCATCCTTCAAGTGATCCATACCAGGGTATGGTGCTGAGGTGGCACACCCTAGGTTGTGAATACAGCAAAAAGTGCAGAGCTGGGCCCAGGTGGAAGTGGAGAAGGGATTGGACAGCACTAGTAGGTGCTGAGTGGAAAAAAATGGATGGAAAAACACAGGTTCCTTTATACCTCCTAGCCTTGCCTTAGCTGCTCAGCTTNAAAAAAAAAAAAAGGAAAAACACTCTCAACACTCTCTACAGATTTGTCTCCCTTTTTTCGTTGAGTTTGCACATTTCACTTCTACAGGGGAATAACAGCTGCAATCTTTCCTCATCACAATTGCAAAGAAATGATCATCCCCTTTTGCTGCATTTCCTAACTCCCCCAGTTCCTCTTTCAGGTTTATGCCTTTTCTGCATGAAGTTCTCTTGGCAGCATGGAAATTAATTGAAATGAGTGTGACTAAGAGGGGAAGACCCAATAATGTCAGGATTTCAGTAGTAGCTCCTGAGTTGCGTAAGTACTATTTTTACAGCGATTGCAGACAATCTCATGAATCATTGCAAATGTACACAGCTAAACACAGGCTGTTTCTTCCCAAAGGCTGGGCCTGAGTGGTTAAAACTTGTACATCCATGGTGCATGGATGCTAATAATAACCACTGCCTTTAGACAGCGCCGTGAGCTGGTGTCACTCACAAACATGATGGGGCCTGATTCTACAGAGGTGTAATGAAACCACAGCATTCACTGAAGCAAATCTCCTGCAAGCAATTACCAATTCCTGTAGCCTCCTTGGACTTCCTGCAAAAACCTCACCCCCACAGACCATTAAAAATATCCCTGCCAGGAATCTAGAGGCAAAAACCTGTTCAAATCCCCACATGCTGTATTGCTCCCTTCCTTTCTCATCTGCACATTATTTAAGTGCCTTCCACTTGCCTTCAAGGTTAGCTAAAGCCCTTAGAGGTCCCTATTTGAGGCAACTTCTGTACACCATGTACTTTTTGTCCAATTTTCCTGTGGACGCTTTTGAACTTCCATCTGCACACCTTGCCAACTGTAGTGGGAACTTCTTCCTGAACTGAGAGCAGCTCATTGTTCAGTGCCCATCTGCAGAATTATCAGCCTAGGTTGTTTCTTTAGAAAGAATTAAAAGAGGAAAAGGGAAAGAAAAAGCTACCCTCTTTACTATATGACAGGCAGTAATCCCTATTAAGTTCCTCTATAATCTTCATTGCTATTACTGCTTGCTTTCCTCTGCTCTGCACTCCTTTTTTTCCTTCTTTCAATATGAGCAAGCTGGGAGTTTCAGCCTGATGCGCTTCTTCATTCATGTGCTGACCTTGAGATGGCATATTTCATTTTGGGAGAGGCAGCATTAATCAGTGTACCTGCATGAGTATCTCTAATGCCTCATGGAGAAGGCTTCCTGTGCTTCCAGTCCCAGCTCCTCTTGTGCCTCTTGGCCCCGTGGCCGCATTACATTACCCTTACTTACTGTGCTGTAGTCTCCGTGCTGTCTGCACTGACAGGATGCATCACGGCAATTTGATGACTGCAGTGCATTACAGAGACCGACTCCAGCCAGGGAGTCTCGCTCATGCAGCAAGAAGCAGTCATGAGGCTAGTAAATGATGGGGACTGAGAAGCAGAAATGACATTAGCTGGGACTCACAGGTACAGGGATGGATGAGAGTCTCACTGTCATGCAAAGGCTATGCTTGGTCCCTTCTCTATTACCATAAGGGTTGTGCTGGCATTAATGGGGTCAGGGAACCATAAAACACAGGGTCAGAAGAGACTGTGTCTCCATTCCCCGGCTAAGATGTGGGAATCAGTGACTCAGTGGCAAGGGACAAAGGAATGTCATTCTTGAGCCATTTATATGACTGCCAGCCCATAGCTTGGAAGATGAGATTGCTTGCAGTTGGTTTTATAGCTTTGCTGTCCTCCTCCAGGCATTTGTGAAGCATAAGGGTGTATGCTCAGAACACTCTAGACTGAGAACCTGTCTCCAATGAGATGCATATTTACAGTTTGCTGCTGCTCTTAGACCGGATTGGTTTCCTGTTTTCATCTGTCACTTCTGGCTTTGAATGGCCAAGTGTGCTGCTCCTCTTTCACTATCCATTTGCCCTTGTGCTGAAGAGCAGCAGAAGGACACACTTTGAAGATCCTTAAATCTAAAATTCAAAGTAGGTTGCAAATTGCTTCTCCTAACCATATTATTAGGATGAGCAGAGAGGGTTATCCATGAATCATGACAAATTGTTTTTATATTTTCACTGAGGATGTATAGCTGTAGTTAGAGTTTAGGAGGTTGTGAAGTCACTGCAACCATGTTTTTTCAGCCAGAAGGAAAAGATGCTTGAATGTAAATTGGAATAGGATATTCTATTACTAATAATGCTTCTATTTGTAAAAACACTGTATAGCAATGTAGTAAAATATTCTGCTTTTAAGAAGAACAAGCATACCCACAAGGAACACAAAATATTTTAAATCAATGTATGAGATAGAAATATGATAATAACAATGTAATAGAGGTGCACATGTCTGTTTGCTACAATATGTAACTGTACTAGTCTCAAAGCAGTGGACATGAAGTGAACAAAACATGGGCTTGTGGGTTAGAAGGCTGGAAATCTGGGGCTCTCTGAGCATTGTTATGTATTGATGTAGTGTCTGATATGATCTGATTCAATAAAATTTCTCCAGCTGTGAGACTTCTGCTCCCCTCCAATCATCTGCATGTTTTCTTGAATCATTTTAATTTCTATAATTTTGAAGAAAACCCAGGATTTTTAAGTTCCTGGAAAATGAAGGTTGTAAACCTTCTCTGCAATCCTTGCTGCCTCTGAAAGCTGGGCAATTGGTATATAAAGGCTGCTGAGAAATAGGATGGAAAAACATGAATGTTGTTTCAGTGCTTTTACAGATGAGCATCTCAAATGCCCAGTAAACAAGTTTGATGCAATTGTTGCTCTAATGAATCCTCAAAATACTAAAGATGGTGAAGATGTGAGAAATTATAGACCTTAACTGTCACATGACTCAACATTCAGGGTGCATTCCTTCTTGGATCCCTAATAAATTAACTAGGCATCTATCCTTTCTATTATCTTATCTAATTATAGCAGCCTGGACCCTGTAGGGACTGGGGATTTGCAGTAGGAGCTGCACATGGACAAAAGTGTGGAAAACAAAACGTAGCAGTATAATTAAAAGCAATCTGCTCCCATTCCATTCACCAAAACTGCGCATTGAAACCACAGTCTGGGGAGTAAAGTAGGACTGAGAGGGGCTGCATGAAGCCTGGCACTTCTGGGGCAGGTGGGAGTCTGTGGCACTGAGAAGCTCCTGTAACAGCTGAGAGGGTTTATGCTGGAGCTGGGATGGTTTACTGGCACTAAACCCTTAAAAATGTTGTCATGAGGTCCCTGTGGAGTGGAGCCCAGTAGTGCCCATGGCTGGGATGAGTGGGGGCTGCTGCAGCACGGGGCAGGCACTGCTGGTGAGAGAGAGGTGTCTGGCACGGCCTGAGTCACCTGCACTCAGCCTTTGTTGTCCCGCCTGGGCGCTGGCCAAGGCACTCAGCCATTTTCTCTGAGGTGATCTGACGAGATCGCAGTGCAAGGAGGGCAGGCCTCCTGCCAGCAGCTGGAGATTTTGTTTTCTGCAGATGCTGGTCCCAGTCCTGCTCCTGAGGGCAGACGGCTGCTTGGCTGCAGTGGCTGTGTCGGCATCCCACACGTGCCACCAGCACAGGGCCCTGCAAAGTCTGTGAGTCAAGTGCCAGCCTTGCCTTGTGTCTGTGGCCATGGTGGCAGCAGCATCTGCCCCATATTGCAGCCTCAAAGCTAAGAAGGATGTTGACTGTAGAGTCCCGCCATCACTGCCAGGCCTTTGGCCCAACAACAATGTCAGTCCTGCTCCCTCCAAGCCTCAGCCCACATCATCCCTCTCCTTCATTACCTGCCCATGGCTGCAGCATCCTGGGGCTCTCAGAGGTGCCTGGTTATAGAGCTGGGGCTGTGGTCATGCCCATTTGACCCTGGAAACATTAACACTCTCTTTCTCCCTGCACATATGTGAACAGCAACCCATGCTGCAATCCAATCTGCTTCTCTCACTGGGATAGCTGCACATCCCAGCTCTTACTAATTCTGGTGCCACAGCCACTTGATTCAGCAACTGCTGCACACCCAGGGGGTGAGCTGCTCTCCTCCCTGTGCCACCCGCACTGAGGTCACACTGGGCTGCTCCTGCACGCAGTGAAATTTCTGCCTCGATGCACTGAAGGACTCTCAGCACCTGATGAAAGGACCCAGGGATTTGTTGGCTTTGCATGGCCCCTGTGTGCTGCTGCAGGCAGAGACCCAGGCAGGCTGCCAGCAGCTCTGTCATGGTCACCCTGTACGGTCTGCTGCAGAAATTCAGCAAGGGGGCGGAGGAACAAGGCCCTGCGAGTCGGAGCTGAGGCATTATAATGTAGTTTGGGTGGGAGAATGTGACTTGTATCTTGTTCGCTCCAGTTTTTCACCCTAAACTATAAACATCTAAAGATATGAATATTCTGTTCTCCTGCAATGAGTGTGTTACAGATGCTCTCACCTGTGCACTATGATGCTTTGGGTGGGTTAAGTAGGTACTAGAGAGGTCTGTACATAACATTGCACAGAGTGATGTTTTCTTCCCAATACCTCATGTTGACAAAAAAACTGTTTTGGGGGGATGTTGAGAAGAGAAATAATTTGATTCTTTATCTACATGGCTCACAGTTAAAATCTGTTCACTAAGAAGCAAAATTTTATTGCTGGATGAAATCTACCTTTATGCTAAGGTGCGAAGGAATGTCTCACCATTTGGCTGAGCTGGCACCTAGAGGTGAAAGACCTGCTTGGTGAATATAAAAAGAACTTTATTGAGCTGTGGGACAGAATTTATTTCTCTGAATTTAAAGGTGAGTCTGTGGTGTTGAAGATGTCAGGAACAATGATACATATTTACTAGTTTACAAATGAGAAAGCATGAGAGACAGTAATTTAGTTTAATGTGTTTAATTTGAGGTATGACAATGTATTTTGTCATCCACAAACACAGTCCACATAGGTTGGAAATCCCCCGGGGACAAGATAAATCAGGAGAGTGCTTGTTTAAATGTCATCTGTGGGGACATCCACAAAGTGAGGCAACTGGCAATTTCTGTGGAATGTAGCAAAAAGGAAAGGGTAAAGTTCTCAGGTTCTGAGTAGTTACTTGGTTTCACTTCCCAACTGATAGCACAGCTGTGAAGAAGGCAAGGTGTGAAGAGGATTAGTGGAGCAAACTTCTGTGGAAGTCAATATTTAAATGCCTTGAGTCAGCGCTAAAAAGTTCATTTGTCCTCCCTGATGAGCACTGCCAGGACTGCTGTGGTGTGCTCTATCATACCACCTCCTACTTGAATATGAAATAGTAGGTTTCAACAGGCAGCCTCTTTCTTCATGGGACGTTACTCCATTTCAACGGCATTATATTGCTATGTACTGTGGAATTTCTGAAATGTTCTGGAGGACAAGTGATGACTGCTTGGAGCTGATTGTGGATGGGCAGGAGGACAGCAGCTCTTTATGTTTGACTTCCTTTCTGGTACACTTCAGAATGCGGGGAAGTAGCAGGATTGCCTTTTTGCTGGAGCACCCTCACAAGCACCAAGCAGCAGCTGCCTTCCCATGACACATGCTAAGGCAGGTTACAACAGGGTTTGTTGGTTATGTCACACAGTGTGATGTGGTGTGGTAACAACGTGACAGCAAGACAAAATGCAAGACCCTGTGTCAAAGGGTCTGCTTTCAAAACTTAGCCTGCTCCTTACCATCCCACAGTGCAAGAAACTTTTCACCCAGATGTCACATGCTCTCTTGTTGGTCTGCCCTTCTGTTAAGATTGTATCTCTAGGAGCCGAGGAAAAATCAAAAAGGGATTATGACAATGCAGTTTTACTACTTCTCCCTCCTCTCCTCTACCCATTATGAAGAACAGAAGAGTATTAAGAGCTCTGAATATGTTGTTGAGCATTTCTGAACATTCTGCTTATCCCAGTATTGCTCCAAATTCACTGCATTTTGACAGGAAGCACGGATCAAAATCTAATGCTTTTGAAAAAATGCCTTTAAACCCCCCAAGGAGTATAGCACGAAGTATTCTCCCTGTATTAGCATCACAATCTTACCTATGTGTAAGATTGTGATGTTAATTATAATGCCCCAGGAAACAGGGTAATTGTGTAATAAGCTAGGGAATAGTACCCCTCAACCCAATGACCACTTTCCATTTTGCCTTGTTACCTTTTCCAGGCAGGATCCAGTGCTATATTTGTGTCTGAAGTGTAGCATATAATGATGCCTTGAACCTAATTGTCCTGCCTGACTACATGCATTTTTATGCACACATTTAATGGATATAATAGCTTATTTACCAGTTTTTAATGACCTCATTTCTACTCAGCTCCAGTCCTTGCAAGGGTGATGTATGGAGACAACAGAATCAGTATTTCTTCTACTAAACAAACAGGTAGTGTAGAAAGGTGCTGAGCTACTGTAGGTAGAAGAATACCGAAGATCCTCATGATCTAGAAGCATGGAGATAAACTTGAAAGGCACATTTAAATGGCTAGTTGTCAAGTTAAGCTCTCAAAATATCTCTCTCATTTTTTCTATCTGAGGAGTACCATTTCTTCCAGGAATGTCTCTGTTGCTTCATTACTTCTACGTTTGCTTTTCTGGATTACTCTGTTGAGAAACCAGGCCATGGTGTGCTTCTTCATTAATGAGATTCATAAGGTAGGTGTACTTCTACCTGTTTGTCTGTGATGGTCCAGTCTGATTTAGGAAACAGCATATGAAAAAAATCCACTGATGTCTGAGAGGATGAGAATGCTGGGAAGCAGTTATGGCATGTGGGAAGCCAGGGCTCAGATCTGCTTTTGGATGGTGGTGGAGCACTGGGATATGCATGCAACTCCATGTCAGCTGGGACTTTGGGAATCATTATGAATGCCTCTGGATGGTGGGCTTCTGTTTCACATTAAAAAAAAAAAACAAACCCACAACTATTTGGAGCTGGGACTGGAACGTGACTCTCCCAGATGCTGGTATGGTGCTCTTAGTACACCAGCCATTTAATAATAGTCAAGATGAATTCACAGTACAACTTCAGCATTGAAATCTCAGCCCTTGAGAAGAGCAAGCCCAGACATTAAACAAACTAATCTACTACAAATTAGGAGGTATATGAAGTTAGCAGACACCAGGATTTTTTTACCAACAAAGTTCTGGGAATCCCTGACAACTCTGCTTCTAGGCATGTCTGCTTTGTTTGTTTCTGCTTCTGCTTTGCTTTGAGTAGAGGAGTGCCTACACTCCTCCATGAGCCATGATTCCCCCTGCTCCTATTTATCACTTAGGACGTGAGTCAGAAGACATCACAGAACACACATGAAATCAGAACTTCCCTCTAAAAGTTTCACCCAGACATTCCTGTGGTGTGGGACATACAACCAGAATGTGGGACATACAACCTCCATCTCTTTACCAGAGGAGGTCTGAGCCACACCTCCCATATGACTGTCACAGTCAGTGGGCTGGGAGCTGTCTCAAGGTGGGACATTCTTCACCCTCCGTGTGGTCTCTGAAGGATGGGGAGAGAGCTCGTCATGCTAGGGACAACCCTCTGCAAGCAGCGGTCAGGGCCCTGACTGGAAGGAGGCTGAGGTTTCAGAACCGTCCCGGTTCGGGGATGGGCGCTGCCGGGAGGGGCGAGCGCGGAGCGGGGTCTGACGCGGGGTGGCAGCGCGGAGCCGGCGCCGCCGCAGCGGGAGCCCCGGCGGGGCAGGCGGTGGGCCCGGGGGATGCTCCCCGCTGCTGTCTCCGGGCTAGAGGAGCTCATCTGGGCAGGACGGACTCAGCGAAGGCAGCGTAAGAGTGCAAGTGCCCTGGCGACAGCCAAGCTTCCTCAAGCCAGCCCTTTAGTGGAAAGGACTGGAATAAGAGGGCGGACAAAATTCCTGATGCACAGATTAAGCTTACTTTCTTTGTAAGCATGCAGAAGACTATTAGATGTCTTGTTATTCTTTTCCCATCAAACAGAAAAGTACATGCAACTCCACATTCCTAAAAGCCTCTTGAGAGATGGCAAAGGTGCCTAGGGAGGTTAGCTTTTCTCTTCTAGAGCCACTCAGTGTAGGAGCAGTGTAGGAACTACACTGTAGTTTTATTTTATTATCCACAAGGGCCTCCGAGTTGGCTGAGCAAAGGCATCAGAAGTCCTAAAGAGGGAATTTCTTTGGGGAATGCACTGTGAAAATGCTTTTGTGATGTGGGCAATAAATAACCCTTTGGAGATCAAGTGACATTGTGCTTTCTAGTATGGGGTTTTGCGCTTTTTGTGCTCAGGAGACTTGGGAGCCTCAGTTGCCAGAGGGAAGCTTGAACATTTCACTGCTGCTAGACTTTCTGGGAAGATGTAGTTAGGACTATCTAAGTGGGCAGTTATGCTCTCTTTTGTCTGAAAAAAAGAGGTAAGTAATATGATGCATTTGCTGAAGAAGCAATTTCAGAATGTCTTGATATAATGTTGGGTAGAGTGGTAGGGTGGCCTAATTCTCAGGTCAGGTTTTGGTTAGGGATGTTAGGAGGTATCCACTTACAAATGCTTGTACAGAAGAAGGCTTCCTTAGGAATAGCTTAGTCTTGGTAGCATGGAGGAATAGGAACTGCAGTTTTGGCTTTACACCAGAGAGGAATGAAGACATTAAAAATTACATATATTTAAAACATTGTTCTTTGCTGATTGAGTGGAAAGAACTCATACTTCAGTAAAATCAATGAGGTTCTTTAACAACAAGGGAACCCGAGAATATAACTGATTAGCAAAATAACAGAGGGTGTGTTGCTTTTTTAAAAATGGGCTTAATTTCTGCCTGTCATGTAGGAAAATCCAAACAAAAATAGAAAGCTTCTGTGCCAGTGTTCCTGAGATTAGATGTTATGGTATAAATTCTGTAAAATGGGGAAATATGAAGGGAAATACAGATTTAAACCAGAATGCATTAATCTCAAAAGTATCTATTGTAGGGGAATTCATTATACTCTGACCTTTTAAAATCCTGTGAAACAATGATCTTCTTAGAAATTTGCTCCCAGATGTTCCCACCAACTTGTTTCACAGCAGCCTCTGACCACTTACTAGGTATCTCCTTGTGGAAGCAGGGGTTTATGCTGGATTAAATCTGGCAGACTAAAGCTCCATTCCTCCAAATCCTCTTCATTTGCAATCTGAACACGAAAAAGAGAGATCTGTGAAAACCAAGAGAAAGGCATCAACCATATATTTTAGAAACATTGGCAGGGTTTTCAACCAACCTGCACTATCTGGTTATTAGTTTTATAGTGGCTTGAATTAGTTTTTTAGTGGCTTGAATTTGACCTCCATGAAGAGAATTAGCTTCAAGCAGGCACCACTTGAATGAGCAAATCTTAATCAATATAATTTTATTATTCCTCTGACTATCACAATCAAGGACATTAGTATACAGGGCACACTTTGAAGAGGTTATTACTGAGCAGTCATCGTTTGCTTAAATCCTCAGATCTTTTTCATGTAGTTATAGAGAGAGAACTTTCATGAGCTTCAGGACTTTTTCTTCTGGCTGCATTTACATTTCCAAGGAAACAAATAAAAAGGACTTTGAAGAGATGATTAGCCTATGAGCTAATTTATGGATTTTTCATAGTCTAGTTCCTTTAAGCCTTGTGCATGGAACTGATTTTCATTTGGAGTAAGACTGTAGGTTTTAGTCAATACAGACAGGATATTTTAAAATAGCTTAGCACTGGTTGCAGTGTTCTCCTTAAGTTTAATGGGAGCATTTGCTTCTAATTTTAATGAAAAACAACAGTGAGGGCTCCTGAAAATCCGATTTCTCCTGCTTGTTGTACCCTGAGTATTCACATAGGGGATTTATTTAAAGCTCTTTTTATGAAGGAACAGACCCTGTTTCATCAAAAGTGAGTTGGCACTAAGATATTTGATGGCAAAATCTAGGCCAGGATATTCAGGGAAAGTGCTTTGCACTGAGTGTGGGGGAGAGGGAAGAGTTGTGCTCAGGCGACCATGAGAATTCCTGATACTTCAGTTTCCACAGGTGGACATAGGCAGAAGTGTCCAAGGGCTGACATATGGGATATGTCACAGCCTCTGCTCATGTTGGCACTTCACAGGATTCTCAGATTTGCATTTCTGGGGTATATTTGGTGACACAGCATCTTAAGAAGAGAGCAAGGACTGTACCTCCTATAATAAGCATTTGGAGAAAGCTTGCTGGTGTTGTCTAGAAGGTGGCTAGTGAATATTGCACATACACTGGTGCAGCATTTTTTCTTTGTCACAATGGAGCTCTAAATTCAAGACCATTTCATCCCCCCTGACACAAAAATTTCAGAAATCTGAACCCAAGAACTATAGCTGTATGATTATCTTTTTTTCTTTAAATTACTGTTTTATTAAGAAAAGGCTGGTTTGGGAGCTTCACTCCAGGAACAACTCAAGACTGACAATCCTGGGAGCACAGAGGTGTGTTCTTCTGATGTGCACTGAGACAGAAGTGTCTCACTTCAGATATCTCACATTCAGTAAATTTCTGCTGGACATAGAGCTTCATCCATTAAAACCTTGCCTGTGTCCCTGGCAGACTGCCCTGCCTTTGAGAGCTTATTGCCTCTGTGTTCAGTGTACATGGGGCTGTCCAACAAAACTTTTTCTGACCCAAATATTTGCAAGAATTGGAAAGTTTTGGGGGGATTTTAGATTGCCCCTTTACCCTCTTGTTCCTTTCTTATGAATACTAGCAAAGAAGGCAATCAAGAACCCATTAGAGCAGCAAATCTGAGCTGTTCTTTGTTCTTGACGTCTCGAGCCTTATCATTTAACTTTGAATGTAGAATTTGGTATTCTAGAAAACTATGTGTACAGATCAGAGGCTGTGAGAAAAATAGTCCTGGCCCTACCACTGACCCACTGGATGGCCTTAAATAATTTGGTCCCCATGTTCTCATCTGCAAAACAAGGAAACTATAGGGACGTCTCCATTGGCTCTACTCAGATAAAGCTCTCTGGTCTGCCTGGCAGCTTGCTGCCTCATTGTAGCCCTGAGGTATTTTTACCCTCTTTTTCTTCTCTTGCAAGTGAACAGCTCTGAGTCTCTGACACAGCAACAGTTGCTGCCCCTTATTCTGGTAGCAGTGCTTTGTCTTGCTGGCAGTGATATTAGCTTTTTCCTTTGGTTTGTCTTAGCAGGCCCAGGAGGGGGAATTTGTGCTTGTTTGCCTGGCTAAAGGTAACACAATGGATTTGAAGCCTGTAAGTGCTGAGGACCTCAAAAAAATAAGAGAAAAAGGGGAGAATAAAACTCATAATTTTTAAGATTACCAAAATGTGGTGCAAAGAAAACATCCTTCATGGTTTTTTGTTTCCTTAAGTATCCTGGTACATTGGAACCACAAACTATAATATGGTAAGTGAAGTAAAGTCAGTCAAATAGATAAATTGAAGTTATGAATCTGGGACAAGATATGTCTGATTATCCTTTGCAACTTAACTGATGTAGTTTGCTCTATTTATGGCTAAGCCATTCTGTGATCTTACAGGAAATTGCTTTCTGTACACACCATTCTTAATGGATTTTTAAATTCATGCCTGCTCTAGGAAAGTGGATTATACTACAAGAGATTATGAATTTTTTCCCAGCTTTTAAGGAGCAACTGTAATGATGGCTATTGTTGATGAGGGCATTACAGAGCATTTGTGTAGGAAACACCTTGAATAGCTTAGTGTTGAAAGCTTTAATTTTCCATTTAATAATAGTGAAACTAGTTAATACTAATTTTATACAATCACTTCCTAAGCTTCTTAGAAAGCATGCAGTCATGGATTTAGTTGGTGCCATGGGGGAATGCTCATGAGGCTCAAAAACCCCCAGAGTTATTACAGCTATGTGTAATATTTTACATCCCATCTTGGATCCAGTTTGTTAGTCCTTTGATTCACAGGCAATGATGACTTATCCGGGGATGGCTGCAGTGATTCCTGCCGCCGGCTGTCTGCCCCACCTCTCTCTCGGAAGTGTTCATTCATGCTGTGAAGGTGGCTCAGCTCTTTGGGAAGCAGCTGTTGAACCAGCACAGTTTTCAGATCAGTAATTTTAACAGAAAAACTGGCACTGGCTTTGGTTCTACTTAATGCATCAGGCTGTAATTTACAGTGGTTCAGTTACTGCCACACCAGCAGCTGAGCTGTCTGGAAGCAGGGGCAGAGCTCAAAGGTGAAGATGAGAACCCCTGCAGCCATCTGCTGCCATCCCTATTCATCAGCCAGATACCCAGACCTAGACTGGGGTTTGTAAACATGCGTGGCAGTTACTTGGTGTTTTCAACCAGCTCTTTTCTCAGATTCAGCTTGAGACTCCTCTGCGGGTTTATGGTCTCACTGCATCTATGGAGATTTCCATGGGATCAAGGCAGTTCTGACTTTAGGACAAGGATCCCTCTGGAGTTCTGGGGCCTTGGGAAGGATGAAATACACTTTCTCGCACAGGGCTGGTGCAGGACTAAAGCCTTGTGTGTTTCACTGAAACCTGCTTTTGAGGTTTCTGTGGTAACTTCTTCAAAAGCTAGTGTCAGAGGGTAATATTGGGCTGGGATTTCACAATTCACTCTTACCTAAGATGCCCAGCCACGGGGCAGAGTCAATACTGTGTTATTTAATCAGGTTAGAAGGACACACCAGCCTGCTACTGGTTCACGGGAAAGCCTCCCCTCCTGTGGCCGTCTCGCTGCGGGTGCCAATAATCCACACCCGCGACTGCTGAGAATCAGCCACATTTTTTCACTGTAAGTCACTCATGGGTTGATGATCTTTTGTGAGCAGCTTTCCACCTGCATTTGGTCTGAACAGCATGACAGAGCATCACATTTGCCATTTAGTCAGGCAATAACTCAGCCGCTTTTAGAAAAAAGGGGGAAAAAGTGGGGAGTGAAACCAGTTTTGAGGGCTTCAACAGCTCTTGCTTTTCATTGGACATGTCTTTTTCATCCATTTTCGGGTTTGAAAATTTTTCTCGCCACTGAGTGAGAATTTTTGAGAAGTGTGGCCCATGTTCTAGTTGTGTCCTTTAGAACAAAGACTGAAAATTGTTTATGTGGGAAGAGCAGGTCAGGGATATGGTCAGTTGTGGTAACTGGCCCTGTCAGCCCAATTACTGCCCTCCCCAGGGCAAAGTCTGTCAGAGGGCATCCTCCTCCTCCTATGGACATGCTGCCTGTTTGAGCCGTCCACTGTCTTTGAGCAAGGGCAGATCTGAGGAGGGATGAGAAGGGGGGTCGGGGTGGGATGTCTATGCCATTGGGATGGGCTGAGAGGGGATTTGCAAGTAGAAAGGTGAGTCTGGCAGAATAAGAGAGCAGGGCTTTTCTGGGGCTGGTTGCTGAGAGTGGTAGGAGCTGCTCTGGTGTCCAGGCTGGCAGGCAGGGGTTGCAGGGAGAAGGGACTGTGAGGTAACAACCACGACAGTGGAACAGGACAAGCAGGGGGCTTAGAGAGTAAGGCACCCTGTCTGAGACTGTATTTAAATTTTCTGTGGAGCACTCCTGCTTCTTTCTACAGCCTCAGCTCTTCTTGGCTTTGAAGCAGGACACACACAAAAGCCTACCAACAAGTTCCCATCCTTTTTGTTTTTGCTGTAGGAAGCAGAGCAGTCCTAGTTGCATATTCAGTAGTAATTTACATGGTTTTGGTTAGTTACGCAAGATCTGTGGAGTTTCTCTTCCCCTAACTTGAATGTCTTGCACAACTAGTCAGCATAGTGTGAATTGTTAGTGTGAATTGTCAGCCCTACAATCAGGACTACCAACTGCAGTTTGCCCTGACAAAGGAGACAGCAGAAACACAGGGGGGTTGAGAACAGGCAACAAAAATAATTAAGCATGGACAGACTTCCCTCAGGAAGAAACTGAAAAGAATAGGAGTACTTTGTTAGGGAGTAGATGACTAAGAGTTATACAAATAAATGAATGGGAGAGAGAAAGTCGAAGGGGGGGTGGTGGTGTTCCTATTAAACCTCTCAAGCTATAAAACAACAAGGCAACATTCAATTAAAGGGAAAGAAAAAATATCAGGTGACAAAACCTACTTTGCTTAGGATGGGATTGAATTGCATTTGAGAAGTCTTGTCTCACTGCAGAGCATAGATGGAGCTTCAAGGACTGCGTAGCTTGTAGTCTAGTCACTTAAGCTAATGAATCTGACAGTGTTGGTTTTTTTAAGAAAATACTTGTCTACATGGAAAATGAGGGTCAAAATAGGAGATGGTATGTGTATGAAAATGTTAAAATTTCTTTTTCTAAGTGTTGGTTTCATGAATGCAAGGTAAAAATTTCCATTCTGGACAAATGTATGATTTTTGATCATCTTTCTCTGCTGCAACAGAGTGCATATACTTGGTTCCAGCAGTCCTCTTCTGGACTATCTGACAGTTACATGGTCATTTAAGATGACATTTTCCTTTGTGCTAATTTTCTGCTATTAGCCTCTTAGCATGAGACATCTGATTATTGGCTCCTCTGGTTAGTTAATTTGTTATATTGTGCTTAGAATCATAGGCTGAAACTGGAGCTATGCTAGATATTTCAGATATATGGGAATGCTCTATCCCAGTGGTATAAAATGGTACCTAAAACTCATCTGAAGTGTTGGGTCACAGCAACCGATTAATCTTAAATGCGGCAGATGATATATATCAATGCTCTCTACTGCCTCAATCAACTAGGACTGGAGTTATAACTGGAGTTATAACTTTGAGTTATTCTACTGTCTTGCACGAACATGATCTGATGCCTAAAGGCTCCAATTAGGAAAGGGAATACCAAATGAGCTGCTCACCTTATTGGGATGATGTTCAGCTACCAGAGTAAATATGGGTGAGGTGGAAACAAACTGATTACTAACTGCTTGGGAAGATAAAGGACTTGGCAGAACTGGACTAGTGCCCAAACCAGCCTTGGTAATGAGAGAGGGGAGGTTTCCCTTGCTTGTGTAGTGGTCACACACTGACATATAATCACCACAGAAACTCAGTGTGTGCTCACAGGGCTTTAGGACAGTTCTTCTGAGACTAGAGGTCATGCCCCAAGCGGGTTACAAGTGGCATCCTGACTCAACAGATACTAAACTGTTTGGATGAATATTTAGAGTCATGAGAATGTCAGAAACTGAATTATAACAGGGAAGCATTTGAAAACTGCTCTGTGAAGAGCTTTGCCCTGTATGATGTTGCATACCTGGCATACCTGTCCTAGCAAAGTCAATGAAGATATACCTGTGCACTGAGCTGAGCAGGTGCTTAAGTGCTTTGCAGGGTCATTGTGAGCACACGCTGAGAGTTGGGTCTTGAGCAGTTTCTGATGCTTCCTCCCCTGCCATGGTTTAACCTCAGTAGGCAGCTGAGCACCACACAGTTACTCACTGTCCCTGCAAAGAAATAGGGGACAGAGTCAGAAAGGGTGAAAGTGAGAAAACTTGCAGATTGGAGATATAGACGGTTTAATAGACAAAGCCGAAGCTGCACATGCAAGCAAAATAAAACAAAGCAAAACAAGAAATAAATTCACTGCTTCCCATGGACAGGCAGGTGTTCAGCCATCCCCAGGACATCAGAGCTCCATCATGTGTAATGGTGACTTAGAAAGGCAAACACCTTCACTTCAAAAGTCCTTCCCCCTTCCTTGTTTTTCTCTCAGCTTTATGTGCTGAGCATGGTGCAGTATTGTATCGCCTGGGATATACCTCTGGTCAGATGAGGTCAACTGCCCTGGCTGTGTCCCCTCCCAACTCCTTGTGTATCCCAAGCCTCCCCACTGGTGGAGAGCAAACTGAATAAGGGTTATAAGAAACAACTGAAACGGGACTAGAAAGTTCAGTTGGAGTAGAAGAGCACAAGGAGCATTTTTTTCAGTCAATATTTGATGACAAGGCTACTTTATGGGGGAAGGACTGAGGCTTGGTGAATTATATATTTATTTTCTCATGTTTGTAGGAGAAATATGTTTTTTTCTCATGTAAATCATGCTGCTTACCTAATCCTTCAAAACATGAGACCTTTTCTGTTTGTTACCATGCCCATGTTCAACTGATCAGCAATCCTGTTTGTTGATCTGACTACTATTGCTTCTAAGTGTTGCTCCTGCATGTCTTGTTGATCCAAAATTACTTTCATGTTTCTAAAACTTCATGTCCCAAAAATTTTCTAATGGATCTTCTACTTGGATCAGAATCCTTGTCATCAAACTGGACGGAGAGTTTACTGTGTTGACCAAAGGAGAAAAAAAATCCTACAGGATTATGAGATTTATTGCTCCTGGTTGCAAAATCAGTGTCTCTTTGATGATTTTTGTTATCTTGTGTACTGGGCACACGGCTCAGAAATCTGACATAAGAAATACTTTAAGATGTACCTGGATTTAGATGCCAGCCCAAATTTTGTCAGTACAAACAGTGATGTCAAGCAGATGTATATCCTAGGATTTTCTGGGATATATTTTTTGAATGTTTGAAATTCACAGCATGTTTCAATCTTCTGCCTAATGCTTAAAAATCAAGACTTACTAGTAAAAAAAGATGATGATATTTTATTAGCAAAATGTGTTGCAGGTTCCATCATTCTGTCAAAAAGATTTCCATCATTACTGAAAAGCATGTTCAATGTTGACTCTTCAGATTCACCTTGTCTTGTTACCTAACCACTTTGTCACCTTGTTACCTTGTTCACCCTCTGCCTTGGTACTGCCCTGCTTAAAGGTAATTGAAAATCAAGAATCTGCCTAAAAATTTATTATTTTTCTCCAGCTGTGATCATTTAATTGCAGTACAGCTGCAAAAGAAGGAATCAAATGAAGGTAACTGGAATTTTTTTTGGTTGGTTGGTTAGGGTTTTTGTTTGTTTGGTTTGGTTTTTGGTGTGTGGAGGCTTTAGGATTATTGTTGTCATTTAAACCTTTATCCTTTAATATTATGAATCTCCTATTCAAAGTTAACTCTTGAAAGCATCAGTCACACTCTATGAAGGCAGGTGTGATGGTCTGCACCTCAGTTTATATACCTGCATCTCAGACTGATAAACCATGTGTGAAAGCATTTGAATTGGGCAGTGTGAACACAAACACCAGAAAGGGGAAAGAATCATGATGACCTTGATTCCATCTTCAGGGTTTAGTGGTGGTTTAGCCATCTCTGAGTCTAGGATACAGGGTACATAAATATGTGTTTGACCTAGACAACTTTTATCTTTTGCATTAAGTCAAAAGGAAGAAGAAATTGGGGTGAAATTGCTTGCGAATTTTTTCACTGTTTGTGAAATAGTGAGCCCATGGTGATTAGAGCAGATCTTGGAGTGTGACTTTTGGAGAGTGAAGAAATCCCACCCACGGGGACCAGTTGCCTGCCATGCAAACCTGACTCACAGCTGTAGCAGGGTCAGCATTGTAACATTTCCTGAAAGCAATCACATTGTATTACATTCTGAAGATTTTGCTTATCTGGAATATTTCTTGGTGCTGTAGCAACTTATTGCAGGCCCACAGTAACAAACTGCTGTTTTCTGAGGAAATCTGAGCTTGTGCAATTCACTTCTAACAGACAGTGCATTCAAGGTTGAGACAGTGCAGGCTTCACATGCACCCAGGAAGCCTCTCCTGCAGCCCGCTGAGTGTGAAAAGATGCTTATTAACTTATTTTCTTTTCTGGGCATCTCTTGTAAATGGAATGATAAGGGTTGCACAAAATCATCTCTCTTGGCAGTATACAGGCCTCCTCCCTGAAATCCAGCTACTGCTGGCTGCATTTGTATCAGAACTGGAAAATCAAGACATTCAAATGAAATATTGGGAATTATTTCCAGGCTCTTGATATTGCTCCAAAGCTTAAAGAAGTTCCAGCCTGAGGATCATCTTTGAATGTATCATTAGTAGTTGGCTTCTTTAAATTCCCCTAGGTGGGCAATTACATCATTAAAGCATTAAAAAACTCTTGGGTTTATGTCAGGCTTCTACTAAGCTAAGTAAGTTGCTAATGAGAAGCAGTCTTAGTCTAACAAGAGCAAGGGATGGCAGAGCTGACAGAGGGAAATGGATTCCCGTGGAGATGAAGGTCAGGCAGTAACATGGTGTCAGACCCAGGACCAGAATGAAGTTCCTGTGTACTGGGTCAGGCTGCACTTAGCTTCTTCTGTCAACTGGAGGGCTGAAAAGAGGTGTTTGAAAGAGGCTGTTAAATGAAGAAAAGGGCACTTACATGTTTCACTGATTTTACCAATAGAGATTCTTGGGAGAGGGTTTTCTCTAACAAGCAATGTGGTTTTATCAAAAGTAGTGGAAAGAGAAAAATGAACCATTTATAGCATATTCAGCCTGGTGTTTAAGATGTTACAGTTTCAAAGCACATGCAAGTACAAAGCACATGTTGCCAACACTTCATGTTCACCAGCAAGTTTCTCGCAAAATCAGCTGACTTTGCAGGTCCTGGTGTCAAATGTTGCAATGGTCAGAGTCTGTTTCATTTCTCTTTGAAATACTACTGGGGCCCTTTGGGCCAACTCCTTATGGGCTCATAGACATTGCATCGCCCAGTTCCAGGCATCCTGCTGTCTCACGGCACCCTGACCCTGGGCTGTTCACCACTCAGACCTCCTTACCATGCAGAGATGGGGGAAAAGAGCTCAACAGCTGGGCCCCTTGAATGGGGTACCTTCCTCCAGGACAGTTCTGGTATAGACTGTGTGGGATTTTGCTGTTAGAATTCTTGCCCACTGAGGAGAGGGACATGTCTTCTCACTAGCACCAAGGTATTCAGAGCTGGGTCTACCTAGGAGACAAGACACTTGTTTTTCTGTTCTTCCACACCTTGAGTTGTTGGAAAAGGGAATAAATGTAGATATCCCCCATTCTAAACGTAATCACCTAGGATTGGCTTAAAATGGTATTGTGATAAATATAAAATCACTTTCTCACCAGTGGTATTCTGTACAAGGCCTGGCCATGAATTTGGGTCCATATACAGAATATTCCTGGAATATATTTATTGGTTTGGAACCTCGGAGACAAGTGAGAGAATATGTAGGTTCAATCCTGCCCAGACAGGATTCAAGCATTAGTTAAGATGCTATCAAAAAAGCTTGATAGTGTCAGAAGGAAGAGGCTGCTTCTGGCATGAACTTGGTTGCCTGTAGCTCTAGATGTCAGCTGAGCAGCATTTTTGAAGATCTTAGTAAGATGTCTTCTGAAAGATGTCTTTGGAAAGCAGGCCTTTTTAAAGTCACACCGTCCTTGTCCAGTCTTGCCACAAATTTAGTCTACCTTGCAAATAATAAATGCAAGTTTTGTTTGCTATTAGCAAACTCCAAAGTACAAAATGTTAGTCTTTATCTGAACAGAAATAATTTCTTCACTACAGTTTAAAAGGCTGTAGATTTTTTTTTTCTATGAAATTATCTAAAAGCTAAAATTGTATTTCAAATCCTTACTGGCTAATTATAGCATACTGCTCTTTTGATGGAGAAAAGCAGTTCTGCAGAATGCAGAACAACCATCTCCTCTACACTGAGATCTATTTCTTCTCACAAAATGGGAAAATACTGGATGAGGGAGAATAATCCTTTACTTTCTGTTAATTCAGAAGTTTAATGTAGGTTTATGAGCAAAACCTTCTGACTGCAAAAATTTTGAGGGATCAGGAAGATGCATGAGCCCTGTTTTCTTTGCTTTTGGGCAAGAAAGTTAATTTGTGTGTTCAGAATTCAGTGTGTTCTGTTGTCCTTCAAGGGAACAGGCAACTGTCTTTCCATTGCCCTCTACTTTGCACAGTCCTTTACAGCAGCACACAAAGGAGGAACCAACGCTTACTTGTGACGGCACCATATCTTACCTCCATGGTGCACAGCTGTAGACAGCAGCACCGTGTCCAGGACAATGGCAGGCTGGGCAGTCCAGGAGTGAGCTGGAGCTGAAGAAATGAACCTTTACTCCATAAAGAGATTCTAATAAAAAGTAGGGCTCAGTTGGAAGGGAGCTGGTAGGGGAATGCAGTCTTTGAAGAAGTTAATGACCCACCTACCCTATAGGTGAACAGATCTGAAAAGTGTAGTGATGTGCCAGCCAAGGTGTTGCCTCATATCTCTGCTGTTGTAGAATAACATCTGTCTATGATCCTCTGGAAGCTGAAAGTTGAGTGTGAATTCAAGGGCTTGGAAACTGGACTAGGCCTCTAATGTGTCAATAAACAGAAGAAATGTCAAATTGCTGAGATACATATGAGGCTGGCAAATCTAATGTAGTCTGTCCTTGTGGGTGAGGTACCCATCCTAGTTGGTGTGATGTTAGTCAAAGTAGAGGAAGAAAAGCACAACTTCTGTGACAAAATATTCAGGAACACTGCTAATTTAGGTTATCATTTAGGACTATTCACTAACTAAGGATTTTTAGTATCCAGTAGTGGTACTCCTGAGTGCTGCAACATCTGTTCCAGCCGGGCCCACTGAGGCTTGGATCATAAAGGTGTGGGAAACATTTTCCCTACAAAGAGTTAGTCCATCCCATTTTTCAACAGAAAGAGTAAGACCTATCCAACTTCTGTTTCATTATGCAATCCTTTCAACTGATGGAAGCACTAGGATATTCTAGGGAGGTTGTTGGTCACCATTTCATACATAGTTTCTTGCCCAATTAATACACCTTGTCATTAACCACACAAACAAAACTCTGTACTTGTGGGAATAAATATGCAAAGGAAACCTGTCCACAAGAAAACTCTCATTCTATTTCCCCCATTTTTTTTTCAAAAAAAGGGAAAAAAGAAAATTTCGTCTTACAATTCCAGCTCCGTAATATTCAGCTGATTTGAAGCAGATACTCTGATTTTAATCCACATAAATGAGTAAAGAACAGGCCCTGGCTGAGAGGTACATGTTTCTATAGCACCACATTACAAGAGTTCTTAATTCCCTGACCCTAACCCTGGAATGCAAGGAAGAGTCAAAGTTTGGCAAAGGTTGTAGCCAGATGCAGTGTGCTTCTATGTTCACACCCTCCCTAATGACTGCTCTTTAAAAAATAATAATAAAATGCAAATAACTTACACCTGGTATAGCTGGAAAGTCAAAGAAAAGAAGTAAAGAACATGGAGGTTGTGGGAGTGCTGTTATTATTGTTATTATTATTACTATTATTATTAATCAGATGAATGCACACCTGTCTGAAGGTTCCTCAAACATTGTCTGCTGTTGCTTTGGTAGGCCCTGTGAATACACTGAGGCAATGTCCTTTGGTTGGCTTACTTAATTGAACAGATGATGGGGGATGGAGGAAGCTAGGCAGGGAAGAATGCTAGAGATAGAAGAATTCCCACCCACGCAGTAGGCATGTACTGTAATAATGGAATAATTATGTGCAGTTTGTTTATAGCTGTCTTCCCCTAGCATCGACGCCTTGGGCTAGAAGTGAAGCAGGACGGGTCCTGCAATCAGTTTTCACAATCATGTTTTCACTGCGATTTGTCTTTTATTCCCCATTAGAAAGCAGAGCACGTCTAGAGCAAATGCAGTGGCTTCAGCCCTTCAGGGTACTGCAAATTTGCTCAGATTTGGAGAGGGATGGGTGTTCATGAGTTACGAGTTTGGATTTATACCAAGATCTGTGGATCCCAGTGTCTGTAATGATGGTTCTCACTCCACAATCCCAATCTGTCCAGAGTTGCTCAGAGCTGGATAACTTTTGGTCTGAGACATTTTCCAGCCTTTCAAATAATGAATGTTGGGTTGTGGACAAAAACCAAAGCCAGATGGCTTTGTGTGGTGAGACAGCTAAGTAACTGTTACTGCAATGGGCTGTACAGTGGAGATTTGCTCCTAGTGGTTTTGAAGCAGGTTAGAAATTTTCTTGTGGATTCTTCCTGCTGCTTGTTAATAAAATTGATTATGCCCTGGTTTTATATTTCAGCATGAACTCACATGTGCCGATGGTAAAATGCTGATTTGCTTTCTGTTGCCCCTCTAAATGTATTAGAGGATATTGTAATCTTCATGCAGCTGCCATTTTGTGTTCAGTTCAACTGCAATCTGCCATGAATGCGTACACAGCATTTCAATTCCAGTGGCACTTAGGAAAACATTTCCAGGCAAGTGGAGTATCCACATGATGAACTTTATCTTTCTCTTGCAGCGGGCTGCATGCCATGTCTGTGTAGTTAAGAAGAGAAATGGGAAATATTCACAGATTAACTGCAGGGAGGTCAATAAACAGACATTGGACCAGGAAACAACTGGAGAATGTGATAGTCACACCTGCTGCATTGGATCTGTCACACAGATTGTGAACTTTGACAGCAAATGGCTTATTTCATATGCATTTGTGCAGCACATCACATCATGAGGGGCTTGATCTGGGGTTTAGTGGATATAACTGTGTCTTGGAAACTCAGAGCAGCCTGCAGATATCAAGTAATTAAATGCCTCCACAACATTTTTATGCAGGGTGGATAACAATGTGTTCACCACACACTGGCTTTGGAAATGCCTTGAAAATTGAATAGAGCTTTATATAAGGGGTAAGAGAAGTAATAATAATCATGAACTGACAATGAACAACATACAAGGCAGGTGTTACCACCGCCTTACACGTGCAGCAGACATCCCTTTCCTCAGGATGTTACAAGCTGGAGTGCTATTTTAATCAGCTAAAACTGTTGTGTGGAATGTAGAAAAGCATGATTTTGTTATCAAAACTGTTCTGAACAAGCTGGAGTGAAAAATCAGCTTTAAAAAAAATTGACATATATCTTATTTAAAAAACAGTTTTGGATTACATGATTTTTAATTATTTCAACAGTTCTGGTCAATGCCTTAGCTTTGTAGGGAGACATGGGGCAAAGGAAAGCCTTCTGGGTTGCAGGCAGATGCCAGCCACTGCAGTGGGCATTCCTGTTCCCTGAAGTGCTGCTCAAGTTGAGTAGGAAGAATGAACCAAGCAATGGCTCTGCCAGCCACTTTGACTCCAACTGGGAATTTCAATGGAATGAGTGCACTTCTGTGCAATACTGATCTCACGTAACCACCCCTTTCTGATGGGCATCCTTTCTGCTGAAATGTGCTTGCAATGTCCCATAGTTCTCTCCCTTGGATGCTACCATGGCTAAGGCTGTATGGTCATTTGCAGTGGCCATCTTCTCTTATTCCAACAGCATATGTAGGAAGTTACCTAAAGCAAATGGATGAATAAAGAAAAAATAGCAAGTTGTGGTGTGCTAACAGAGATTTAGGAACTAACATTTCTCTATTTAACTTACTATCAATGATTTAACATGGGGCCTTGGGTAAGTCACTTCATATTTCTATGACTCAGTTTCTGCTTCTGAAACAACTGTCTGCTGATCTCACTGGGGCAGTTTAAAGCTTAATTTACTTATATTTTATAGCACTTTGAAGATTTGAACTGCACCATATTATGGGAATCGTTGGGAGTCATAAAAGAAAGAGTCAGTGTTGCAAGAGGAGGTATGATAATGAAGCCTAAAGTCAGAGACTTAATGCCTCAGTTCTTTGCTGAATCAAAGCCTAAGACTGTGAGTTCTTTGAAACAGACTCTCCTCAATTAGAGGCCTGCTCAGAACATAATAGGGCTATGACATACCTGGGGCCTCTGAGTCCCTCTGTAACAAATGGGTACGTACATAAGCTTGAAGATGGCACCAGCTGCAGGAATGCTACAAGTCCCTAGGATGTATCTCCTTCTCTCACGGCTCTTAGGTTTTTTATTATCTTCAAATCTCTGTACCTTACTGCTTGTTCCATTCCCCAGGTCCTTGAAGCATTCTTCAAACTATAAATAAAGAAGATAAAATTACAGGGTACTTATATGCATCCTAGCTAGGAAGCTGAATGGGCATGAAAGGGCTTCCTGGTTTCCTTCCAATTCAAAATGTTATTGAGTTACTATGTAATCAGATAAATGAGTTGTTAATCAAAGTGATGTCAGCTTGGGACATACTATAGAAAGATGATTCCGTTGTAATCACAACTGTATAATTAAGGAATGAGGCATGACAGGGCTTGAATTATAGCACGATAATTTTCACCTCAGTGCTGCTGATGGCTGTCTGCCATCCAAGTACCCAATTATGTCTTGCTGTACAACAACCCCAGTGCTGAAACATCTGAGACAAACGAGAGTAAAAAAATATTCTTTCATCTCACCACCCCCCGCCCTGCTCCAGGGTGAAGCATTTCTGTGATCAGCTGGGTCAGTCTGAGCTCTGTGTATCTGGAAGCAAGTTTGACTATGTCTCTGCTGTTAGAATATTTACAACATGAATGCATTGTATTTGACATGAGTCTAATGTGACAGCAAGGTATGGGATCCTCTACAGGGCCAATGATTCCATCCACAGGTACTATTAGTTAAATTTCAGCCAAATGCTTATTGTCACAGAAGATGCACAAAAATTTGTCCCTACCTAGCAATACTTAGTGTTTCCTAGATTTAAACCCCATTCTCCTCTGAGAAGTTTAAATGAGGAATTATCTTTCACATTCACAGTTCTCTAATTTTTTTTGCCCATCACCCTTGGGATAGAGAAAAAATTGCATTGACTTAAAGAAGAGCTTTGAGAAGACATTGGAATAACCTGGACTTTGGCAACCTCTTAACATGAACAGTGGCATAGATGTGAGTTGAAATGAGTTAATATAGAATAGTGACCAAATCCTGCAGTCATAGCTTGGGTGAAACTCCCACAGAAAGCACTGGGCATTTGTCTGAGTCAGCAGCTGAAAATTTGTCCCACAGACTCAGTTTGGAGGTGAAAATGCCAGGGCTGAAAAGTTTTCTTCTCTCATGGGGGGGAAAAAATATCACCCAAGAAATATAAAACTGTGCCACCTCATTTTTCCTCATGAAGTGCTGACTTTGCTGAGGAGGTGGGAAATGTTATGCAATTTACCCTTTCCCATTACAGTCTCCTGTCATGTCACCGTCAGCCTTGCTGTGCATGGGCATTGCTCATACTTCTGCTTTAGGAGTGTGATTGTCTGGTGAGCTGATGCACCACACCATCAACTGCCTGGGAAACACTTTGTTTGCTTGTAGTTTGAGATCCCTGGGACTGAGAAAAAACCCAGTATATCCAAATAAAGCATGTTTGCACCTTCTCTAGAGTCTCTTCCAAGGTGTTGCCTGTGATGGCAGTGCATGCAGTCCTGCAGGCACCTTTGTCTCCTTGGAGGTGGAGCTGGGCAGCTTGCACCAGTGCTGGAAGGCTCGAGCAGCCCAATGCAGCTGCCTCTGCCTCAGGACAGAGAAGGGCAGTGCTGGAATCATGTGGCCACTCAGAACACCTGCGCTGGACACTTTGGCTCAGGCCCTTTCTGACGGCTGCAAAAGCATTTATGGACTCCAGTCAAGACCAGTGAAGCACATAATTTTCCCAGTGTTGCCTCTGTTGCAAAAATGATGTGCTCTTGGCAATACTGTCAGGAAACTCTATTCCTGAGGCTCAATGCATGCAAAGTAAAGCTTCCCTTCTGACAAACAAAATAAAAATATCCTGATCTTGGCTGCAGTAGCAAAAATGCTCCTGGCCTAATAAAATTATGTCATTGAAAGAAGTGTCTCTCTGTCTGCTGGTGTACCTGTAAATCAGTTCAAGTGAATGGTCCTTTGAAACTCATTTCAGCTGATATATATGCTCTTGAGGATGAATGAACTTTTGAGCTGCCAGTGCTGCCAGCCCTCATAAGTCAAATCTCTTCTCCAGATACTTGAATCCCCTGATGATAGTAAAAACTAGGGGTTTACAAGATACATCAGCATCAATTTTTTGAGAGCTTTCACCTTGGAAGGCAAGAAGCATCCTTGGGTTGAGTGAGAATATTTTTTGCTCTCATCTTTCAGTGCTGGTATAAGAAGCTGAGAGATCCTCCACTAACAGAAGAAGAGGTACAAAGAAGGCAGTCATGACACAAGCTTGCCTCTGCTTATGATTATACTCATGTTTCCTTGAATATGGCCACCAGAGAAGCTATAATTTTGGTATGCTCAGATTACTGCCTGACTTCCTTTCCCATCGTAAGGAAAGCAGCCAGTCTGGGGGGAAACTGGAAGCTTCTCTGGACTGATAGCCTGGACAGGAACAAGGCTTTCTGTGTAGGATGTTCCAAAGGCATGTGTCTCTGCTAGTTACTGTTCCTTGCATCTGAAGACGAAAAGGATCAAGGAAACTGATGGTGACAGGTCCATAACTGGTGCAAGAAAGGGATGTTTTTATAACATAATTTCTTGAAGACTTGGTAATTCCTGCCACATAATGTTCCTCAAACAGACTTTTGCAGGACTCTGAAAGCTTGTGAATTTGCCTACACTATTCAGAGAGAAAAGTATTGACCTTCAGAGAACATATTCAGAAGTTACGTATCAGATGTTAAGTAGATAGTGTTAGCAGGAGAAATGACACATATTGCTGACATTTTCATACATGCTTGGATTAGTCTGGGACTGCCCTTCTAGTGTCAGCCCATTGTTAAGTAGTCAGCTGACAACTTGGCTTTGGCTCTTGCATGGGGAGATGTTTTGATAAGTGGTTCTTGTATCGTCATTAACTGTATGCTCTGTGCAAACACAGTGAAGCTCTGTGGCACAGGGATTTGAGATGGGATACCCAGGGATGATGAGGGGTGAGCAGTCCTTGGGGTGGATTGGATTATCCTTTGCCCTCCAGATGGCTCTTTTTTCCCACTGCCACTTTGATTTTTCCATCCTTGACTGACTGTTTTAATTTGCTGCAAATATCCATATTTGTGAGTAGAGTTGGAGAAGAAGAAACAATTCTTCTGCCAGATAAGAAGCAACGCGGCACTTGTGGTAATCTTACAGCATTGTTTGTGAGGCACTGGAATTGCTAGCAGGAGCCAACAGTAGGCAGCATGGCTAATTTAACCAGGCTGTGAACTGAAAGAGCAGTACAAGTTTTATACTGGAGGCAAGAAACATCTCCGACACACCTGCATATTACTGTGTAACCTAGAAGGTAGGGAGATCCTATAATTTTCATCTTGAAAGGAAATTAGATCCAGAATTGTCCATCTGCTCTGAGTTCCTAGCAGGAAAGTATTCAGCTGATGACACGAGTACAGGTCTTCACCTTTCATTTCTTTTTCCTCTGGACTTTCACTGGATAGAAGATCAGACACAGGCTCCTTTGTGCCTCTGTGAGGCATGCTGCTGAGACAGGGAAATGGCGCCCATGGTTTGAGTTTTCCACTCAGATAAGATTACTAAACAATTGAGAACTTCAAGTTCACAAAATTCACTTTTGTTAAAAAATTTAGCAGTGCCACCTGCAGGAAAGTGCCGGGAAACCCGATGCCTGTCTGAGGAGCTCAGGACCAACTGTCCTCTGCCTCCTCTGCAAGAGCAGATGTGGCTGTCAGTGTAGGGCTCCCCTGATGAGCTGGTTTCTCATCGACATCAAAGAAAGATCTGCATCTGCAGATAATGCAGAATACCTGAGAACAAAACTTTGTCCAGAAACCACTGTCTTTGATAGCTATTACCTTTTGATTTTAAAAGCCTCCTTTTTCCCCCCAAAGAGCTTTCCCAAACATGATGCATTGCATGCATAAACTCTGGTCCAACTCCCAGTGGAAATGATGGCATCTTTCCATTGAGTGCGATCCAGACTTTAATGCCTTTCATGTATGCCAATGAAAACTCTTTACATTGCATACTAGTGCTCTTTAAAGGCTCTCAAGTAGATAGACAGATTAGATTATTTAGCACTATACAATGCGGCATAAGTGGTGCTGATGAGTCATGAAATGGCATTCTTCCCTCTGACTCAGTGCAGAGTCAATGCCCGAGCATGTTGCTATGTGGCTCTGTGTTGTTGGAGGTGTCTTTTTCAGACAAGAAGTAAAGAAAAAAAATGTTCTGACCCACTATTCTTGCTATGGACCCCATTTGCCTGTGAGCACCTTGGTTGAACTTTGCAGAATTTCTCACCCCAGCACAAGTTATCCTCAGCTTCCAATAGAAAACTATTGTTCTCCTTGCCAGGAGGGAGCAGGGTTTTGAGCTATCTGGAACAAAATGTTTTAAAAACAAGCCTGGGTTATTGCAAATACACTGTGGGGTTTAAATCCTTAATATTGAAGGAAAACCTACACCATCACTTACTGCACATTCATATTTAGCAGTCTGGTTTTGCTTACCACTTCAATGACTGTTTTCAATTACTGTTCTCTGCATGAAACCACTTTACTCAGGCCTGCTGTATACGCAGAACTGACTTAGAAGATGACTACTCTGTTTTGCAGTGATTTTCAAGGTGTCAGACTGCTTTTTTGTTCCTTATCTATAAGGCACTTGGTGCCTGGAGTGTGAGAGTCTCTTGTTTAAGCTCCATCCCTCTTCCTGGTCAAAAGATTTCATTGCAGCTCTTCCTCCACTGTGCAGGGAAAGGAGTTTCACCCAGTTCTTTCATCTGCCCCATCTCCAAACCACCAGGATGTAAATTATATGACTCTTGCAAAAAAACTTTCTCAAAACCTGATGTCTTGACAAGAATACTTCAATTTTCAAATTTTACTTTGTACAAAATGTACTGATCAGCTCTGGTATGCAGAGAGGTTTGCCTAACAAATTACCTAAGTAGCCCTGAGACGTTGTCACGAGACTCCTTCCAAGGCCAAGAGCTACCCAGGCAAAATCCAAGTGCACCTTGGGGCAGCTGTATTCTCTTGGTAATAAGCAGTAATTGAGATTACAAGGAGTTATTCTATTTTGGATGTTGCAAGCGATGGGATCCATTCCTCTTAGGAAAGGACTACTGAGATGGAGAGGGCTTCTTAGAGGCACAGTGGCACAGGTGAGATGGAAACCAGGGATGAGGCCAGGGGCAGCAGCAGGAGCAGCTCTTTGCTTGAACATACTAGTATGGGATTCCAGTGACTGCCTTTGCCCCTTGTAACATTTGTGCCAGTGTGATAAACCACTTGTTTTATCTTATTTTATCAGTATTCAGTTCTTCATGTTGCAAATTTTTATTTGTTATATCCCTTCAAATGTGAAAAGAATGCTTTACCTGGGACCAGTGTCTTAATCATATTCCTGTGCCATGGCTATTTATGTAACTCCAGTTAGTGTCTGTTAATGATTTGATAATAATCCAGAGCATTCAGAAACCCATTTTTTTATTAAGAATCATTTAAGCAAAGCAGATTAAAGAAATTATGGCAAAATACTCAGTCCCAGAGATTAACTTGGAGAAACTATTTTCAGGGGGAGAAGCTGTATTTGGGACTGTGCTCACTGATAATTTTATGTAAAATTCACAGCAGCTGGAGAAGAGATTTCCTCATTCCTTTGGACTGGAATCTCAGCTGTGTAGATGCTTTCTCAGAACCTAATTGTTTTCATATGAACTCGGGGGGGGGACACAGAGCTATTGAAATTATTGCAATTGCCCAGGGAAGCATTCAGAAGTTCCAAAGGAGAATTTTGTTACAAGGCCACATAGCCAATAATACTTACCTCCTAAAAGTCCTTTTGCTTAAAAAGCCTGTAGAGAAGGATGATTAATGCCAAGCAGAGCAAGGGAATAGACAGTATTCAATGCCAGAGTTGTGCCATGAAGGGATTAAGTTGCATTTATTGTATAACAGAGCACTTAACACAGGACATTTCTTCACCTAGTCAGAGTCTTTAAACTTCTACTAAGGGCCTGTCCTTGTAATGAAGAATTGATAAATGAGAGAAGCTCTGGGAAAAATTATAAACTATGCTTGCAAGAGGCAGAATTGATTGGGGATTGAGGAAATTAGAGAACAGAGCCTGTGACAGAGCCAGGTGCCCAAAGGAGTTCCCCAGCCTCACGGTTAACTGCAGAGCTGCTTGGTGTCCTCAGAGCCTTTTCAGCACTGACATTTGCATTGCAACTGCTAAATCAGAAATACAGCTGAATGAATTTAGTACTGGGAAGACTGATGTGCTGAGCTGAGCTCCTCTGGATTTATACCATGTTAGATGAGAACAGTGTTTTGCCTTGAAGTCTGTGGTTTATGTGATATGTGGTGTATACCACCAGTAATGACAAAAAAATCCTCTACTGCCTTCCTTTGAGTTATTTCTGATTTACACCCAAAGACATTAAATTTTCTCTATATTTATATCCTGGTAAATTAAAACACTCTGGGATATGTGATCAAGGAGGAAAGTCCATAATTTCTGTTCCACAAGCTCAGGCCTAAAATTGTTCAATATTTTGGTGCAAATTTTCTCCCTCTATAAGTTGTCTGTGAAGTATTCGGAGAAGAAAACATAAAGATGCTGCAGAGTAGATATGTGGTTACTAGACTGAAGTTTTCTCACTGTTCAGAAGAGGAGTGAGTGTGAGATGACTCACATACATATCTCCAACAGATCAGGCTTAACTGCTCTGAAAAGCAAACTGCAAATGATTCTTCCCCATGTGCAAATTCCACCCTCTGTCTGCAAACACCTGCTGGTGACTTCAGTGAGAGCCACATATTGGGAGGCAAGATTTATATCTCCAGACTTTATCAGGAAGAGAGTTTGTTGCAGAAGCAGGAAAAGAATTGCCTCCTGCAAGAGAGCCCACACATCAATTCCTGTAATATCTAGGCTTCATTTTGGCTCAGTCTTTTTAATTTGTACTTTTCCAGATAGATGAAGACATTGTTTAGGGACAAAAATGCTATCAGATGAATGAGAGTTATTAATCTAGGAGAAATGAAAATCCAGGAGGGAGAGCATGTGCAGGAAGCACAGGGTCTATTGAGTCCATTGCTGGAGAGGGGCAGTCACAGGTGCATAGGTGAGCATATCCTGAGAATATGCTGGTGATAAAAACATTGC
Source organism: Ploceus nigricollis (assembly GCA_013399945.1). Lineage (NCBI taxonomy): Eukaryota > Metazoa > Chordata > Aves > Passeriformes > Ploceidae > Ploceus > Ploceus nigricollis. Next base: position 814,089 of record VXBC01002422.1, on the reverse strand, counting down.
TGATGTGCTGTGCCACTGTTCATGCTTTTCCCTCAGGGAATATCTGTAGCCATAAGAGCATTGCAATCAAAGACCATGATGGCTGCTCTGCTCTGAAACATCCCAGGGCTGAAAGCCTACAGTCCTTTCACCAGCAGCTGAAGAGCCAATCTGTCACCCTCTAGCTGCTGCAGGCTTGCCTCCATGCACTCTGTACCTGTACACCTGCTATGCCATGCAGTTTCTTGATGATTTAAGGAGCCGGGCACTCTCTGCCCGGTCACTCAGGCTATTTCTCAGATTTAGCATTAAAAAACAGGTGCAAATCTGTGAATAGAGCTTAATCTTCCGGGCCAGGGGACAAAAGGGTTTTATATGAAGGCAAGTTTGTTGCTTTTAAAAGAGGCAATTCCATTGCCCTAGCAAAAATGAGAAAGAGTTCTCACAGTTTTTTTCCACAATTGTTATGAGTAATGTTTTCAGTCGCTTGGTTTGTGTTGTGCATAATGAAATATAAATACTGCGTGGAATGCTTTGTCATATAAAAATATTTATTAATAGCAGATTTGCAATCATCATCTTGTCTTTGATTTAAGCAGGTTTTTTCTTTTCATAAGGTTCTTTCAGGCTGCTGAGCTGTGACTGATGTGTGTTTATTTCAGTTGAGTCATCAGTATCATTAATCCTATCTTATTTACCAATGTTTGTCATTTTATAGCGTTTAACTGGTAGGGTGACTCACCTCAGAGAGAAATGAGAACATGAATAAAACAGGCTTTTTTCCTTCTTCCCCTTTGGCTTGGGATAGGAATAGAGAATGACCTTTAAGGCACATCCTGAGTCATGAAGTTATCATATTTACCTCTCTGCTGTGAGATTAATAATGACAGTCATCCCTACATACAAGGAAAAGAAGCTTGAGCTTTTGTCCACACTTTTGCTTGTGTCTTCATGGCTTATGTGGAGGGAGACATTTTCAGCAGGCCACCAGGGAAAGGAAGCTCTTGGTGCCTCCCTCTCTTGCACAGGAGCAGCAGAGAAGAAACTGAGGAGGAGCTGGGGAGGAAGGCTCTTCAGAGGAGCCATTCTGCTGGCCTGGCTTGAACTTTGTGAAATTTGCTCAGGGCACTATGAAACATTTGCATTTGCTTTACAGCTCAAGTGTGGGAACTGTCTTAGCAGAACCTCTGCCAAACCTGCTTCTTCACAACTAGAACAACCCTTTCCTCTTCGTATCTGCCTGACATTAATTACTGCAGCTCCCTGCGTGCATCTCCGCAACCTGCAGAGAACGAGCGGCCCTTTAGCAACAGTGCTGCAGAAACTGCTGAGAGTGCCACGAGTCAGTCCCACCTCTCTGTAACTGCTCTTGAGAGGGGGATTACAGGAAGAGACCCAGAAAAGGGCTTCAACATCTAAGAGCCAAGTGACGAGAGATTAGAGCAGAATCCAAAGCTGTCACTGTCTTTAATGTATCAGAAGGGTTGAAAAAAGGGACTTGGCATCTCCATAGAATCTCCTTCCTGGGGCCACTTTCCATGTACACAAGTACCCTCATGGCTATGCAGTCTTTCTAGATGAGGACTGAGGCACAGAAAAGTTGATGACCCCAAAGAGCTGGTACATTAAGCAGGGAATTGCCCAGAGTCAATGTATGCAGCATGCAGCTGCCTACGGCTCATTAGTCAGGGTGGCTGAGAACAGGGGTGGGTGGTAAATCCCAAGCCCCAGAAGCCTTAATTCAAGCACCTCCCTGTAACCCTGTGCCTACTTAGAAACACTTGCTCCAAAATGAGGGGTGGGTAGCAGGGACAAAAGAGTAAAGCTGGGAAATGCACACACCTTCTAATTTTTGACTGTGAGTCTCATTTTTTTGATCAGAAAAGGACTTTGAGGATATCACCTGCCCAGTTCAACATCTATGGAGAAGCTGTTCTCTCCTGAACCTCCAGTCTTTCAAATGTGCAAATAGTAATTCCTTGAAAAATACCCTGAATATCGCATATGCTATATGGGCATAGCATCCTTATTTTCTTTTAAAATCTTGTCACTGTGCAGAAAATAACCTTATTCTTGCTGGCTCAAAAAGAGTATAAGGCAGCAATGGTTTTGTCTAGAACTGTCCCCAGCCTGTTCTTTGCAGGCAAACTCCCAAACTATTAGGGTAGAAATGCACCTGTACCTGTTTCAGAGTGTTTGTGTTTCAATGTGTAACCTAGTAGAGGAGAAACAGGGCTTTTTGTTTCTGATAGTAGAAGAAATAATTCAGCTTTTAGCTTCCCACTTACTGCCTGAGAGTGTAAATCATTAGACTTTTGCTCTGCAAGAAGAGCATCAGGTGCTACAGTTTTCCCCGAGGAACCTGTCTGTGAAAGAGCTGTGACTGAACACCTGGATTCTGGGTTTAGGTTTGAACAAGGTTTTATGTAGCTCAACCTCATAAAACCTGGCATTTTGTCAAAAGATGTGGGGTCATGACCTGAGATGCTTATGTGGCAGCTGAACAGGGGTGTTCATGTTCACAACTTTGAACTGAGCTTACAATTATTTCTAATGTGAGTGCTGGATCCAGAATAAAAGTAGTATTTGATGATGTGCCCAAAACCATGCAGGTTGGAGACAGAATAGTTTTCCTCTGCCTTAGCTGAGTGCTCTGACCCCCTAGACCTTTACTTAAGAGCTGTTTTCTAAGACTAGGCTATTGCAATTATATTTCACTACAAACCTTTGTCCTGTAGATTACTGCAACGTGTAAGTTCAGTGACTTAGTCCTGGGTCCTGAGTTCATCTTATCGAGCAGCCACACCTCATTGCTATACTTTCCAGAGAAAGCTCTTGGATAAGAGGTTCTTTTTCATCAGTGCCTACCTGCTTCCTGTTAAATCTGTGTATTTATAGGGCTGGCATCTTAAAAGGATTTTTCTCTAATGTGCCTGTCAAGGGACTGATAACTTGGCATATTTAAGTAATCATAATCCTAATGTTGCCAAATGGAACTTTCTAATTCTGGAGCAAAATTTTTTTTTTTTTTTTAATTTTCACAGGAGACAGGGTTGTAATTTCCCTCTTTCCTAATTTTGCCATACAGTTTTACCCATGGGTTTGATAAGCCAGAGAACCAATGAACCATACAATGAACCATAATTGTATTCTGCCCAGATATGACTAACATTTGCAGGTTTCTAAATATCTTCAGATGTGTGGAGGATACATAATAAGAAGAAAGGATGGGTGAAATTATTTGGTTTAATCTAATTACTTAGGGTGTTTTTCAAAATGTATCTGTCTCTTGAAAATGTTCTCTGTTACTCAGAGTTGCCTCACACAGGGACAGCAATTTTCTTTGAACATTTTATCAAAGTTCACTTAAAGCAACATGATAAACTGACTCATCCATAACCGCTTGGAGAAGTTTTTATTTTAAACTGGTTTAAAACTGGATGTATTTCAGAGCTGGGTTAGGTTATTAAATAAAACCTTTGCTATGCTGATGTGATGAGCCAACTAGCTGAGTGTTACTACCCTTATATTATCATGTGGGAAATAAAATGGCATGCCTGGATTCAGAGGGCATGAGTCAGAGCACAGAGCTGGCTGTGTTCTGGGGAGTTTGCTAAAGACCTTCTGGCTGGGTGGCGGCAAGCGCTCAGTGCGATGGGCCACAGGGGCAGGTACTTCTGCCTGACTCAAAGCCCCACTAGAAGCTCTCAAGGCAAGGAGAGCTGAGGAGGGCTCATTGTTTTCCTTGTTCCTGTGCTGCCTGTGTGACAGGTTGATGCAAAGAACAGAGCACTGCTATCACTGCACCCCTCAGGCTGCTACTTCGGCAAGTGGGAGAGATGAGTACATTAGGTGAGATGCTGAGGGCCCACACCTCAGCATCTTATGTCTAAGCTTTTGGTTTTTCCTCTGCAACCAAAGAACGATGCATCTGTTCTAATATTTTTTTTTATGATGGATTGACTGAGTTTAGCTCAAGACTAATATTTCTCAGGGTTAATCTGGGTGTCTGTTTTTCTAGCCCTGTCCAGCCTCTGCAAATACCCACTCTCTCCTTCATTGCCTTTCACCTGGTATATTCCACAACAGCCCCAGTAATCAATCATAGGGCCTAATTATCCTAATATGCCTTCTTTTCTGACTTATTAAAGCCTAATTAGTTTATAACAACATAGAGGCTGGAGGTAATTTGGGAACTTGGAGGAGAAAAGCCAACAATAATTGAACTGCAGTAATGAGGCTTCAGCAGAACCCAAGTCCACAGCTGTGTTTACACTGCCAGTTTTCAGGAAACCTGGATGCAGCTGCCCAAAGGGTGTAAGCAGAGGATAGCAGTGTTGCTTTGGGGCAGGTTAAACAACTTTGCATTAGAGGATGCTATGGGCTTTTCCTGGTGCTTCTGTGTGCTGCCAATGTGCTGTGTGGTGTAGCCACCTTTATTGGCCTGTTAAAGGTGTGTGATAGTGCTGCGATGTGGCCAAAGTTCTCAGGTCTTGGTTAAGCACCTGTACTGCTTGCAGAGGTTGGTAAGTAGAAAAAATGGTAAGGGGAACCTATTAGGTATGAGTTGGGATGTGGTAAGAGAAAACTACTGGGTGCTGTTTGCCACTGTGCTGGAGGAAGGAATAGGGCTGGAAAGATGTTCTTTGGCTGATGGTTAGCCAAGGGATTTTAATAACTGCTAATAGAGTGCTAAAAATTGATTTGAGAAATATTGTTGGAGCCAAAGAGATGGTAGTGGCATATAAGTCAGGAGTTAGAGCACAGATAGAAAGAGGGTGGTAGGAATAAACATCTTCCTATTCTACAGCAGTTTGTCACTTGGATAATGGTGGGACAAAGCAATACACCTCAGAAACTTGTCCTGAAGAGGCAGTTCTCTAGGACCAGAGTGACTACTGTCAGTGACAGTAGTACAGACTTGCCAAACATGGCTCTTGAGTGGTACAGCTTTCATTTAGCTTTTCAGTATCAACAGGTTTGTCCTGCATGGTGCATATTGTGTGCCTGGCTGATTATAGAGATGTGGAAATCTTTACATCTCTAAATTATTTTGATTTCTGTTGAGGCACACAGTAGTTGGATGAAGATCGAGCAGGCCTTCCACTTGGAGTTTGTGATCTGGCAGTTGGTTTGGGCTCTCACAATTCATTTCAATATGAGGATTGCAGAATCAGCTGTACAGATAGTTTTGCTAAACTTTGCTTTCAGCAGGGCATTGACCTTGTTTTTGTAATAGCTCTCAGTTTTTGTAATCCCAGTGCTGTAAAATAAATAAAAATGAATAATGGAGAAACTCAAAGTAGTATGGGAAACATAAACAAAGCAAGCAGTAGCAACATGTGGCTGACTCATCCCCTCTGTTATCATCCAGATGCTGTTAGAGATTGCAGTTTCTCTTACAGAATATCTCTGTTGCAGTAGTCAAAGTTTAGGAGATAGAGATTTTTTCCTTAGTGCCATTAACTGTCTTTTCTTCAGAAACCAGTGCTGATATTCCAGGAATGCAATAGATGGGGTGAGATATTGAAAATACTGATGATGCCAAGCTCTGCTTTGGTAGCCCTCATTGCTTTGGATATCTCTGCTGTTCATACCTGACTTCTTTTGTGCCAGGTATACTTGGAAGCTGGGGAATTCTACCTCCAAAAAATGGTATGTGACCTTTCTGTTTACAGAACAAAGATGTATCTAATCTACTGAAACTTTCTAGGAATGGCAATGGCTGTGCTGGTGTAAATACTTTCTGCATCAAGAGCACAGCAGGATTTTTGTGAGGTACCTTCTGATTGCTGCTCTTTGAAACAGAACCCAAATGTAGACAAAACCATACTGAATCCCACTTAAAAGTGCCATTCATCCCCGTACCATGGTAGAGGGACAAATCTAAGTGCAGAACACTGCTTTAAACTTTTTCTTTCTTACTGTTGTAGAGTAAATATTGAATTGCAAACTGTAAGGAGTTTCTCCTTTTGTATTCCCACCCAACTTTTCTGATTGTTAAACTTACTTGAAAAAGAGCCAGACTTAGTTTGTCCTTTAACATGTGTTAGGCAAAACCACAAACAACAACTATGCCAAAACTTGCCTGGGAACAAGTTCATTAACACAGCCTAATGAGACTTGACATACAACCAGAAAAACAGGAAAATATTTTAGCAGTTGGGAATCCTTAGTAGAAGAACTTGCCTTTCTTTTTTTTTTTTTCTTTTTTTCCCAAACTTTTAAATTTTTAAAAATTTTTATTTTTTTCTTCCCCCATTGGGGTTAACATCAATAAAAGACGTTATTTTTCAAAAGCACCAAATGAGATGGGGAGATGAAGGGCTGGTGCTGAAGGCACTCCTGCATCTCAGCTGGCTCAGGATCTGCCACGTTCTCCCCGTCTGGGCCGCACAAGGGGCTCTTCCAGGAGGTGATTCAGAACATCTAATTTAGCCTTCCCTGGAGAGCAGTTCAGAGGTGTCTGCCTCTTTGATGAGAAGAATTAAAAGTCTGAGGGCAATGAGTGGTTAATCTAAGGGGAATTCATACCACACACCGAGGTGCCAGAGGAATTTTAATAATGGGACTTGAAACCCTTGGCTCATGATAACTGGACTCTTCGTTCTGTCAGGGTGAGCATCCCCTGACAGATTCCCTAGTGTAAACTTGCTCCCTATTGACTTAGGGCTGTTCTGGCAGGGGAACTGGGCTTTTTTTTTGAGGTCCTCAGATCAGAATATTTTCATACATATAACGTACATCTTTCCATGGGCAGACTACCTCTTTGCACAAAGGATGTAGTAATTTCAGCGTCACACAGCCTCAGCTCTGGGAATGTTGCTGGGAATATTGCCTGCTATAAAAGGGCTGGATCCTCTTCTGGCCACGGATTAGAGGATGGTTTAAGGTCAACACCTTTTTGGGCTAGTGTAAATGTTCTCCTCTTCTGACTCATACATCAAATTGCTGTTTTTACGCAAAGCTATCTTCTCTCCTTCTGAACGTAATATTTTCCGTGTTCAGTGGAGTGGCTGTAAGAACGGGCCTTTACTGATGCTTAGCTACTTATTTCTTTCCATGAAGCAGCCCGAGCCAAACACCAGTGTGATCCCTAGAGCCTGCCCTTGGCCGGAGAAACGCGGTATTAGGAACTCAGCTAGCTCAGCCATACGTCGCTTTTAGTTTTGCAAACAGCAGGGGGAGCTCAGATCCTGCCTGAATCTAAATGAAGCCGAGAAAGTACATTGAAATTATTTTTATTTTAACCAGGGGTAAAACCCCAACCACTTGTGAGGTTCTTCTAACAAAATTGCATGTTTTCCCCAGTATGCCATAGGGAGACAATTAGAGCACGTAGAACAGGAGCATTACTGGAATGGTTCTTGTGACCTTCTAAATGCGTGTATTTAATCTTTCTACTTTTATGGAAGAAGGTCAAAAGCAATTTTAATACTTGTTTCATAGAATCTGTCCCCATCAGGTTCTGAACTTGGGAAAGGCTGAAATCATTCTTATTTAGAGGAAAAGTAATACTTGGGAATGATAAACCAAATCCATCCTTGAACCTGGCTGTTCAGAGGTGACTTTGGCCTGAAGGTATTTAGCAGCATAAGGCTACTTTGTTCTCTGAGTTCTGCATGAGTACTAATTAATCCACTCTGCATCCCCACACTTCTGTAGGTAAATGAGCATAGCCAGGCTTTGTTTGGTGCCTGAGAAATCTGAGCACACAGATGGCAATGACTGATGCAAGATCACACTGTCAGGACAGGATTGGGAGATTAGGATCTGGCTTCTCTGTGTTTCCCAGAAAGGCTGGAGCAGTTGTTGTCAAGCTCTTTCATCCAGAATCCAAAATTCATTTGTAATTGCTTCCCCACAACCCTCTGAGATTCTGCAGCCTGTCAGATCTCTGCACAGGCAGGTGGGGAGGCTTGCTGGGGGCTGGCAGAGGATGACAGGGGCATTGAAGAGGTTTGGGATGGGTGCACTTTTGGGGAAGATGGGAAGCATGTTAATCCAACTTGCTGGATCTGCTCCGGTGAGGAACCCTGGGGGAAAGTGATGATTTTGCTGTCCTTACATCCTGACGCCGGATGTAACATTGGGGATACTCTCATGTATCCCTAGTGCATGCCTTCTGATTTGGAAATTTTCAAGTGAACTGAGCAGTCCCCAGGTCTGTAGAATTATGGCTGTTCAGGGCAAGGTGAGTTTGTTGCGAGGCTTGTAGGAGGGAAACATATAATCCACAGAGCCAAGAAAAGGAGAGAATAGTCCTAGATGTCAAGCCCTAGTCATAGTCTTCTCATTATTTGTAATATTTCCCTGTGAGATACCTTTGTGATATTTTTTGAGTGACTATATCATTGTGAGTGTCTTTGGTAACACACTGTGCAGGCTGACTACAGTATCCAATGCAAACAACGCCAATGCAGTCTCCAAGGGGAGAAAATAAACCCCTGACTAATCAGGAAATGCAATAATAAAGCTAAACTGTTTTCTTTTTCTATTAATCTTCGTCATCTGTTCAACTAATATTCTGTTATTATTTAGTAGGAACTGTAATTTCTTGGACAATTTAAATATAGATTTTTTTTTTTCTTTAGACCTGGCCCAGGTATTAACTTTTGAAAGCCAGTTAGTATTTTGGGAATTCTGCCTGCATTACAGGATTTGTAGTAAACCTATGGGTGGACAAAGGAACAGTAGTAGAAGCAGAGAAAAGATAAGGGATGTAGATGATGAATCCAGTATTCCTTGTAAAACTCAGAGCTACTGATTATGCTGTCAGAGGTTGGGGATACATAAAATATAACTAGATCAAGGACTTCAGCCTTTCAAGTGGGTAGGAGATGAAAGCTGGAAGAAGCAAATTTTGGTACAAGAAGCTGAACTGAGAAGGCCAAAGCTGGATGACAATCCACCTGCCTGCATGATGAACTCTCAGCAACTTTGGAACGCCTCAGAAAGAAGTAAGGATAAAGAGGAATGAACAGTTGTCTCCCCAGAGCAGGGGACAGCTGGAGCCAGCTGGGCTGCTTGTGTGAAAAGTAGCTTATATGGCATGTGAGTGTGAAGAGTGCACTTTTACTGCTCTCTGGAGGAAATCTGTCCTTACATGCATTTGCTGCATGTAGCCTCCCTATCAAATGTAGTGAACACCAGACTGCTGTCTGTGAATAGGTAATGGTGCTTCCCCACCACTTCAAAGTCTGTATTTCACTTTTTTTTTTCCACCATGGTGTTGAAAGAGATGATTTTTCTCCTTTAAAAACCACAGCCAGTGAGAAATTAATAAAGGGTGCTGTTTTTGAAACTCCCAGGGGGGTGATCCTGCCTCTTCAAGCTTTGCTGTGACTTTTGCCTGGGAACCAAGCACTGGTGTGGATCCTCACTGCTGATTAAAACTCATAAATGCAAGCACAAGTGTCTGAGACAGCATGATGGAAGACAGCACCTGATGTTTTGTTGGGACGAGAAGACAGCAGCCTGGTCATAGGTTTGTGTGCTTCATTGCCCAGTGTTGGATGGCACCAGAACTGAGACAAATTCATTCTTGGACTGCATCTTGCTCATGGGCCACCCCAACTGGCAAACCCCGTATTTGGGTCACATCTGGCTCACTTGCATAACACTGCTGACAAATATCTGGGTCTTTTCTGTGCCAAAGCAGTGAGACAGCAAAGTCTCACCATCTTAGAGGAGGCACACAGAGACAGCAGAGGAGGATGTGGGAGAGTGGGAACCAGCTGAGAAAAGAACGATGCTAGACTTTTTGCTTTTCATTTAATGGTGAGGGAGCTTTAGGCCTGCTGAATTTTAAGTATATTAATAAGTAATTTGTAAGTATATGAAAGAGAAACTGAAAAAAAGAATGAGGCAAGGAAGAGTGGTCATTGACAAGGGGTCAGGAAAGGAAGCTGGGCAGAAGAAAGGCATCTTGTGCATGGTGGGAAAGGACTGCAAAGGGTTCTTGGCCTCAGGGAGGTGACATGCCCCACCAGCCCTTCAGAGGGTGGCACACAGCTGTCACCTGTGCCTGATTTGGGAGGTTGCTGACACCTCTTGTACCTCGTGCTGGTTTCTCCAGGGTGCTGGCTGCCAAACCGGTGTTGCTGGGAGGAGGAGGAGCCCTGGGGCCACAGAGAACTTGTTGCCTCCCTTGTCTGTGTGTGGTCTCCCCTACATAAGCCTGGCCCTGAAGGCTTTTGTGGAAAAGGGCAATCCCTGCTAGGACGTGTTTCTGCTGCTTTATCAGTTGCTGTGGCTGTTGCTGGTTGCTTTATTGTGAGCAGACGCTGTTTGCTCAGCTTATTGACTGGAAATTGCACACAGCTGCAGCAGGGAAAAGTGAGCCTGAATTATCTTACCTGCAAAGGCTATTTAAATGAAAACTTCAAACTCCCCTTCATCCTCCCATAACACTATTTAATTTACAACTGGGTCTGAGATTCAGAAAGCTTTTGAAACATGCTAATAGATAGTGGTGAATGAATATTTGGACAAAACTGATCCTTCCTTAATGTTGCTTTGCAGTTGCATGCCACACGTATGCCAGGCAATATGGGATTATGGAGCAACTGATGCTATGGAGCCTGCTGCTGTAAAAGACATAATGTACTCCTTTTCATGAACTTCATCAAACAAGTCAGGTCTATTAACCTCTCCTCCTCCCCCTTAAGTCATATTACTGTCACTGAAATACCACTTTGAAAATGTGTGACTGCAGAGAACGGTTCACCACTAATTTAGGGAAAAGCTACTGTCACAGTTTGAACCTGGTTGACAACTTTTTAAATAAACCCCAATACATTTTAGAGAAGCAGAAGAGAATTGAACCTATCCAGAACATAATTTCTCAAATTATGTTAGAAGACCTGGTTTATTGTTTGGTTAAGGTAACTTTTCTCATTAAAATCTTAAACTCAGACTGTCGTTACCACATCAGCTCTATAACTACATCTGTGGTTTCTCTTCTTCATTTATTTTATTTTTTTTTTTTTGAAGAGAAAAGTGGAGCTTGATTTTGTGGAGGTAGTGGAGAAGACAGTACCTAACTTTCCATAACTAAATCAAGGGTCTCTAAAGCAAGAGGCTTAGGCAATCAGTGGAGAGCAATAGTTTTCTCCAGAGGGGAGTTTATGCGTACGTGTATTAGGTCTCTTCTTTGGAAGCACAAGGGCTCAGCCAGGGGATGAGCAGGGAGTGAGCAGCCTCCTGCCCGGAGGAGGGATCTAGAGTCAGTCTGACAATCCTTTGTCTGCCATTTCTGTAAATAGGCTTAAAAAAATTTTGGAACCTACAATTTTACATCCTGATTTTTAGCGTATAGCCTTCACTCAAAGTGAAGCAATCTACTGGCAGCCTTTGGTTTTCATGGATCTGCTAAATGAGGCAGCTGCAGTTTAAGCTCAGCACTTCCTGCAAAGCTGAAGCAACAGTTACCTTAAGGCCAGGCAGCTAATAGAAGATATTTCACTTAAACTGGACTTTCCTGGGCATTGCAGTAATCATTTCTGTCAGGTAACATTCATGTTGAAGTACTCATTCACAGCTGTGTAATCATGGCAAATTCTGCCTGTCCAGTGGAAAAGCTGGAAACAGAACTTAAAAAGGTTGAACCACTTTTCCAAGAAAATTAAAATCTACTCTGTTACGAAATCAGTTCTCAGCTCACATTTGTATTCCAGACAACAGGTTTATACATCACTGAAATGTCAAAGGACATGATGCTTCTAGTACTGACAAGAAGAGAACTACCAGTACTACTATTAAGTGGGAAACCTTTCTGTTTAAGCTGTGGTGTGCTTAGATGCATATAGAAATGGCCTTAAGGGATCTGACAAATAAAAACTAGCAGGACAATATTAGCATAAAGACTTATGCAAAGAAGTTAGGGAAAGTATTAACTTTTTCTTCTTCCCTAGAGTAGACATTTCAAAGGAATTCTGACCTGAAGCTGGTAAACAGATAAAGCCTTTTCATCTTACTGTTTATGAGAAAGAGGAGAAGGCGTGTTGGAGTAGCCTGGCAAAATTACAAGGATTCAGATTCTTGGCCAGTGTCCACTATGGGACTCCCTTTCTCCTCACTGAGTACATCAGACTGATGTACTGCATGCACAAAACAGCCCCAGAAGGAGCTGTGGTAATGCTCTGCTCAAAATAGCTCATGGAAAATTCTGAGATGGTTCATTGCTGAAAATTTCACTAATGTGCTTGTGCAGACTACTATGCAAACATATTTAATACATTAATCTGTTTCCTTAGAAGTTGATTCTGCCTTACAGGGTATGCTGGATTGCGGCCTACTGCAAGTGTTTCAAAGAGTTGCACAGACCTTGACAAAAATAAGCATAATTATAGCATATGTAGAGTTCTTACTTTTCAAATGTCATGCATTTGGAGATATATCTAGACCAGCACAGAGGAGAGGATTTACAAAAGGTCACAATATGAAGCTACAGGAGTTTTCTAGGATGAGAAAAATCTCAGCCTTTACTTACACCACAGCAACTTTACTAGCATCACTTAGAGTTTTGTGCCTGCAACAGTAACAAAAAACCCTGTGAATAACTACAAGGGCTGGCTGCAATGAAGATAAAAACTTAGTGATTAAAAATTTCCTTTCCAAGTAACTGTGCAATAAATGCAAGGGAAGAATCATGGTGTTTGAAACGTTTTGTCCAGTGGACTATAAAATGCAGTATCATAAAACTAGAGAAATTCAGACTGCTGTTTTAGAGACGGTGAAGAAAATCAGCTCTAAATTGTAGAATTGTAGTGGAGAAAACGAGTACTGGGGTTCCTTTGGGGAGACCAGTTGCTGCAGTTTCTCAGGGACATGTTGAAGTGAGGTTTGTGGTAGGAGAACAGACACCATAAAACATCCTCCTTGTGGAACTGGTAATGCCTTTTGGATCAAAGGCCTGATGATCCTTCATCAGCACCACATCTTCTGTACCTCCTTTTGCCTCTTCCCTCCCCCAGCCCCATCCAGGTCAGCAATGGACCAGAAGTGGACCTGTGAAGGCAAAGCTGCTACAGTCTGCTTTTTTGAAGAAAAACCAGGGCTTTTGGATATGGCACATTCTGAACACTGGGACTCTGTAAAGGCAGGTCTAGTTCAGTGGTCTCCAGGATGAAGATGAGCATCTGTTAACACTACGTGCTCTCTTACTAGTACAAGTATTTCAAGCACTGTCCCTCTAGTTTGTAATGTTTACTACAACATACTGAAATTCTAGACATTTAGAAAAGTGATCAGGAATATCAGATAATTTCAGCCAGACAGAAAACCAGGAATCACTGGGAACATTTTTAGAGTATCTGTGATCACTGGATTTCCAGCCACTTTTCTGTTTCAGTGCAATTAATAGATTAAAACAGGAGACTAGAGCAAGGAGAATTCTGGTTTGCTGAACTTGGGGGAAAGGCATTTTTGTGTGTTTTATCCTGCAGCATCTCAGATAAATGCTGCTGGGTCCTTGAGCTGTGTATGAATTGTGCACACAAGAACTTGATACACTTCTTCCCAAGCAGAAGGGGAGTCATTCATAGAGCAAAAGGAGTGAGGCCCTCATCCCTACAGGCTGTATCATCAATGTATTTTCTTGCATTTCAGTAGGTAATGAACCACGAAGCTCGAGGCCAAAAGTCCCCAGCACTGGCTGAGTGTAGTTATCTCCCCAAACCAATGGCCCTGGGGTTGTGATTCCACTTTCAGTGGCCAAAACATTCTAGGGGGAAAAAAAGGCAATAAAATAGTTTTGTGTTTTTTTAAACAACCCCCAAGTCATTAGAGAAGTTTTAGGAAACCATTGTGAAGAAAGGCTGAACAATAGTAACATTTAAGAAATGGGAAGTGGGCAGGCTGCTTTTTTAACTTAAATAAAGCAAATTCATCTTTAAGCAGTGTAACGTGCATAGGAGCTCAACATCAACAGCAGAAGAATACACAGGTATTATGTGAAAATTTTCTGCATCTTTAGTAGAAAAGGTAAGACAGAAGTATGTTTGTTTTTCAGCATTGTGATCAGTACATTCATCTCTTTAGAAGCTACTGTGCAGCTCAGGTCCTTGTGTTCTCGTCTTCCTTAGATCTGATAACTGCAGTCATTGCACCACATATTCTCACCTTTAGATTTTTATTTTTAGGCTGACTGCATGAAGAAATGATCATGCTCTGAGCTGGTTTCCATTTAAGAAACTCATCTGCAAAGAACAGATAGGTGTTGTTGGAAGATTGCATGGCAGGTGGAGGAAGACATGCATTTCTATTTCCATGCAATTACAGATATAAGGAACATATCACTAAAGCAGTTCACTGGAGAATGGGATTGGAGCACAACAAGGAGAAGAATGGTCCAGTGGATCTTATTCAGTATCAAGAGAGAAGAAGCATCACTTGGACAGGAGAGTGTCTGGAGGTTGGGAGGGCCATCTGTCTGCTCCTTTGGTGAGAGGAAGGCACAGCACATCTGGATATGCACATACACATATGTGGGCTCCCTTCTAATAGAGCACAACCACCCAACATGAATAGCAGAACTGAGCAACTGCCATTTTTCCATGCAAGGCCCAGGTGGTTTGCAGTTGTCCTTGACAACAGTCCCTGATTTCAGCTGTCCTAATCTGTGTGCTGCAAAGTTCTGTCTTGGGAAACACAGCCTTGAACCAATTCAGAGTTTCTGTCAGCAGCAGCAGCAGCCTGCACTATCAGCCCTGGGCAGGGAGCTGGCAAGAGGCCAGGGCTGTAGTGCTTTGAGCTCTGCTCGCAATTGCGATGTCTGGAGTGAGTTCAAAGTTGGGCAAAAAGTCTTTGCATCTGTGAATATGAGCTTTTTTCTTTTTTTCTTTTTTTCTATAGCCAGGATGTAATTCTACATAGAAGATATTGCAAGTTTGGTCCACACTCCTATCTGTTGCTATAATCAATTATTGCCATTGCACAAAGACCCTGGTAGGTTTATCAGGAACCATCCCCAAACCCTAGCTTGATCTCTGCTTGACATCTACATAGGAGGTACTTACAGGGGAGCAGAAGTGCTATTTCCTTGAATGGGCCCAGCTGAACATTTGTTGCCATTGCTGTCACCAAAACTGGAGACTCTCAGCATCTGCAAGGACGTGTTCCAGCACAGATTCCAGTTGTTGGTGTGAAATATTTTTATGTTTCTCCATAAGGATGATGCTATTACTTGGATCTGATCTTGTGAAATGGAGGAAGACACCAACCTGTCAGGCTGATCATCTGACTCCCATTCAGATTCTAGCACTGGCAGTGTTTTTAGGGAAATTAAAGTCTGAATCTCCTTTCTGCTCTATATTGAAAGTAATAAGGTCTTTCGTTTTTTCCCTAAAAGTCCAAATGATTTTTCTTTCAGGACACTGTCTGAAAACCTAATGGAATGATCTTACAGTCCCATCTGACCTAGGTTTGTCATTATCCCTGCTTATTCAAAAGGTGGGTTTTTTTGTAGCAGCTGTATAATAAGTACTGAGATTTTGCAAACGGATGTTTGTGGAAATCCCCTGATGCAATGCCTGTGTATTATCTAGCATTGCTGTACATTGAAGAGCTGTGAATTTTGCCTCTTCCATGAATTCTGCTTCTGTATCTTGTACAAGTGATGTCAGCCTTCAAGCTCTGTCATTTAAGCAGGTTACTTAATTAAAATGCTGTTAGAGACATCATCGGAACAAGAGGGAATTATCAACGCTCTCTGATAAACTACTGTTAGGACCTCTCCATTGATTTTTCCAGCTGGGGTGATGATTTGAATATTTTCTTTGTCCCATGACAGTTAAAAATCCAGATATCTCTGTTCAAGAATGAACTTTCCAATTTAGTGCTGTTTTAAAGAAGAAACTGTTAGGTTTTTAATTTTGTTCTTACACAGTTGCATGCAAACTTGAAAACAGATTAGAAATAAACAGAAATATGAAAATAACATAAAGAAATTGAGATCTCCTAGAATCTATTGACAGAGGAATTGTTTTGAATTATAAGTCTTCCTAGCATTTGGATTTCTTTCTCTGCAAGGTCCTTAAATTCATTAATGAACTATGGAAAAAACCCAAGATTTTATTTTATATTAATGCATAGTCAAAACCTTTCTTAATGTAGATCTCAGAATGAATTCTGTGCTATGCTTTGGCTCAATGACTCTGTGTTAATTTGGAGAATGTGAGTGATCTACATTTTGTAAAACTGTACCGTAAATAGCTCTCAGAAGGCCTCTGCTTACAGCCTGATATATATTACTTTTCCTTAGTTTTATCTCTTTAGTTGATTATTTCTTCTTTATAACTTTAATCTCTTTCTCTGGTGGCTTTTCTTTTATACTGAATTAAATTTGTGAGACTGTTGAGCACAGGGTGGATGGAGACCTCATGCTGAATTCCAGCAAGTGCTGCAGAAACAGGAACTCCACAGATGGCAAGATCTGAATCTGGCACTACCTGAGGGACCAAGCCTGTTTGCTTTGTGCTGGATTCCCACTGATGTCCAGAGGATGGTGCTACTTGTCTTAGGAATTTCTTCTCTGAGGTAGAACTGCAGAAAATCTTCCCAGTATTGTGGCATTTTCTCCTCAGGATTGTCTGTTTGTCAAAACAAGCCAGGACCCTCATTCCCAGAAATGAGAGGTGAATCACAGCAATTATTGTCATCTGTTCTGATTGGTTAAAGATGAGTTTCACTGATTTTGGTGGAAAGTCTGCATTAGGAATAAAATTCTAACAGGAACATGACATTGTAGAGGAAATTTTAATTCAATATAATTTTGTATTTGTTTCTCACAGGCCAGAATTCTTGTGAGAATGTGTTTACTATAATATGCTGTAGCAAGGGACAGCACCATCTCAGGGCAGCCTGGTCCAGATGCATCTTCTCTTGACCTCAATGTGGTCTTGAACGCTGCACTTCTTAGTGTAGGATGAAGTGATGTGAAATTAGCTAATAACAAGTTGTAGAAGCTTTGGAAAACATTTTGTTTTGATGGGAATATATTTATTTCACAAAAACTGGTTTTGGTAAACACTGCAATTATAAAAGACTTTGCAAATTGCTAAGATTCCACTTCACATTGCCTGGAGCACCTTTATCTGAGGGATTGTTTGGTCCATGGACATATCTGAACATGTTTCCCAGGGAGGTGAGCTGCAGTAGGGGAGTAGGATCATGGGGTGCCAGTGGCTCCCAGCTCCCTCCTGCCAGACTTGGAAGCCTGGTGCTTCAGCAGGGTAACTTTGGACTTCATAACAGTCCTTAAATTCCTTCAGCATTAGTTGTTCTTAGCTGGAAACCCAATGACTGCATTTTGGATTCCTTTCTTTCACTCATATTATTTTTCTGAAAATCCTTAGGAACCAAGAAGCTGTCCTGGAGCTGCAGTGAGATCAGAGGTGAATGCAGTCATTGTGTCCCCCAGCCTTTCCTCCATCCTTGCTCATTCCCTGCATGCAGTTTTCTCTTTTCCTCCAGTTTCAGGAACATATGTAAATAATTAACTTACAAATTATACAAGCTTATCACACTGTATCCCAACAGATGGAGAAACGCATTAAGCTGATTTGTTCAGGCAGCCACATGCTAGACTCAGACCCAGAAAAAAACAAGGAAATGAGGAGTTACCACTCTTAATGGCATGTAACTGATCTCATGGCTGCTATTGCTGCCTGTGACATTACAGCCCATTTACTGTAATCTTAACTCTGTCCCACTCAGCCCTTTCACCACACTCCTTCCCCTATCAAATAGCAGTTGTGAAAGTTTATTTCTAGTGCAGTAGGGTGATGTGGTTGCTGTATGTATCCAAATCATGTGTAACCCAGCTGGGTCATGTCACCCTGGCAATTGTGCTGAGATGTGGGCATCAGTCCAGCCTTGCACTCAGTAGCTGTTTCAGCAGCACTGAATCAAGGGCAGTGCATCACGCATGGGTAGAGATTATGGCTGGTCTGCTTGACATCTTGGCTTGGTGAACACACACGAAAACCTGACAATAGTGGTAGACGTGAGACAAAGGTGTTTCAATGCTGGGGAATGCTCTGGCACTGTGGTGTGCAGAGAAAGGGTTCTATAAGAAGTGGTTGTCAGTTGGGTTAGGAAGAGCTGCCAACTAAAGCAGGAAAAAAAATGGGTTTAATTTTTTTCAAACCAGCTTGCACAGAGTAGCTCTTGCTAGAGCAACAGATTTATTGAAGCTGGGAGTTCAATGAAAGTAAGCCCATTTGCTGCTGTATGTGACACAGGCACTGGCCAGATGAGAAGGGTATGCTACACCAGGTACAGTTCTTGTGCAGCATTAACATTTCTGTTTGTTTCATTTGCCTAAGGAAATCAGTGGATCACTCAGGTAATCTGATCAGTCGTGTATATTTGAAACCTCTTTCTCTTGCTTGATGGAGAATAGAAAAATAATGTAACACTTGGAAACTGAGAAATTATTGCTTTTTCACAAAAAGGATGCTGTATTGCTGGGCATCCACTACTCTTCTGTGGAAATTTTGCCAAGGCACTTCAGCAGTCTTGTGCAGATAGTCAGCAGCTTTTCACTTGCTGGCTTTTGGATCAGCTGCAGAGTCCTCACAGCAGATCACAGCTCAGGTGAGTTTTCCATGCCTCTTACTTTGGGCTGCATAAGCTGCTGTAACTCTGCTGCTAAGATGGTCTAGACCACTCTTGGGTACCCAGAACATAAGTAAGTGCTAGGGGGAGTGTGGCCCTTGAGCCAAAGCTGAGGATCTCATACCTGATCAGCACCACTGCTCTGCATTTATATTGAGTGCTGGGATGTTTGCTTTAAGAGCTTTGTGTCTTTGTTTCAGGGGCAAAGCTGAATTTGTGAATACCTGTCTTACAGAGAAAACTTCCTTATCTTAAATGTCCTTCCATGGAATTAGCTTTTCTGCTCTCTCTTCCCTGCTGGAGTGGTCCATGTAGGTGCATTTCCCTCACAAGACAGCCAGGTCCTGGCAGGAGAGATGATGGGACTCGGGAACTACTTTCTGTGGGAACATGTGTGCTGTGTGTACAGGCTGTTTTCTGACATAGGAAAACTGTTTATCAAAGTCTTCTCTCGCCTCTACATGTCTGCTTTTAGCTTCTGGGTCTCTTTGGGTCATTCCAGAGTTTTATTCCTAAGCATTTTCATCCTGACTACCTGTGAGAAATACTTGTGCAACATCTACTTCTTGTGTATCTCACTTTACTTTGAGGGCTATATAAATCTTAGACAAATATTGCCAGCTGACTATCTGATCCCTTGATGCTAATTCACCCAGAGATTTGCTGTTTCCAGCTCCACAGCTTTTGTATTCATTTGACATACTTACCTTTCCTCCACACCTCCTTTCTGATAGGAGAGCTTTCCTACAGTGATTTCACTGCAGAAACTCTACTTTGACATCCAAGGGCCATCTGGAAGGACACTGAACTGTTCTTTAGCCCATCCTCTGGGGCTGCCATCTCCCAGCTGTCCTGTTTTCACACCTTCATCGCAGCACTTCAGGTGCATCCCTGAAACCTTGCAAAATTATCTTCCCCCCCACCCCACCCTCCGGCTCCACCTTTGGAAATAGGAGTCTGGGTTTTCTGGCTTGTCATTTCTCTGAGTCCTGTGCAGCAGTACAAATGTGAGCCCACTGAGCCTAGCCCTGCAGCCAGGAGGTTTCACAGTGGCCCCTTGGAGCCAGCCATGCCTGCACCCTGTCTCTGTCATATGCATCCCACCTGTGGGGGTAAAAGCCCTGCTGATGCCCATGCACCTGTGCTCTGTGGAGTGCTCTTGACTGAGCTTTACAGGGCAGGGCTGTGTTATTTCACAGAATCAGAGAACCATAGAATGGTTTGGGTTGGAAGGCACCTTTAAAAGTCACCTAGTCCAGCCCCCCCAGCATGGACAGGGACATCTTCCACAAGACCAGGTTGTTTGAACTCCATCCAAACTGGCCTTGAATGTTTCCAGGAATGGGTCCTCTACCACTCTCTGGGCAACCTCTTCCACTGTTTTGCCACCTTCATTATAAAAAACTTCTTTCTTATAGCTATTCTAATTCTTCCTTCAGTTTAAAACCATTGCCCCTTGTCCCATTGGAACAGGATATTGCCATTTGCTGGAATTAGTACACTAAGTGCTGGGCTGAAATAACACTGAAATACCAGCTGTTCCGGGGCATTTCTGCTCCGCTCTTGTCTGTCAGCGTTGTAGTGAGGTGATTCACTGTGTTATCCCACACTGGACCGTGCTCAGCCTTCCCCCTCAGTGAGACCCACCTTTGTGGCTCACCTGTGCAACGTGTGGGTTTTGCTGTTACTATTTATGCTACTCTGTTGTTACTCTCTGCAACTGGGACAGTGGCTTTATTGAGATATATTTTTGGCAATATTTTGAATATAAATATTTATGGGTAGAATTTTCAAATATTATCTAGGAGCACAGATCCTGCTGAATGTCAGTGTGATTCATATTCCTGCAAGAACATTGGGAAATGCAGCACCACACGTTAATAATGACAAAAAATTGTCTGTTGCTGTGGTTAGAGAATATGGCAGACTAATAGGAGTTCCCTGTAGAAACACCTTAACCTGAGCTAGGGCTAAATGCAGGGCTATATTTAGCTGGGAATAAAGTAGATTTTTGAATTCTAAATTCTAAAGTTGCAAAGTGGCATTTAGAAAAGAAAGTATTATTATCCTAGCTTTTATTCCGTATAAAACCCTGCTGCTTTAGAGATTTTTTTTTCCAAAGCTTTCTTTTTAGTGCAAAATACTATAACTTTTTTAAGCCTTTAAGCCCTTTTTTCAAATGACCTCATGATTGCTATTCCCAAAGGAAGAGAAACATTTGCAAATAAAAAAAGTATGAATGACAGTTGCTCACAATGTCTGCATCCACAGCGAAAGAAAAAGAAAGAAAGAAAGAAAAAGAAAGAAAGAAAAAAAAGTATTTTTCCTGACTCACTGTTTAAATGATAAAATGTCCATTAATAGGCTCATATTATAGAATTATAATTCTAACCTTTTCAAAGGGTTTCCATCATTGAAGATCTTGCAGCTGCTTCAATTGCAGTATGGCATAAACATTTGCTGTGGAGTTTGATTTAATTATAGGAAGACCTTCTGTAAGGTCAATGCTGTGGTACAGAACTTATGTTCAGGCATTCACTTTAACTACAGTTTTAGTTTTGATGCTGGGCCTGACTGTTCTTCGTATGTTTTGTGGATTCTCTCCTGTGCTGTACTTAGTGTTAGATCACTCACTGCTTAGAGATACTGAGTCTGGGATCTAGTGTTATCTCTGGGACAGCTCCATGCTCACATTTTTGGTGTGTTTTTGTTCCCCCAGTGGGTGAGACCTCCTCTATCTGGTCCTAAAATGGGCTGGAGGTGGGAGTAGCGTGTTGTACAGGTTTCATGTGTGTAGTAAGACTCAACTAGATGTCATATTCCAGGTGCTCCTCCCTCCTGCACTGAGACTGTGTCCCCAGTGCAGATGCTTGGTGGATCTGAGTCACTGGCAGAGTCTCATGTGATGGGGCCATGGTGTTGGACAGAAGCCATAGCACTGTACAGTTCCTGCATGAGGTCAGGGTATGTCAGGAGTGATGCCTGGTGGGTGAGATTTTGGCAGAAATGTGATTCTTCCCCCCGTCTGTAACTCATTTGCAAAACTACCCACTCCCCTGCTAATATTGATTTTGATAAGCCCCTTCTAGATCCTAATGAACACTTTCTGTCAGGTTGACTCCACAGCACTACCTACAAGATTTTACCTCTTTTCAGTTGTCTTTCTCCTTGTAGGGGCTTCCCACAGCAGCACTTGTTATTTGGCCCAATACAGAATAATTCTTTCCAAAAAGCATTAGAAGTGCACCAGAAATGCAGGAAGTAGAATACAGATCGTGGTAGACAAGCTCATTTTTTTCCCTCTTTTCTTTCCCCTATAATTACAAAATTTGATTGTGTCAGGAGCAGAAAAGTCAGGACTGCTGATATGTCAGTATAGCACAGGTGTTCTAGAGACAAATGAAGGAAAGCAGGGGGGAAAAAGGGATCCAGAATGCTGCTAAGGGAGGGAAGGGACATGCTGGAGTGCATTTTCTTTGTGTCATGTCTCCTCAGTCCTGTGCACTGGCAGTGCTAATGGGGGGATACAAACTTCTCCCTTTGCATTTCTGCTATTCTCCCCCTCCCTGGCAGAAAATCCCTGTGGAAGCCATATCATCCCACTATCATCAAGAATTTTCTGTACATTTAGGTGTAACAGTTACTTCTTGCCAGTTAAGGACTGTTCTCTACAGTGTATTCCCCCCTTGTTCCTGAAAAACATGATACCTTGTTTTAACTGTTTCACTCAATCGGCCTTCCTCAGGAAGACTTTCCTCAGGAGACTATTCCAGTCTTTCTGTAAAGACAACAGAATTAGAATTTCTTCTTCACTAGTCAGCAAAATGTTTCTTTCACCGAGACAGGGAACAGTGCTGTAGGAGTGGGCCTGTATTGGCTTGGGAAATGAAGGGGGGATAAAGACATGAGATATAAAAACAACCTGAATAAAGAGATACTGATAACTGGCGGGACATCTAAGGCTCTGCTGGAACATTTAACTTTTGTTTCTTGCATCCTTTACTTTCATAGCGGCAGGAAGAAGGAATATGTTTTTCCATTGTAAAAAGAGAATTAAAAGTCTACTGATGTTCTTTTCTAGTGCTGAAGAACTCTGAAGTATGAGGGTAAAATGGGAAATGGGTTGATATTCAGGGCTGGCAGTTTTGAAGGTACCTAAAGAACTGTGTTGCTGAGCTCTCCCTAAAGCTGCAGAGGAGTGGAGTGGCAAAATACATAAGCTCTTATTCAAAATTCTCTGTTTAAAGAGCATACTAAAGCAGAGGTCAAAAGCAGAAGACAGAAAGAGTGGCACAGATATCCATGTTGTGATTAGTTCTAAGGCTGGCAGAAGTAATAACCAATTATTTGTTCTGCAGCTTTGTCTCTGACCTGCATGTTTATGCCAGGCCCCCACTGGGCAAACACACAGGGAAAATAAAGTCTCAAGGATCTTGCTTGAATGTTTTATTCATTGCATTAATTTTTGCCTGAAGAGCTGTTTTCCTTTGGGGATGAAGGCCTTAAGATATGGTTCAAAGGAGTGTGTGCAACTTAGCCAAGAAGCTGTCCCGGAAATTAATGAGAGTTGGACTAAACCCTGTGTACCACTTGGGCATCAGTTACTGACACTCAGATAGGTTTGCCCCACAGTAAAACCCTTTTCCTTCCTAGTGACTGAGTTGTTCTTTTGGGTTTACCCTACAGGGTAAACACACCCCACAGTGCAATTCAGTACCACATGTATACAACAGGCAGGAGAAAGAACCCAGCAGCATCAAGAACTGTGAAAAACGATGGCCTTTGATATAAAATGAATCTGTGGGCAGAGTTTGGATCATAGATGCTGGTCCAGTCCTTTGAGATTGAATACACCAGCTCACAGGCTTAGATTTCAGAGCAGTGCTGTGAGTGAATTGTTGCTCAGGACTGGGAGCTGCTCCTGTTTCTATTCAGGCAGCATAGAAATCTTCAGAAATGTTTAAAAGATCAACCAGGAAAATGGCTGCTGGAAAAAATATTGGGTGGATTTAAACTCCCAGTAATGCTGTTGCTTCACTCGGGTTTTGCTGGCATACCCAGAAGAGCTATGTTTGATAGCTCCCCACAGGCAGGATGACTTTGAAAGTCAAGTAGTTGATTTTGTAGTGTCAGCTTTTGTGGCATGTCTTGAGGCCATGGTTGCTTTGGATGGGGTTGTGAGGGTGCTTGGGAATTATAGGGATAGACAGGAGAGGGGAAGGAGGATGCAGAAGTGCTCTTGGATGTGTGGCACTGATTTGGCACTTTTTTCTTTCTCCTAAGAAACTGCTGGCTAATGAAAGGTGAGTGGGGATGCCTTGGGGATGCCTTGTATCAGGATGACAGAGAAGGCAGGCAGGTAGGGGCCATGGTTCCATGGTCTTGCAGTTATGGGCCCTTCATGTGTGCATTTCCCAGGGGGTGAGACTATGAGGGCAGTCAGGGCAGTTAGAAGAGCCCATGCTTGGCCATGACCCAAAGCATGAGACTTTTGTCACTGCACTTGTGCTGGGGAGTAAGAATGGAACTAGAGCTGAAGCTGGGCAATTGTGGGTGGCAGGAACCTCACTGTGGTCAAACATGGAGACCTCAATCCTTGATCTCACAGTCCAGACAGCATTATTCAGTAGAGAACATGAGGATTTGGTGGGCTACATGCAGTTATTTGGGCCAAGGAGCAAGACTCGTTCTAGGCTCTACAAATACCTGAGAAAAAGCACACAGACTGGAAAGAGGGATGAGCTTGGAGGCTACTGTGAACCTAAGCTGTTAATAAATACACCATGTACAACCCAGCTAAGCTCTGGGCTCTGTTGCAGGTGCCTTCCTGTCTCCTGAGGTCTGACTACCTGCATGGTCCAAAATCTTCCTACCTTCCCAAGACTTGTAGGGGACCAGTAGAGCCATGTTTTCCCATTTGAGAGTCACTGAAGCAAAGAGATCCTGAGATCCTTCCTTTCCTCATTCTTATCCTTTCATTCTCCCTATACTTGTTCCCTGCCCTGAAAGACAAAAGAAGGGAACCAGCACCACCTCTTTGATTTTTGCCTCTTTATGTGCTTGAGAGCCAGACCTTTGGCTTAAATGTTCAGGGCTAAGGCTCTGTGTGCTCTGGAGGAAAATCCTAAAGGATTTCTGGGCTGGCTGCTCTTGCATGAGCTGAGTGGATTCCTGCAGTCTCTGTCTATGCTAGCATTGCTGATGTGGACTCAAAGCCAGGCTGGAAAGAAATCTAAGAGGGGGAAATAAGACTTTTAAATTTGGATTGCATTTTGAAGGGAAGTCCAGAAAGCCTAAAAGCTGTTTTCAAACAGAAAGAGGCTAAGGGCTTCTGACAAAGGAAGGATGAAAATCTGCATGAAGCAAGAAAGGCAGGACAGACTCTCAGGCCCCTCTCTGTAGGTGTAAGCTACAGGGTTGGAGATGGGAAGAGGGGGAATGACAAAGAAGGACCCTGGGAGTATTTGAACCCATTTCTTGCCCTTTCCTTAGGACAAAGTGAGACATAAAGCTTTCAGAGACTGCCTCCACCGCCCTCCCTGCCTCTCTTATGAACAGGGATCCAGGGGCCTGGTCAGAGTTGTGTGAGACAGGTTTCACCTCTGTGTAGTACTTCAGGCGGAGAAGGGAGATGGTGGGCAAACTCCCCTTTTCTCCATCAGGTGCTGGAATGTGGGTGATGCTGGAACCTTCCTGCCCCTTTATCCCAAAAGAACAATGTGTGCCCAATGTGGGCATGACTGATGGCAGCAGGACTGTCTGATACCTACAGGGCTCCTGGCCTGGCATGAGGTGGGGAGTGATGTAGCCTTAGACTGATCTTCTCTGCCTGGATTCCTCATGTGGGGCATTCTTCAGTGGGCCACTTCTCCTTCCCCACTGCAACCAAACTGACTGTTGGCTAAAGAAGCTATTGTTAGAAGGACAAAAGTATTCTTCCATAAATGGTGAGGTCACCTGGTTCCTTCTCACACCTTTTTACAAAGCTAGTGCCACAAAACCTCCAATCTGTTAATCAGAAAACAAAGCCTGGAGGGCCACACACTGGAGATCTTAAGAGTCCTCTTTTTTTTTATGTGGCATTTACAAGTATTCTGGTGCCACTTTGCCCTTGTACTAGGCAGAATATGTTGCCACCTGCTACAGAAATGATGGACTCCTGTTTTTTCTCCAAAGAACTGTCTCTACAATCTCTTTTTCTGGCTAAATGTGAGGGCACAGGATGAGCTTTCCCTTTCGTATCTCTAGACCCCTGCTCTGTACCTCTCTCCTGTTAAAGTGCCACAGGTGCTGGGACCTCTTAAGAGCAATCTCATGGTACATGGAGATGAGACAAGTGGACACAATCAGCTCAGATCTCCTTGGCTCTGACAACCTGAATGAGGCTGGTGTGCAGTGACCTGGAAGGCTGCCAGACCAAATCCTCTAGCAGCTCTTGAGTCATGGGGCTAGTCTTAGAATATCCTTTGCCACTAATACTTGCCTTTTTGCTTGTCTTGTTTGTCCCCTAATTCTTGATGGTCTCACCCTTTGCATGGGTATTGGGGAGCACCCGTTGAGTCTTATTGATTGAAGTATTTTCTAATCCAGTGCAAGTTTCCCATGGTATCCTGGTGAGACAGAATTCTTTCAGGATAGAGCTGTGCTTGCAACATTTCACTAACTGTTCCATCCAGTGGGACAGAATCTCCCCCTGGATATCATGCTTCAGTGTTTTACAGATGTATCACTCTGCAGAGAACACACACGGGCTGAGTCACTGTATTAAAAATGTCTGGTTTTTGTGATCAGGCAGACCAAATGCCACCTTCAGAACCAGAGCAGTGACAAAGCATAGGGCCCAATGTTTATTTTCTGCAGTGATTGGCTCCATTCTCTTTGCATTCCAGACAAACAGCATCCCTGCTGTTTTCTGACTCAAAGCAATATATTCCTTAGCGTGCGGCATGCCAAAATTAACCCCTGGGCAACAATGAAACAAGAAACAAAGGGTTTGTTAAAGAAAAATCTATTTATGCAGGATCAGACATCCAGGAATAGCAAAATAAGTTCCTGTATATATCAGTGACTATGCAATCCTACTTCAAAGCTACGACAAAGAACATATAAACATGAATGCATTTTTGGGTTCCAAAAAGTTGATCTGTTTTTGAGACGAGTGATTTTGCAACCGAGACAACAGAGGTAGATGTTCATCAGAGGAAAGTCAGTGTAATTCCTTTCAAAAGTTCTGGTTATATCTGTCCCCACTGTGAATCTAGCTCACGACTCTTTCAACTTTAAGCACTTTCTCAATTTGAAGAAAGTGATTTTTTAAGACAAAGCCTGACTTTCTTAATTTTCTTTATGTTGGAAATTATGTGGGAAGCTTTAATATATTTTGAAGTTGCCTCATATATGGACTTTTAAGCTGCAAGCTGAAGGGAGATTATCTTCATGGTTTTCCCCTGTTTGAATGTTGGCGCAGCATCAGTGAGCAGTAGGACCTGCAGAATTAGCCCTCCTTCCCTTCCCTGTTGCCTCAAGCTGAAAAGTCCTGGTGTGTTACATTTTATACACTGCTCAGTAAGACCTTGAAGCTTAGTTGCTAAACACACTTTTATGACAGTTTCTCTCTCCCCTTGCTTTTTATTTTCCTGTGCCTTGTTCTGCTCATGAGGTCTGCTTTTGAAAATCTGACTACTGTTCTAGCTTGCAGAAGTTTCCATTTTTCTGGGAAAAGAATACATCTTTCTGAATCAGCCTGTTGGCATGTAATTTCTCCTGCCCGTTGGACTAGTCTGGGTGTCCTTGGAATATTCAGAGCCCCTTAAGGATTACATAGATTTAATTGTAAGTGTGAAAAAGGAGCCTTTTCATTAAAGTTTCTCTCTTGCCTACTTTTTATTGAGCACAGAGTCTGTGGGGTGTGGTGGTTTCAGCTGGGGTAGAGTTAATTCACTTCACAGTGGCACAGGTGATCCAAACTGACCAAAGGGATATTCCAAACCATATGACATCATGCTCAGTATATAAAATGGAAGGAAGAAGGAAGAAGCGGGGGACATTTGGAGTAATGTTTTTTGTTTTCCCAAGTCACCGTCATGTGTGACGGGGCCCTGCTGTCCTGGTGATGGCTGAACACCTGGCTGCCCATGGGAAATAGTGAATTAATTCCTTGTTTGGCTTAGCTTGTGTGCACAGATTTTGCTTTCCCTGGTATACTGCCTTTATCTCAACCCACGAGTTTTCAGGCTTTTACCCTTTCGATTCTCTCCCTGATCTCACTGGTGGGGGAGTGAGCAAGTGGCTGCCTGGGGCTTGGTTGCCAGCTGGGATTAAACCACAACAGGGGAAAAAAGGGAAAAAGCCTGTTCAAGTTTGTCCTGCATGTCAGTATTGTCCCCTCTCCACTCTCACTAATTGAACCTGAAATGTGTGGTTGAGAAAAGGCTGAAGATATTAGATTAGGGAGTCTCACACTTCAATGAGCTGCCTTGATCTGAGAGGGAGTGAAAAGGCAGAGGATCTTGTGTTGAGAGATGATGAACCTGATATGGAAGTATTGCTGGTGTTTTGCAGGTCACACCACAGAAAAATCAAAAAAATTAGTTGAACAAATAGATGGGTTTTCTTCACTGTGAAAGAACCTCTAAGCAGGAGTTTCTGAGAGGTGCGCTGAGGGCCCCAGGGAAATGCTCAGTAAGTTAAATATTGACAGCTCTATTCATTATTTGGCTTTCACTGTGTAGTGGTTAGTGATGCACAAAGGTAGGACCTGCTGTGTTTGGTGCTGTATAGAGCAAGGAAAATTTAAAATTGCCCTTGTAAAGACCTTGGAATCATAACATACCAGGAGCAAATGTGCCCGTAGTTTTTCAGGCAAGGAGCTTTGCTGTGAGGGAATAAATGAGATGCAAGAACAGCTTTAACTCATTAAATAGAGTTGATGAGACAGGACAATGGGGTGAATGGTGAGATTTCATTTGAAAAACCAGAAGAACGAGTGAGACACAGCTTTTGAAAGCTGTAAATTGCCAGCAGGGTTCAGTCTTTACTTTTAATTTGACACTTGTGGGAAGCAGCTTCTGGCTCTAGAAGTTAAGCATCTTCTCCTGTTCCAGAGGTGGGGAGATTATTTTGGAGGTGGAGATTGGAGGGAGATGTACAGATAACATTGCACATGGTGGCATATCTGACATTTATGAGCTTTTCACACTGGAGGAAGCAGTTGTTCAATGATGTTTGCTGGGATTTTCATCACTTGGGGTTGCTGCAGAGCTTAAAGCAGCTTGTGAAAGATAATTGCACAGTGTGAATGGAAGAAAGTCATTCTGAGCAGGTGGAGAGACCAAAGTACATATTTCCTGCACAATGGGAAGGAAAGATATTTTACCAGAAAAGAAAGATGACGTGTGGGAAGTCTTTGTAGTTAGCTTTTGAAAATGGGAAAAGGAAGACTATGACCAGGGAGAGAAATCAAGCTGTGACAAGGCCTCTGAATGTGCCATAGCAAGAAAAGGCTATAAAGATGAAAAGACAATAGTCACTAACAATATTAGAGAGTCCAGGGTGCTGAGAACTCACAGCATAGATCTCTTCACAGACATTTTGGCCTGAAGAGGAGCAATGGAAGATAACAGGTTGATGGAAGAAAGAAGTTGCTATACACAATCTCTGAATGTGGAAGAACCATTGCTCTGGAAAGGCAGATAATTTGACTTTTACAGCTGGTGGTGCTATGTCCATGGCGTGAGTCTGGAGGTTCTGGAACACAGGTTGTCTGTGGCTTGAGGGAATTATAAAAGGGTGACATTTGAGGCAGTTAATGACTGGTATGTGATCTCTCAATTTCCTTACTGTGATTAACAAGAAGTTAATGTGTTCACAGATCTGTTTTTGAGAAGTTGCTATCGTTTCTTCCAGTGTAAATAATTTTGTTCCTTTATTACCTCTGTGGGCTTTGCCTAGCCACTTAGCTTTGTTGTGTTCCCTTAGGCTTCAGGACTGTTGAATGCATCATGTTCTGTCAGCAGCTGATTTTGCTGCTAAGCAGATCCCAAAATTGAAAGCCATAACCCTGTTTGGGAAGGGTCAGGAGTGGTGAGTCATATAGAGTATGTTCATTTTCAAGCTGTGGTAGTATGTGACAAAATTTTCTGACTAAGTTACATCAGAAGAAGCCGAGGTGGGAGGCTAGAAACTGGCATTTCTCCCATGCCAAGAGAGCTAACGAGTCGCAGGTGGTCACAGCAGGAACATGAGAAGAGCATGATTATGATGGGTTGTGGTGATAGCTTATGTGCACTTGCACGTTTCACCTGCTTGCTTTTCCCAGCAGTTCTTAAATTATTTTACATAGCTTGCTATTTTTTTTTTGAGTAGAGTACAAATTGGGAATTACCAGAGTGCAAAGTCCATTTTGATTGCTTGACTGGGCTTTACCTTCTTACTGTTCTTCTGTTCTTTTGCTTTTGGCTTGGTCTAATACCCTAAGAGGATGCTGGCCTTGTTGCAGCCACATAGAGATATACAGAAGCATGAAATGGAGGAAAGAAATTTTGTCTTGAATGCAAATATATCCTCAAGGGCTGAATAGAGCAGAAGCCTCAAAATACTTGTTCTGCCAAGGAAAGTGCAACTATATGCTCAGAATCCCTGTACAAAGTCTCCTGTTTGTTTACATGGAATGAGAAGCAACCTGTATCCTGTAATCTTGCTCCTAACACTAGCCAAATTTTGTTTTAAAATGTCATGTTTGGTGTTACTGGGTGGGGGAAGGAGGACATTGCTACTGTCACTCCTATTAGCTTTGTGCTTCTGACAAGATTGCATCTTCAGACTGCTGTGAAGGTGGAAGTGTATTAAACTGCAGAGAAGCCTGAGGGGGAGAGAGAGTTGGACCACAGATCCCAGTTTGGAGGGCAGGTTCCTCATCCAGATGTGGTGAACAGATGGGAGGAGGGAGAAGGTTTTATGTGCAGCACCAACATTCTGCATTGGCTGGCAGTTGCCAATGCCCTGGACCCAAGCAGTGGATTGTCAGTACCTCAGTGGAAGAGTTTGTTTGGATCTGGCAGGGGCTGCTCAGCTGAGGTGCATCACTTCAGCATCTAGAAATGCTGTTTGTTTATCTAACTCGGCTGCCAACACATCACCAAGACCAATAAACAAATTCCTTTGGATCCAGCTCAGGTCTCAGGATCGTATTTCTAGAACACAAGTGCAGCCAGGGCCATGGCATTTAACACTGATTTTAGCTGGGTTTTATATCACTAGCTGTGCATGATCTGAGGTGATTTTTCCTAGATCATGATCAGATGCTGTGTCTCTGCAGCTGCTCCCCAGCACATGGCTTGGAGAGCCTCTTGGCTGCTGTGTACAGCTGCTACAGGGAAGGAGTGATTTTTTGGGCTTGTCTGCACCATGGCCCACCCAGCTGACCATGGGGTTGTGCTGTGGAGAAACTCTAACCTCTCAAACACAACCCCAGGACTGAGTTATGAAGCCTTGCAAAACTTAACCAGTGTGGAGAAATTACTAAATTCCCTGAATTATTTTAAAATACCAAACAGATTTCCTACTATTCAGGCTTGTCCAGCCCACCTCTTGACCAAAAATTCCAAAATTATGTTCTACAGGTTTGAATTGCAACAGTACCTTAGTCAGGGTGCCAAAAGAAATCCAACTTGAGCTCTGCAAAATTAACTAAGATTTGAAGCATTCACAGTTTTCACTGCTCGGGTTTGTGGCTGAGCTCTGCTTCTGAAAGTGAGGCTAGTGTGAGCTAAAAAAGAAAAGCAACCAAACCTTCAGCAGCTTTTAAAGAATCTTCATGTTAATCTCTTTGCACTCAAATTCTTCAAAAGCTTATGAGATTAGTATCCTGAAGAAGTGTTGTGATAATTCACAGGAACTGTGTTCTGAGATGCTTACATGGGCAACACCAGAGAAACAGCCACTTGTGTAATTTTTCTGGAAGAGGGAAGGAGAGAGGAAAATTGCAGTGTAACTGTGCCTGGACAAGGGTGGGAAATAATCATTCAGTGTAGTGATTGAGACAGTGCAAAAATGCTTATTAGCAGCACATTTCAAAAGACCTCTCATCTGAATTGCTTTGCAGTATAAAGAACTTGATAAGTTGGTAAAGAAATAAAGAATATTCTGCACAGGCTTTTCTAATTAAGCCTAACTCTAAGTTTTAACTGAGCAAGGAGCTCCATCTGCTTCAACAATGAGATTTATGATACAATAGCTTGGCATCCTCTGAGTGCCTCAGAACAGTGAAAAGCAGTAGCATATGTAAATACTTCCTAATTATGCACAGCAGTGGGAATTCACAGATGTGTAACACCACCATCTACCGAAGACCTGCTACCTGTAAATCCTCCTTGAAACAGTCTTGTATTACAATGGATTCTGGCAGGTTTTTTTTTTGATGGATTGTTAAGATTCCACTCTCTAATATGAGTTTCAGGCAGGGGTGGACTTGAGTTTGCTTTTATAGGAGGATCTATTGCAGACAATGGCATGAAGTACTGAGCTGCACTGCAGAATAGAGCTGCTACCCTCTTACAGCAAAAGCAGTGTTTGCTTTGTGGGGAAGGGAATAGGAATTCATGCAGATGCTTAGTGCTGTGCTTGGACAAAGAAGACAGTTCAATGGGCCCATTTCTTTCTCTTGTAATAGGATGAAATGCCAATGAGTTTTGCACTCAGTTGGCTGTCCAATATTCTGGAGATAATTGGGGTGAGTTCAGAAGTAGGGTTAATATCAGTGAGTCTTGGCAGTCAGTCCAACCTGCAGTGAATAGGAAATAATGGAACTGGAACTCAGAAGGTAAACCCATCTCAGTTAGCCTTCTCAGCAACCTCAGTTTCAGAGACCATTATCATTTAGTCTCACTAAATCTCTCATTGGAGTAATTTTTCTGTAAAAGTATAGCTGATTGTAAAGTATTTAATTTGTTAAAAATATAAAAATCCAAAAAGATTTGGAAAATCTTGGGCCTGAGAAGAGTTCATGAAAGGTCAGTGTTATTTTCCAGGATCAACACAGCAGTGAATTTGTGTACTGAGCAGCTTGTAGGAACAAAGAGGTTGTTTTTTAAAGAGATAGCCCTCTTGATTAAGTAAAGAGGAGGCAAACTCCATTATTCTGCACTGCCATTCTCTTCTCTGCCCCCTATCCCCTCAGATCTTTATCTTTTGAAAAATAATAAGGGGATGAGTTTAGGACTTCAATAATCTAGTAACATGGAAGAAAATGTTTAATAAACATAGCAAAAAATAACGACCAATAGAGATTTTTAAATTCTTAAGTGCAAAAAAGCAAGCTTTGCATGGTGATACAACATAACAGCATTTGCAGTGGGTTTGCCAGAGGATGTGTGGTCATATGGGAGTATTTTAGGAATAGGTCTGCATAATCAGGCCCTTGATCCAGTGGGTGAGGAAAATGTGTCTCCAAAACTGCCTTGCAATCCCCTTGGTGTCTGTACTAAGTACAATTAGTTCTCATTCTTAAGCCCTGAGGATGTGACCAAAACAAACTAAGAGAACCAAGGCACAATAACTCAGGTACAAATCCTGCCTCCTCTCTTGGTCATTGGTTGGTTACAAATGCTTACAGCAAGTATTTAAGTAAAACAACAGTGTTCAAGGAGATTCTACATCTGGGCCATTTGTGTTTGGTGGATTCTCTGAATTTATCCCCATTTGAACTTGATTATAAACCACTGTATCCTGTGGTGACAAGCTGTGTAATTTAATTATTGTTTTGTGTGTATTTCTTGGGGGTAGGCAACTTATTTTCACTTATTCTCATCTTATTGCCTGGTAACTTCATTAGTTGATTCTAAATTTTGTACAGTAAGAAACAGTTGGTAGTCATTCCTTGTTTCTCCCCCTCACACCTACTGTGACAGTACAGATGTGTATACTACTTTCTTTCCAGCTGATCTTTTTCTTAAGCTGAGGAATCTGAGTTGAATTGATTTTTGCATGGGGATACATACTGAGAGTAAATCAGATTCGGTGGCTGCTGAGTAGAAACCATCAGACCATTAACTTCATTTGCCCCTCAAAATGGGGAGAAAATTCAGTGGTGTCAACTACTGCTACCCCATGTGGAACTCCGGTGGTTTCAAAATGTGTTGTGTTTTTACAGCTTTTTAATTAGGCCAGCTTGCATTTTCAGGCATTATTTAGCCCATTGGCATATCAGTGCAGTGCCCTGACTCTCAGCAAGGACAAATAATTGCTGGCCCAGCCTGGCACAGGGGCTGCACCAGCTTGTCTCCAAAATGTCCACTAGTAATAGGAACTATTACAATATAAATAAGAAGGTCTATGCAGTCCTAATATGTCATTCCCAGAGGTTACTAAATTGCTCCCATAGGCTTCAGGGGATTCATTACAGTGCCCACATTTTAGTCTTGAAAGCTACCATTAAAAGTAAGTAAACCAAATATAAATGTTGCATCTCAACACCAGTGAGCAAATCAATAGCATAAGAAGGAAAAGGTATATATTTTAGCTGGTGTCTTTGGTTCAGGGGTATCTACTTCTGCTTCTCAAATCTGTTATTTTCCTGAAACAAGAAGTGATTATTTTGGTACTTTGTTGTTGAATAAACATGATCTTTGATTTACAACATGGGCACAATAAGACCAGGTAGAAAGCAGCACCTGGATCTAAAGTCACTTCTGTGAACCAGCACAGGATAAAGTGGGGCAACCCTTTCAGTATTGCTTTGTTTGGCTTTTTTTTTTCTTTTCAGTTGATAGCCTCAGGTATTTCCTCCCACCTGGATTTCTTGGATATTATTAAACACAGAGAATCAAACTCTCTATGGATATCAGATTTTGTTTAAGCCGATTTGCCTGTGGCCAATTAACAGAAGACTTTCACTTGGCATTCCTCTTTTTTCCTCTGTCTTATCTACTAGAGGTGACATTCTAAAGTAGCAGTTGCTTGTTGAAGTTTTATTATGAAATGCAAAGTGTTTGATTTAAGTTAATAAATAATCAAAGATTATCTTGAAATGTTCTGAGGAATTTAACTGTGGTGGGAGGCACCTGAAGTTAACCTGTCTTCGGAGGCTCATGGCCCTGAATTGCTCTCTACTGCAGCTGAATTTCAACAATTCATTTAAATCACCTACTGGAGGGATCTGTCTCTGCATTGACTAGATAAGGAACCTAGGAAAGCTTTTGACCTCTCCCTAAGTACCCAAACAACCCTTGTCCTTTGTTGACTCCAGGGATGGGTAGTTTTTTTTTTTTCTTGAACAGGTTGGTTATGAGCACTAAATTGGTCAGAGAAAACACAGCCCTGGAGGATGTTGTAGCCTTCTCAGGATCCTGTGCAGTTCCTTCAGTTCAGTTTGATTGATATCAATGTGAGAAATTTCTGTGAAATATAGATGGACACCAACAGCCAGATGTTGTGGAGAACTGAACAAGTTTTTCTGCGTGACCGAGTACATGCATGCGTCAAGTCAAACTTCTACCTCAGTGGTCCCCTTTATGCTATAATATATATCATATTGGGTCTGGGTTTTGGCACTTATGGGCTGTGTCCATGCTAATACGTGCCTTTGGTGTCCAAAATAGAGTAGCCACAACCAAAATATGCATTACAAAAAGTCCTGGATATGTGTCAGCTCTTGAGCTGTGTCTCAGAATTGTTTGGAAACTTAACTGCTTCTGTTCGGAACCATCCAGAGGATGTGCCTCACAATTTAACACTGCTATGATTGAATTCTGCTTCCAGGGATTAATCCCAGATACTGCTCAGCTCATTTGTGTGATCATACCCAGAAGCTCTGGTCCAAGCCTGGATCCTTGTCATCCACCTGGGTTCTGGCACTGGAGTTGTATTTCCATACCCAGCTATTGGTATGAATTAGAAAAGGGATAATGACTGATAAGGCTTTTGATCTAAAGTCTTATGCTGTCAGTTCTCTGGTACTTCCACGTCATATTTTGACTAGAGCAGATGCCCTATTAGCTGCGGAAAAAAGTATGAAGTAGTTGAATGTATCTCTGATAATTTCATGGCCTAAATGATGAATGTGCAGGTTCAGGATCCTTCAGGCATCAGTCATGGAATTTGGTAAAACAGAGAAAACATGATTAGAAATTTGGCAGTTCACTAAACCAAAATGTTGGTTGCAAGTCTGCGAATGAAGATTTCCTCAGAAGTTTATTTCAACTTTTTCTCTGACATTTATTATGGTACAGCAGTGGGAAGAATGAGAAAATTTTGGGTTCTTTCCTTCTTGTTTCCTTTCCTTCATATTCCTGTTTCCATGAGCCCTCACTGTTGTCCTCCATAGAGATGTTGCTATTTTGTAAAGTCATTGGCAGAACTTTGCTGCTTTCTCACTGTTGGGAATGGCACCTCCTTAACATGAAATGTAACCCCACACATGTGATTACAGCAGTGGTGGGAGGTGAGTGATCAAACATTTACATGGCTCTACCTCTTGGTTACATAAAAGAAAATGAGTGTAATTTTCACCTACATACTTTTATCATTTTATAAGTGAAACTGCTTATAAGCCAAATAAGCCAGAAGGCAAACTGTAACAGATTAAGGTGAGAGAGAAAAGGAAAAACAACCTCAGTATTTTCAGAGTTATGTGTTAAATTTGAATGCATTTAAAACTTAGTGATACATATAATTAATGCTGGTTTCCGTGGTTACAGAGTCAAAGATACAGAAGTTGCAGCTTCATTTCTTATCACTGAAAAATCTTCTTAAATCAGAAATGGAGTAGATCCAGGTGGCAAATATTCATATTCTGGAACTGGCATCACCCATCTTGTGTTCAATCTGTTAGTCACATAAATTAAAATTAGTCAAGATCTCTGCTTTCTAATTAATGTGTTTGGTAAACAAGAATGTAACCACCACTGAAGAGGAAAGGGGATCCATTTTATGTCTATGAAATGTCCCCCATGAAGCAAATCCTCATGTTTAGCTCCAGTATATTTGGCTATATCTTCATATTTGGCTATATCATTGTCAAAAAATTTGAAATGACAAGGTACAGAAAGAGTTCTAGAGACAGAACCTTTTAGGTCTGCGGCTCATTTAGGGTAAGGCTGTGTCATACTGAGGGATGCCTGTTCCAGTTATTATTTGGCTGTTGCTAATCTCTTCGTGCTTCAACTCAGGAGTAAATGTCTTCTCATTGCCTGTCACCATCCTAGCAAATATAAACAGTATTGGGTAAATATGACCTGTTGGGTACTGGCCTATGCTCCACTGATCCACCCACGCCATTCAATTGTTTGTGGGCTCCCTGGATGCCTTGGGTGCCAACACTGAACACAATGACAGCACTTATAAAATAATGTATTCATTTTGACATTCCAGCCATGTTCATTTGTTGTATGAAAGGGGTGTGTGTGTATGATTTATGTCAAGTAAGAGACTGTAGATCAGAGCAAAAATAGGAATTCCAGTATTGTGGGAAAGGGTTTCAAAACTTGTTACAATGTGCTGTAAAACTAGCAAATCTGAAATTTCAAGTGGAGTGGAAATTTTATACATATTTAATGCTGGACTTCTTGAGGAATTGTGTTTCAACAAAATAAATACCTTTTAATTCTTACTTAAATGTTGGTAGTAGATGTATTTTACAAAGATCTCAAGAAAAAAATACCTATTAAATATAGGTATTGAGTTAAATATAAGTATTGTAATTTGAGGTTTCACTGATTTGTTTTACTTTCTCATAACAAAGTTTTTATAGAAATCAGGATTTTCACACTGAAGGCTCAGCGCTGTAAAAAATGGTATATTTCAGTACAAGACTGTCCTCTGGGGAAAACTTTAACCTGCTGTGTTAGGTTGTAACTCTGACTTTTCTCTCCAGCATGTCTCATGCAGCCTTGGTGCCCTGTTTGTGGGGTAAAACAGGAGCATATTAACACCATCAAAAGCAAGGATGACAGCAATGAACTGTCTCAGAAAGGTATAGTTTGTTCCACCCCTTGCTATTCCCTCCCAGCTACAAATACATTTATCACATTCATTCATGTGGCTTTTATTTCAGCTTGGCTTGAGAATGAGTTGCACCAAACCCCAGAAATTTATATCTGGTCAGAACCTTTCCTGAGCTGCAGTTATGCAGTGAGCTTTGGCCAGTGAGCTTTGTGCAGAGGAGCTCTGGCCAGCCAGAGGACCTCTGAGGTCCCTGGTTGATCTGCAGGTCTGGTAAATGGATCTGTTCTTGGCCAAGACACCCCTACTCCAGCAAATCACAAAGAATCTGAGGACATGCACAGAGAGCTTGTTGAAGAGAAAGTAGTTCAAACTAAACAGGTTTTTTTCAGTACAACTTAAAAAAAGCAGAAACCTCTCTATCCCATCTCAATCTGTTTCAGTGTGGGACAGACCACCTGCCACTCAGGATTTGGTTCCTCAGCATATGACGGAAAGCAGATCCTTGGAGTACTCAATTAAAGAGGGAAAAAAAAAACCCAACGACAAAACAACAAGAGAAAGGAATAACCAGTAGCAACTGGGCACCAAGAAAACTCAAATATCCAACTTATTGCAGGAGTACAGGCTGTTTATTTATAACATCTGTTCATGTTTGCTATTTTACTGTTAGCATGAAAAAGTGAACCTACAGTCTTCAGAGAATATGAAAAAATGCACAAAGACAAGTAGTTTTCTTACTTTATATGCTGGACATAGGTTAAAGAGAAATAGCTTTGAACTTGCATAATTTCAGGTCTTTTTGCATAATTATTAAATAATTTAGTGCAAAAATAACACTCATAAAAATACTGGGCTGGCGTTGCAATTAAAAGTAGACCCTGGTTTTCAGAATATTTAATTTTGTGATGAATGACCTGTTATTCTAGTGCCTCATTTTTGTCCT
The DNA here is from genome assembly GCA_013399945.1 of Ploceus nigricollis. Lineage (NCBI taxonomy): Eukaryota > Metazoa > Chordata > Aves > Passeriformes > Ploceidae > Ploceus > Ploceus nigricollis. The sequence continues at coordinate 775,607 of VXBC01002422.1, read as the reverse complement.
GTTTTCTCTTTGCAGTTATTTTGAAAAAATAACATTGTATTGTTGGAATTGATAACCATAGGTTTGTAGAGGTATATAAAGTAAAATCACTGAAGTCTCTCCAGGCTCAATGTATCTTCCTTTGCAAAATAATTTTGATAAATATACAGATAAATCTTTAAAAATCAAAAATATATTTGTATCCAGGTGAATTCCTGATACTTAAAATGTTATTTTAGGTTACTGATACTTAAGTAAACTCTTTTAAGAATTCTGGTCCCTTTGCAAGGACCACCAGCTCATTGGGTGGAGGCTGCTAGATGAATGTTTTGGGGTTGTGTCATTACTGGGACTTAGAGATGTTTGAATTTCAGGAACAGGCTGATTGATGGCACAAAGGAGTATTCCTTGGAGGAGTCGCTTTGAGATTTTTTTTTACAAAAGAATGAAAAACTCAGTGTAAAGTACACCAAAAGGACAGCAAGTAAGTAAAAGATCTATTTGTACTCTTTGTATTATTAGAGTGGTCAAAAGTTAGAGAAGTGAATGTTGAAAAGTGGCACAGTGAATATTTGTTGTGCGGTCCAGGTCCTTCAAAGATAAACTCTTCCTAAAAGATACACTCTTACTAAAAAGTAGTCCTGTGCTGTTTTATTGAATTGCTGGTCAAAAATACCTTAGTGCTTGATGCTTTTGCAGAAATTATTCTGTGCGTTGCTTTAGTGCCCATCACCATGAAAACTGAATTTCAGCTCAAGATGGAACAAGGGATCAGTAAGAGATGATCCTAAATATGTTACTTGTTGGTTGCTCATGACACAGGAAAAGGGCTAAGTTCAGTACTGGATCATTAAACAGAAAATCTCCTTTTTGAAGCAGTGGATTTGTGCCTTGCTGCATTTCTCTGAGCGTGGACCTTGCTGTGGATAGGGCCCTGCCATCAGCATATATTTAGATAATGATGTTTCAGACTGGCACTCGTTGCCTCCAGAAGATTACACCAATATTGAAAGGCATGGCCAGATAGGACTATTTATCATATCTTTATTGCATTTCCTTGTGAAAAATACTTGTAAATACGCTTGGAATAACACTTAGGGAGATATTTTCAAATAGTCTAAATAGAAAATCTGAAAAATAATAGTGGATGCCTTAGATATCCATTGTGTAAGCTTAAATATTTATTTGAAATATGATCTCTTTACTTCTACTGGAATGAATTGTGTTGTTTGCTATTTTTTTCTCCAGCTCTTATATTCAAACCATTTAAAATTTATTCAGTCCTACTTATTGAAATATAAATGTTTAGGTTATGCAGCAAAATATATCATAAAAATACTAGAGGTAAATCCAGTGCAGGAGATATTTTGAAACTAGTTACTAATCAAAATTATTAGCTACATTCTTACTTCTCCTGCTATAAAACAAGCTTTCTATGTCTGCAAAATCATGTACTTTTTTTAGCTTGTAAGTTTAGTTCAAAGCAGGGCTCTTTTTTCACTGATGAATTTTAAAAATTAAGTTTATAATAGAAACCCTGTCATTTGCTTAACTGCAGAGGTTCAGAAACCACTATAATTAGCCCAACGACAGCAGCAGATGAGTTTGGCATTTCAGCATTTATCTAGGGATTTTGCATCAATTATTTTTTAGCAAAAGGCATCTTTTGCATCTGGGTGCTAGGTTTCTATTTTAATATGTTTTCCACTTTTTTATAAACACCTGTTCCTGATTCTTTCACCCTGGCAGCCTAAGCTACATAGTTCAGACTCCTCCAGGAACTACTTGATAATAACAGACTTAACCTACTAAGTGCAATGGTGGTGAAGTGGAGGATAATGACCTTTGGAAAACCAACTGACCTCACACTCACTCAAAAACCACAAGGGTCTTCCTCTGTTTCTATCCTGGAACAGCTTTGAGGATGGTTTTCTGCTCCAACTCCTTCACCCAATTGTCTTTCACTAGTAGTGGAAAATTTTAAGGATCCTTTAAGATATTCCTATATGAAGGTTCCTTAAAAGATAAACACATTGAAATACGGATTTTTTTTTCTTTTTCCTCAGCGGAAATTCCTTAGAACTAGGGAAATGGTTTTCAGGAATGAAGAATGCGACTGAAATATTGAAATCTTCGATGAAGGAGATCAAGACTTATGTCCCAGATACAAGTGCAGCTTTGCCTTTCTGCAAAAATCCTTGTGAGCAGAAGTAGACCCTCTAGCCTAAATGGCTGTGTTGAAACAAAAGTGTGTCTGGAGTGATGCAGGGTCCACAGGCAAGAAGAGACAGAAATGGGAGGGCCTTGGTCTCAGTTGCTAACAATCAACACTTAAAAAAAGGCAAAGATGCCTTTTTATTTCTGTTTTGAGTTCCACTTATGCAACATTATGTTTATTGAAACAGGCTTTCTAAAATATGATTTTCTCACAAAGTTGCACTTGCCTCCACTGGATTTTACAGCATTTTTTGTGAGCAAGAAAGAAGTGCTACTCATACCAGTGAATGTCTGCTACCAGGGTGAGCATCTTTCATTTTTCTGGTAGCCCAGATAACCCTTTTGGTGGTGACTTTCGGTTCCTTAATGACTGCAAACAAGAACTCAGCATCTTGCACTTTTTTCAGATAAGATATGTGGAAAGTGATCATGAAAAACTTGAAAAATGAAAAAAATTCCTCAACAGACTACCTAAAATATTCCTGCATACCTTGATATTTTAGAACTAAATCTCTAACAATAAACTGGGTGATGTTTTTATAGAAGGCTATGTAGTCTCTTCCAAGATGCATTTGGGTTAGGTTCAAAAGAGAACTGAACCTTTCTAGAAGTATTTTCTAAAGTTCTGTCAGGGTTGTCACTGAAAAATATGTTTTCAGACCATCCCTTGGATCATATGCTCATGCAGGGCTGCATGGGAGCTCTCATAGGCCAAACCTAAAATTTTGCACAAATTTGGAGAAAATGGGACTAGCACTAAGTCGAATATAAAGAGAACTTGAAATGAATTTGTGTAGTCTGGGATTTATGCAAGCAAAGAGGAAAAGGGAATAGGCTCCCCCAGCATGGAATTTGGCTTTTGGTGAAACAGCCTGTAGATAAGTCAGAAATTTCAGACTCCATGGGAAAGATGGATTGTGGTTTTCTTATCTGTAATTTGAAGATTTTCAGCAACACAAAGATACTTTTTAAAAAGTAAACTGACTCGACTCCTGTGTGAAGGCCTGCAGTGAATTAGCCCAGTGCCTGCTGTGGTGGGACCATGAGACAGCCAATCTGGGCTGGCAATTAAGTCTTTTTTCACAGTGAGAATTCAGCTTCACATGGACTGCTAAGGACTACAGGGTATATGTTAACCAGTCATGTTCTTAAACCCAACTAGTTTCTTGTAGCTTGAGGTTAGAAACAGGGAGAGCAGAGGAAATTTTCTCTAAACAGATTGACAAGGTGACTTTGAAGAAAAACACCATAGCAGTGAAAGTGCCCTAAAGGGAAGATGTAGTCCCTACTTTGTTTTAGAAAGAAAGGAAAGTTGTTTTGGTTTTGAGGAACAAGGTGAGGTGCATTGCCTTCTTAGCTCTCTCTTTTTCTGTGTTGATACTGAGTGTAGAGGTGATGTTCCCTACCTTGCTATAGATTAATAAAGAGCAGAGGAGGAGATAAAAAAAAAATAGAACAGCAAATCATTGTCTCAGGACAGCTGTTTTTCTGGGTTTCTTTTTGCTGTTTAGTCTGAAGGAGTGTGGACTACAGCATTTGTCTCCTGACAACAGAATGAACTGGGGAAAAAGAAATGTTTTTTTTTTAAATTTTGGAGTGGATTGAAAATTTTAACAGATATATCACTGTAACAGTCCCAAGAATGCCTGGGGAACTGCACTTTGTCAACAGAGTGGCCAGTGAGTTATTTATTACCAGGACTATAGTAAAGCCAAAATACTCCCCCCTAATGAAGGTTACTTCCTCTCCCCAGTATCTTCTATTTGGGCATAAAATTGAGAAGAGTATCACTCAGGCTGTGGCACAGAAGATTATGGGTTTGTATGTGACCCAGGGGAGGAAAGTGGTCCAGAGATCCTGAGACTTCTCTGAAGGATGATGTTATGTAGCTTTGTTTTCTCTCCCAAACTTCTAGTGTCACAATAGACAACCAAGCCACCACAATGCCATACAGCTGCATGGGGCTGGAAGGCCTTAATCTGAAAACTTCAAACTTCAGCTATTGCCTAAATTGACAGGCTCCATCCTTATCATCCATCCATCCATCCATCCATCCATCCACCCATCCACCCAAGGATCTTGCTCAGGAATATCTTGACTTGTCAGAGCTGAAGAGTTCAGTGCTTAGCTCCCATCCTAGTGCCCTGTGAAGTCAGAAACTCTTTCTTTTTTCTAAGCGTTAGTTGGAGGGCTTCACCCAGGGAATATATTCTCACAAATTGTACCACGGAACACAGAGGTTCATACTGTGGGGTAAACACCACTCCTGTGTTTATTTGCTAGCAGAGAAGTCAGAGCACTCCAACACACATAGGGTAACTCCCTTGGGGAGTTCAAATTCACGTTTCCCATGGATGAGAGCACAGCCTAAAAGCAATTACAGGGAACAGTTTGAAAAGCCCAGCTTCAGACGAGGCAGAGGGACAAGGAAATAAACCTGGTCTTCTGCTAGCTGGGCAAGTGATCCTACATGATGGCTTGTAGCCAAATAGTGACCACCTACAGCACCACTGATGGTGCAGTCTTAGGAAAAATGACTCCTTCCATGAGCAAGCAGTAGGCACACACTGCCAGCTCTGCTGGGGGCTGAAGCATGGGAATGCTTGTGAACCAGGCCTGATGCACCTCTTACACCGTGTTGTCTCCAGGTGCCCCAAACCTGGGTCTCTGCTCAGCGTATTGGGACTCTGCTTCCTTGTGCAAGTGCCCAACTCCCTCCATAGCCTTATTCTAGAAGCCTGAGCACCTCAAAGTGGTGCTTGGGGCAGACCCTGGAGTATATGGCAGTAAGATGGAAGTTGCTTATTTTAAAGTTAAAATTCTGACATTTCCTCAGGTCTCTTTGGAGTGATACTTGGTCTCTTTGTTGCCTCCCTCATCCTAATTTGCTGCTTAAAGCTCAGGCCCTCCTTAAGGGGAAATGGACAGCTCTTATAGGTGTGAACTGTACTCAGCTTTTATGGATCCCAGCACACTGGGGGATAGTGCCTGGAGTTCTTAGAAGCCTATTTACCCCAAAGAGTCCATACCTGTGTCTAGGTTTTGGTCTCCCTCCTGAGACTTTCTGAATTGTGGTCTCTACAGTGAACCTGAAGGATTTATGCTTTGAAATTCTATTTATAGCAGTTTTACTGTCCACATTTTTTTGAGACAAATAGCAACATTATCAGACAATTAATTAGATCTGTACCTGCTGCCCTTTACTTTAGAGACTGGAGACATCAGGGTATGCAGCTGATATGACTTTTTCCCCAGAAGGAGAGGAGCTGAGATACAGTATTTTAAAAGCGGGTGAAATCAGAAGTCAGGTATGCTGCTAATTCCACACCTGCGGGAGAGTGAAAGAGAGGAAAGGAGGGTGGAAGCTCCATGGCAGCTTTGTACACAGATTTAACGATTTCTGGCTAAGCTTCCACTTGAGGAGAGAGAAGCAGAGTTTGGATGTTCTGACATGCATGTCCCTGTTTGTCCTCTAACAACTGACTCACTTTAGGCTGCTCCTTGCCACTGGTAGCTGAACTATCAGAGAACAGTTTATCCCATTTAGTCCAGTTAGTAAAAATATTCTTTAACTGCTATAAAAATTCTCTCTCTTAAAAGACTGCTACAATGGTTTCATTAACATTTAACAATCAAATGTAGGTTTACGTAGTCCAGTAAATCATCTGAATAAGCATATTCTGAATTTGTAGGGTGGTTTTCATTTGGACTGAATGTGTAGTGTCAGATTTTTTCCATTCATTCTAACAGGTTGCTTCTGGTTGGGAAATAAAGGACAGAGGTCTGGTAGGTTGAGGAGCTGAAGGATCTCAGCAAAAATTTTTTGGGTTTGAATAATAAATGGCATTCGAATCTTAGAAGCCACATTGAGTACCTAGATTGAATGCTTTGGCCTTGCTGAAAGTCTCAAACCTCTTCAGCTACATCATCCCAAGGCATCCACAGTCCCATTGGGGGTATCCAAAGTCACACAGCTATGGCCCCTTTGGGCTTTCTGATCATCTGGCTCCTTTGTTTCTCTCCTCTGTGGTCTTCTGTAGCCTGATTCAGTTGTTGTTGGATTTACAGCTAAAGTTATCAGGAACAAACCCAAGATCTTTGGAGGATGAACTGTTAAGTGTTTGGCTATAGAAGCCTGAAGGGTTTTAAGAGACTCAGATTTGAAACTGTGCTCAGAAACTCAACACTGGATCTTGCTGCTCTTGGAGCAGAAATGACAAATTTAGCTTGTGAAGCTGTTTTACTTCTTGTAAAGAATTCATTACCCCTCAGAGCATGGTCTTGAATCATCCTTTCTCAACCATTTAGTTTTCCTTCCTCTCTGGCTCAGAGAGTAATTTTCTGGTGAAGTTTAACAGCTTCAGCAGAGCTTTAGAAATCCGTAACTGGGAATGCTTAATAGACTGGTGAAAAGAGACCCCTTTGGGTCCAATGTTTTGCTCCAGCTGAGGCACAGCAAAGACTTGTTTATGTGTGTCTCCTTGCTATAGTTCAGGGCTCTAAGCTACCAGGGAAAATGGAGTAGGCCTTCTGTGCTACATGTTGGCAAAGTAGATCTACTTTAAAGGTGACTGGGAGCCTGGGCCTGTAGGAAAGTGAGGGAAGGCTGTTATCTGGAGTATAAGCTTGAGTTAAATCTCTGAAAATATCATGACATCAAAATTTAGGTGATTTAGTCCATGGGTTCATGAGGGGCACGAGGCCTATCCTGATGAGCAGGTCTGAAGATCTCAGTGGCTGCACTTTGTCAGAGTCCAGGGTGAAGGACACATCTCCAACAGGGTGATTCAGCTTCCTAAAATGCTCTGTGTGCTGTATTTATAAGCCAAAGGAATTAGGGTCCTTTTCTAACTGCTATATCCCTCAAATCATGGAGACAAAAGTCCTTTGCTATTTCAGCTTATTCCTCTTGTGTTTTCTGATGTCAAAATGACAGAGGTAAATATAACAAATAAAAAAGAAGGAATCCTGTTGACCACAGACTGATCCCACTCCCTCCCGAGTTCTCAACTGTTTCGGTGCAGTAACTCCTGATTTATGACTATATAAATAAAAAGTAGACAAGACCTGCTGCAGGTCTCTTGACTTTCCCTGCAGAAAATCTCAGAAGTGGAATTTTTAAAAAAATGTGCATAGAAATGTAAAAATCCCAGAACCTCAGTTTAGGTGACAGGTCATCTGCACCCTTAGATCTGCTGCTAGATAGAGCAACCAGTGTGTGTGTGGCAGTGTCAAAGTTGTTATCTGTTGGAGAGAGATAGAAAGAGATTTGTGGTAGAAAACTCTCCTCAAACACCTGACATCAGGTTCTGCTCAGGCACACCAATGTTGCTTTTTAAAAAACCCAAAGAATTATTTCTACCTGAATTTTTGCAGAACTGAGACATTGGGATATGAGCCCTCTGGGGCAAGAATTCCTTCCTACTTTGGCTTCTAATTGTTATTATTTGGTGCCAGTGTAATAAAAGTAGCTACTGAGATGGCATTCTTTGGGTTCTTTGCCTGACACTTGCAGTTCATTGTCTTTTGGATAAAATAGGGAGGTTGGGCAGACTCCTTGCTGTAAGTTCATTACCTTGTTGTTTATCATGATAGAAAGAGTATATTGCATTAGCAAGGCAAAACTTTCTTAAATTTCTTTAAAAAGTGCTGCAAGTGGCAGTTCCTGTGCAAATGTAAAGTTTAGATAAGTTTCAATGTTGTTGTTATCCACACACTTGGCTTCCTTATGAGTAGTCACATTTTCCTTCATTCTCTTGCTGGATTTTTTTGTGCACAGGGCATTTTGCAGTTTTCATTATATTTCCTTTAATGCATGCCAAGCCAAGAATTTGTGGTTTTGTTAGGTCCTGCAATCAGTATAAAATAAATTAAATTGTCTAAGAAAGCCATTACCATTGGCTTCTTATCGAAGTATACCAAACATTTTGCACAACATGAGTACAGTTTTGTATACTAAATTCTTAACACAAAATAACTTTGCTAGACAGCAACAAAGCTTTCATTTTATTGCTTCATTTTGATTTACTTCTGTGCTCAGCAGGAAAAGCATCTATTCCCATTTCAACTTGGAATTTAACACCAGGAATTCTGGGGATATGGTTATGGTGTTCAGGGTAAATATGAATCTATGAGTAAGAGTGGAAAGCTCTGGCTATTAAAGAGCTGGCTGAGCCCTGCCTGATCCTCGCATTGCAAGCAGCCACACCACATGCAGATACTACAGAATTAGGCTTTGATCTTTCTTTTTAAAATCAGGTTTTCATCTTGGAATCTACCACTCAAAAGTAGGGATAGTGATGAGAACTCAGAATTTCTGAAACCAGGCTGATTTTAGTCAGATAGTTTAGGTGTCAAAAAGAATCAGCACTGAAAATGTAAGTTTTCCTCTGTTCACCTACATGCAGAACATGTCTAAGATTCCTGCTTTTCTGCATCCCTTTTCAAGTATAAGGGCTGCTTGTTTGAATAGTGCATTTGGATTCTATTACTGGAATTGGGAAAGAAGCACAAAAAGATTTCTTCTTAATCAGACATAAAAACATGGCTTGTGATATTTCTGGAAGGTGCTTGCAAGTCTGAACACTTTTCAGTTTCTTTCAGTCACTGCTATTTGCAGCTTCAGAGAACACTCCTAGGAAAAAGCAATTATTAAATTTTTGAGAATGATGGCATAAGATACATGGATCATCCTTCAGGCTGGCTTTCCACTGATCTGGGATACATGGTTTGAAATATAGAGTATTGCAAGATACAGATGGATGAAGTAACTCATAATCTCATGCTCTTCACTAAATTTAGAGAAAAAGAATGTCTCTGTGGTGTGACCCTGGATTGTTAATTTGATTTCAGTTCTCCTTTTCAGTATGGAGTTAATATGTTCCCTTGGGAAATTTTTGCACAGCAGTGGGATCACACAGCCTTGGTGTTCACCAGGATGCACAGTTTGAGCCTCATATGCTGTATTTGCAGACTTTAAACTTCTGTTAACGTATATCATCCAGAACACAGGACTTGAATTTCCTTTTGTTACCTTTTTCTCATGTTGTTTCATCACTACTGTTAATTCCTTCCATTTTTTTTTTTTTTTAAAGCCTGAATCTGCCAGCCAGGACCATCACTCTGAGTCTGGACAAGCAACACTTTGTCAAGCCTGATACAACAACAATTCTGCAACGTCTCAGATTGGTAAACTGTGTAAAACTGAGTGCTGTGCTCAAACTAAGGAAAAAAAAAAAGAGCTACAAGAAAGAGCTGTTATCTGACACAGATGCTGCATCAATCTTTTTTTCTTGCTTTTATGTAGTTTGGTTATCTTCAAGGAAATGGATCAGATTTTAACAAAAGCAACAACAGCTGCAGACCTTTACTCTGCCCTGAAAAAAGGGCACTGGTTACCATACTTAGTGTCATTTAAAAGCTTCCAGAAGTGGTCTTACTTTACAACGCTTCTTTTCAGCCAAAGAGTTATCTGTGAATACTTTACAGTTCAAATGTTTTAACAAACTCTTTAAGAAATGTTGGTAAGGATTTCTGTTAGTGGCCATTGCTTTAAAATGTCTGCACTCAAAATATTGGACCATGTGTAATTTTCTAATTCTACAAAGTAACGGGGCCACATCAATATTTTTCAATTCCTGGGAACTTATAATCTATTTAAAATAGTACAATATTGTTCAAGCTTGGAATACCACAAGCATCTCATCAGAGCCTGGATCCTACTTTGTACTTGCACTATATCAATGGGGCTATTCATGTCAGTGAAACAAGGAACGTTTGGCCTCTGGTAATGGAATGAACATCAATTATATATGTGAAACCTGGCTCAGTAGAATTATCTTCCTGCTTTATTTCTTTTATTATTAATTCCTCATCATATTTAGTAGCTTGAAGCATTTGAAAAATAAACGGTAATATACTGGCCATAAAGGCTAAATGGGTAATGCTTTAATTATCTGGTGTCATTAAGCCAAGTCTTCAATAATCATGTATGAACACCTTTGGCTCACTTCTAACAACTGTGAACATTTTCCAATAATCATATATTCTGATTACTTGTCAAGTTTATCAGCATATTCCATGACCTGATAGGTCTTGTGGCTAATCTAAGAGCAATGTTATCATAAATTAATACATTCCCAGGCTAGAGAGTCCTTTCTGATTATATAGCTTGACCTCTTGCATTTCAGAGGCCATGCATTGTCAGCCACTTACATCTATTTCAAGCCTACCTTTTGTGGCAGTCACTAAGCCTCCACTTGCTCAGTGTTTTGCTGAAGAGCACAGGGTGAGTTACCTAAAACTCATAGCTCCATTGCAGTTACTTTCACTTCACACTTGTCTCTGATTTAATCAAGAATTTGATTACACTGGTAAGTAACATTTTTTTTTTCATATTCTTCTCCAGTTCATGAGGATTTCAATCTACTTGTGAACTGGTGCAAAGCAACTGTTGCCAGTGTTTCACAGAACTGGCTTCACTTACAGATAGAAAAAAAAGCATAGAATTTAGTTAAGAAAGATTTTTCTGCTGATGGCTTCTTTTTTTTCCCTGCCCCAACAGTGTTTAACACAAACACATAAAATTCAATTTAGAACAAGTGCTAAGTGGAACCTGACAATAGATTTAGCTATCATCCTTGAATGTTTATTTGTAGTGCTTCTGAAAGAACATCGCAGACAAGAAGAGCATTTCTTTAGAAATCTGAAGACTCTCACTGAGCATCTGCTCAGTCTGCTGCTGTGTCTGTTCACAGGGGAATGGGTATTTTATGATGATGCAGAGCAAGTGTGAGCCAGAGCTGGCTCTGGTTGGGTTTGCTCACATAGGCTACTGGCATAGCTGGGGCACTGGCATGGCCCACCCTTGGCAAAACAGCCCAGAAAACAGGATGCACTGAGAAGACCCAGTCAACTTTTGATGCCCAGTTTGAAGCAAACAGCAGTTTAAACAGCTCTAGGGTTTT
>VXBC01002422.1:630289-764328 GCA_013399945.1 Ploceus nigricollis | reverse complement strand
TTTTTTTTTTTTTTGCTGGGGGAGGGTGGTTAGGAAGAGGAACTGCATATGTAAGAGTAAGGAATAGCCATTTTTTTGTTTGGCTCAATGCTTTATTTGACAGTTTCTTATCTGACACTGGAGATTCTGATTTTACAGCACCTCATACCCAGTTTTAGAGGAAGCTTCAGAAAGCCAGTGGGAAGGGTTTCAAATGGCCACAATTAGGGTGAGAGCAGATTTTTTTTACTCTCTACTGTTTGCATCTCTTCCTCACAAATGTGGGCTGGCACTCTCTGTGTGATCACAGCCAGCTACACCTGAGCAAAGGTGTCTGGTGGGGTCATTTTCCCTCCCTTGGAGGCCCAGCAGCCTGTGAGCTATATTTATCATCAGAGAGTAATTTTGCCCAGGAAGTTGGATCCAACCAGGCTCCAAGACTCTAAAAGCTGTGGGAGTCAAGCAAAGGCAGTGCTTGGCTGAATAGTCACAGATTGGCTCATAGTAAGTGCCATACATACTGCTATGTATGATTTTGTAGCAGGCAAACATCACCAGAAAGAGGAGGCACAGGATGTGAAATGGAATCACTCAGACTCCAGAGAAAAGCCACCATTTAGCATTCAGGATGAAATTCCAAGGTAGGTTTGCCACAAGCAGAATGATATGGGGTAACACACAGTATGCTGTCTTTGTCTCTCAAGTGACAGTGCATGCTGGAGAAACTATTCCAAGGAGCATCTTTTATGTGGTGGATCTTGCTCCAAAGAATTCTCATCTGGTGCTCAGGATGAGCTGTCATGAAAACTCCCAATGTTCTTCTTGCCCTGCTCTCACTCAAAAGTTCCAGCTTGGGTGCAGAGGTGGCCCAGCTGGTGCAGCTGCATCTGCCATGTGCTTTTTTGTTTCAGGCAGCTGAACAGTGATAGAGGCAGGTGTCTCTCCTTGCAAGGGTTAACACTCCTTGCTCTGGGTGTTCATCCCTTTTGTAGGCAGATGTCAGGGCTTGCAGGGTGTCTCTGTCTCTGCACCTGGGCCAGGCTGATAGTTTTTTTTTTCCCCAGGAGTTTTCTAAGAATTTGTTAGTCCCTGCATCCCCCATTCACATCTATCTCTTTGGAAAAATGTAGTTATTATTTAACTCTTTGGTTTAATCATTTCCTCCCCTCACAACATGTTCACCAGGGATATTTGCAAAAAGCTACCAAGAAAAAACCAACAAACTTCTCCCTTGAAATGCAGAAAATTGTATCATCAAGCAGGTTGCAATCTGCTTTCAAGAGCAAAGATGTCCATTCTCCAAACTCAGTGAATTTCTATGTAACTTTCGTCAGACACTACAAAAGTTGTGGGTCTGTCCTGTATTACTTGAACAGCTGATTCTACATGGCAGAGCACATACCTGACCTTGTTTCCTTCCCTTCCTTCCCTATCAGGAATAACAATAATTTCTCTCAGTCAATAAAATAATTATTTAGATTTTTGGCTAATTACTGCTCTTCCTGGTCTTTATCCACAAAATATTTTTCAGTTGTTCCTATTTGTCTCCCATCCTTATGGGAAAACTGACAATTGATTTAAGATTTTGGTTGGTTCACTAATCCAATCAGTTCAGCTATTGACTTGGAAGTGCTCAGTGCTTCTAACCATGTATTTAATTCCTCTTGGTCTGACCAGGACTAGCCAGTAAATGTGGGCAGACAGTGCTTTTTGGGGGAGCCCATTATTGCAATAAGAGCAGCATGCTTTTGAGGCTGGGACAATGGTGCCCTCATATTTTTGGCCTTCATGTTTCTTGCAGAATGACACTCCCAGGGCTACTAATTCCCCTGGAATAAGCTGTAATGGTGAGAAGCTTTTTTCTGATTTATTTCACAAAATATTGTGCTGTTTCTAGGAGGAAAAAAGACAAGACAGATACTCCCTACTCCTTTGGGAATATTTACCCCCTCTGGTTTCCGTATTTCCAGTTTGTGAGGGATGGCAGATGCAAAGTGCAGCTTTGCCTCATTTGCCTTTGTCATTTCTCATCTGCAGGTGCACTGATGGAGCCAGTGTGACTTTTATGGGGCAGAGGAAGAAGAGATCTACAGAGCCTTCATAGTTAAATAGCACACCATGAAAGACACTGCTGTCCTGCAATTTCTCCTAGAGTCTGGAAAAGTGTTTTTCATTGTTAGTAATATATTTGTGTTTAGACTTGGCTTTAGCAGCTAAGCTTGCATTGTGGGATATTTGTTTTATTATCTGAGTTTTCACCTCAGGTCTCACAAAAGGATTCTCAACACAGCCAGATGCTGCTGTTATACAGTAGACTACTGAGCACTGAGTAAATGAAGCAGAAGAATATTGCATTGTTAGTAGGAGCTCTATCTAATGTAATTGTAAATATTTGAACACAAGTTCTTTAAAGTTACCTTTGTCTTGCTTCATTTGTTGACAACTGAACAACACAGTAAATAAGTTTTTTGAGCAACAGTTTATATTAAAAAAAACATGTCTTATGGCTAGAACACAGCAAGAACAGTAGTGCTGCAAGTAAGTTTTGATGTCGTTTGAAGCAGCTTGTCTTCCCATATCAAAGAAGGTGTTTTATGGTTTTATCACGCTTATGAGACCTGCATGCAGAGAGAGCTCAAATGCAATCTCATTTTCTGCAGTAGGAGAGATCTCAGCCTTCTTTTCAGAACTCCTTGGATGGCTCTGCGCAGTTTGAGGCAAATATGGACATATTGTAAAAAAGACTGGGGCTGAGAGCTTTGTAACTTCCTCCCCACCTCTGTGAGGAGATTTGCCTCTTGACCTGGCAGACCAGGGGAGTGGAGTTTGCTGTGTGCTTTTGTTCTACCGTCCTGTCTCCATGGCTTGCATGCTGGTTTTTGGAGGAATGGAGTACTTCCAGTCCTTCATGAGTGCATTCTTGTGAGCTTTCCCTACATATAAGGTAAGTCCAATGGCATAAGCCTCAGATGTATGTCCCTGGAAATAGAAGAAGCTGACGTGCCCCATTGAAGAGGCAGAAGAAGAGATCATGGCTGGGCTTGGGGCTCCATTCTCCCCTCTGTGTCCACATGATGTGACTGATTTAAGAGGTGCAGTTACTGCAGCTGTAGGGAGGAGAATGGACACCAAGGTTGGTCTTGGGCTTTGGATGGAGTCAGATCTGTTTTTTTGAACATCCACATTGACATACTCATTACTGGTCTGGGTTGGTTGGTGTTTTGTTTGGTCTATTGGTTCTTTGGTTGGTTTTTTCCCCCAGAACCCCACGGAAGTAACATTTCAGTTATCTTGATATTTCCTACAACTAAATTAATCTGAAAGTGTGTCTTTCCCAGAATAGACTATGCCCCTGTAGGTTTGAAGACTTCAGCCTCTCTGTAACATCCTCTGGTACATGACTGTATTGCATTACATTTTTGTTTCTTTCATTCTATTTGAAAGCATAGTTCATACTAAATCTCTGCATGCAGAACATGATTTACTTGAGAGCACTGGTGCTTTGATCCTGATAATCAATTCTATTCCTTCCAATACAATGCCATGCCAAGACAATTTGTGATTTCTACATCCTCTAAGTTAATCTCACCTTTTATGCTTTGAAGGAGGCTCAAAAGAAAAAAGCAGGATAAACAAAAAGGTTTGTTTTTGCTCTTTTGCTTTCATCTGTTCTTAGAACTGGAGTGGGATCAGATGTCAGGAATGCTGGGAAGGCAGGAAATTTTGCTGCTACAGAGTGATTTGGCTATGTGGCTTTTCCTTGTCTTCCAAGACTAATATTTTAGAAAATTCAAGAACTATCTAGTGAAAGTGTCTGCATTGATCTTCAGGATAGAAAAGCTCTGCACTGGATCATTTTGCATGTTGGTTAATATTGTGGCTTTTTTAATGTCGGTTTTTTAATTTTTCCATTGCAAACCATGGATAACAAGGATTACTAACGGGAATATTTCCTAAACTTCAACCTTCTGAGGGAAGGACTGTTCTGAAGTCATACTGGCTTGTAATTCAGGATTTGTGAGCCATCACCATTGGTACTATCCTACAAGTATTTGCATGATGGGACACATGCAAGTAAACTGACATATTTAGCTAAGAAACAGATTTGTTTCTAGCTAATTGTAGCAGTGAGCAGATGTACATTGGAAAAGGTGGCAGTGGGAAGGTGGTTCTGTGTAGCACTGGAAATGTGCTTGGCTAATTGTGCAGCCACCTGTGGTTGTGCAGATGGCAATATCTGTGCCACAGCTGCAATGTTCACCAAAGCCCTGCTATCCCTGGCAGAAGCAGCTGTAGCACTTAAAGAGGGGAGAAAGGGAACAGCTCAAGCTGGTCTCACTTCTGGATTCCAAATTACCAGTTGCTGTCCTCATAAACTCTGCCTAATGCTTCACACTGTGCTTCAAGTCTTGCAGTATTTCTGTAAGTGTAACAGGCAAGAGCAAAGGAACAGCTGAAATATTTAAACCAGAAGTTGCTGAACTCTAATGAAAAGAACTGAGACAGGATTCTGTAGCGTAGTTAGCACCTGCTGTGACATGGAATGTTTTGAGTTCTTTATTTCTTCTTCTATTTTATATACTTGACTGAATGTGTAAGTTTGTCAGGTTTAATTACAAAGGTAAGAAAATCTGTATGCTTTTAGTTTGAAGGTTCCCTTTTTTATACTTCTAAAACCTTTTTAGTTTTTCTGTTCTGCCAAAAGGCAGTGGCATCTCTAGCCATGTGATCACTGGAGCTGACTGTTTCTGAAGAGGTAGGAATTTTGGATTATTTGATTTGATCTAAAAATGTGATTTTTTGTTTCTCTTGAACTCAGTACTGAAGTTTCTACTTTCAAGGGTAATTAGAATCTTAACTGAAGAATGCTTAAAATGTGAAGCTTCTCCAAGTCCCATACACTTGTCTCCTTGGCTCTGTTCTCTGCTCAAAGACATCAGCTGGAATTCCATACTTGCTCTTTGTTTTGCAGGAAAACACAAGTGATCAGGGCTGTGCCACACAATGCATTCTCCCTTCTTGTAATGAAGCATAATGCCAAAATGCTGGATTTTGAAGAAAGACTCTTAGATACTGGGAATAGGAGTTACAGGACATTGCTTGCAAGGATGGGACGTGCAGCAGGTCCTTCTCTCTTTTATGCATGAGAAGTATTTGACTGGTGTAAAAGTGCAGCTAGAGCTTCTCCTCCTGGCAGCCTGCAAAAGAAGTTTGTCTAGAGAGTGGCCATTGTGTACATGTTGTTCTTGACCCCTTATAATAAAATGGCAGAAGAAGAGTCCTCAAGATGGTTGGAAGTTGGAGCACATGCCATATGTGGACAAGCTGAGGGGTCTGGTCTTGTTCACTCTGAGGAAATGAAGGCTTTGATGGACCTGAAAGGTCCATGGGGAGGTTACTGAGAAGATGGAGCCAGGCTCTTCATGGCAATGCATGGTGTGAAAATGAGAGTCAAGAGGTGTAAACTGGAACAGAAGAGGTTCATGCTTTTTACGAGGGAGAAGCTTTTTCCCCATGAGGCCATTCAAGCAGTGAAGCAAGTTATCCAGAGATATTCTACAGCTTCTCTTCTTGTGGGTTTTCAAGACCCAACTGGATAAAAACCTGACAACACAGTCTGATCTTAAAGCTAAGCCTGGTTTGGGCTAAAAGTTGGACCCCCTAAGATCCCTTCTAGTCTCCACTATCTAATAATAGTGGGATTTGGTGTATTTTTGCCTGCCACAATTTTTACATGAAGTATGAACTTTGAGGCAGAACCCTTTTTGGGTCGTAGCACCAGCATGAGGGAAATGGGAAGTCATGGAAGAGCCACTTCCTATTTTTCATCAGCAGTTTACACAGCCTGGAGAATACAGGCTTTTGATGGATCCCCAGCCACAGTACAAATTACGTAGATATTACTAACTGAGGATTCATGAGAGCACAGGACAGGAAGGGAGTGCAGGAGACTCTGACCATTGGCCTCTGTTGTTGCACGCAGCCATGACATATCTACCCTTTTTAGAAAAATAACCTCTTATTTTAAAATCAAGTAATGTTTTACTACTTTTGTTCCCGTGGCAAGACTGTTCCAGAATCTCTACTTTTCATTTGCCATTTGTTAGAAAACTCCTAATTTATAGTTTGAATTTATTAATGACATGTTTAAATCCTTTTGTCCTGCCACAATTTTTTTTTCTTTTTTTCTTTTTTTTTTCTTGCTATGGTTTAAATAGCTGTTCTGGTACTTATTTCCTTAAAATGCCTGTAGAAAGCAAACCAATCCATCTCAGCTTTCATCTGGGAAGTTAAATAAACCAAGGTCTCCCAGGCTTCTCTTGTAAGACAAGCTTCTCATTCCCCTCACCAACATGCTTCAGTCTGAATTAATTGACCTGAGACTGGATTACCAATACATTACATATTACTCCTAATGAGATCCTTCTAAAATCCCATACAATGTGGTAATATTTGCACATATCCATTGGAAATGCTTCAGCTAATGCATCCTATGACTGCTTTTGCTTTCTTTTGTGGGCACCAGGATTTCTTTGGCAGCACCTGCTCTTACAACAGTTTATAACTCATTGCTAGCGTGTCTTCCTGTACCTTGTTTGTCTACCTTTTATGATCATTTAATCTTTTAACTAGTTCTCAAGGTTTTCTGCTTGCCTTGCTGACAGTCTCCTCCACTTTTGTGTTGTTGACGACTCCTCTTTTCCTCCTTTATAACAGGTGACGTGGATTTATTCCTGAAGAACTCTGCTTTTGTGGGAGGCCTTTCTCCAGCCTCATACTCCTCCTTTTCATTACCATTGTTTAAACTTTTCTAGGTCCTTACCTTCAAGGGTGGTCTCCTATGATGATCTCTATCTTCAAAAATTTAATTTGTAATTCTTTACAGGAGTTGAGATGAGTGAAAGCTGACTGCACTTTTTCTAAAAAATGCAACCTGATGGTGGTGGCAGCCCTGTCCATGGCAGGGGGCTTAGATTTAGATGATCTTGAAACTCTCTTCCAACCCATTCTATGAATAAGTTATTGGAAATCTTAGGTTTCACAGACAACACATGCCCTTCCTTATTCTTCTCTGAAACCCTGGTGTTGCTGGAGCCAAGCCCAGCTGCTGCTGAATTATGCACAGTACAGGAACAAAGAGCAGAAAGGCAAGAACAAAATGTCCTATGACCCATTAAAAGCATGGGAGAGAATTCACCAGGTACCTTGCCCTTACCTAATGTGGGCTATGTCCAAGGTGCACTCTTAGTGCTCCCTCTCTTCCCCTTGTCATTAACAACCAATAAAGGCCTCTCAATTTTCATTCCCTAGTTTCACAGTCATGGAGGTGCCAGCCAAAGCACTGACTGATGGACACTGATTTGACATTGACTGATGGATAACGTCTAGCTCTTTCTGATAGTCAAGCTTGGTGAATAACATTCCTGCTTAATAACAAGAATAACAGGTCACAGAACTCACAGGCAAGTGATGCATGTGCAGAAGAAATTTTGTTTGCTAAGCCTTCCTTCTGAGGCATCTTTTCATAGTGAAGCAGGTATGTGATATTAGTGCTAATATTATTTAAATTGCAAGTGATTCTCACATAGCACTTCCAGTGAAGAGACAGAACTAGGCACCATTAAAGCACCATGGGTTGCAAGAAAATAATGATTCAGGGCCGGAGGTACTAGAATTTTGTGTTCTATCAATTTTTCTAAAGGATAACAAACAAAATCAGGCTCCTAACAAAATAAATGACTACTTCCAAAGGCCATGGTGCCTATTCTGTGTGGTGCTTGCTCCTGCTGTAGCTTCACATTAGTCTCTGCCAAGTAATCCTGAAGTTTGCTTCAGTGGTCAGAGCTGGTGGAAAAGCTGGTCAGCTGTACAAAGCAACAGTTCCAGGGGCTGAATGAGAAGAGCTTCCATAGAGCTTGAAACCTCCCTTAATCCTTAGCTAGTGTACAAATTGACAAGATAATATTGAGCTTATCTGGCTCCTGTGGTTAAGATCCTGTTAGGCCCTAGATCAGTGATTTCTGAGAAGTGTTAGTGAAGCAAAGCGTTAGGGATTTCTTTAGCTCCACCCGCTCCCTTGGTGTTTCATTTGCTTTTTGATTGAATATTTTCCTCATCTACTACAAGTGCCTCAGGTAGGCTGGATTCTCCTTTTAATGAAAAAAAAAAATCCTACTGCAATTAGCCATAAACTGGGCCAGTTTGAGTCTACATGCATATGTTTTTTCCAGCAAAATCCAGTGCCACTGAGCTTGCTTTTGTTGTTGTTGACAAGAGAGAACTTTGGTAATTTTGTCTTTCAGCAAAAAAAAAAAAAGTAGGTTTTGATAAAATCCTGGATGCATAAGTGAAAAAAAGGGTATATTTTAATTTAAAAACCAGTAAAATTTCAATAAAAAGTGCAGTATCAAATCTGCATCCACTTTGTTCTCTAACAACTATCAGTTCTGAGTTTATGGAAATCATGGAGAAGGAAGAAGAAGGCTGGGTGAAGGCTTGTCACTTTGGCTCTCTCCATGAACAGTGATGTGCAGGATGTGTGATGGAGCTGTGTCTATCCTGCAAATCCTACTGTGCCTGGAACATTTGATACCTCCTACCAGAGCATGGAGGAGGCAGGGATGCTGCACTGCCTGTCTCCTGGTGTGTGTTCAGTTGCAAGTCCCCAAGGTCTGGCCAGTGAAGATGTGCTTGATTCAGGACTTAACACTGGTGATTTCAAGGGAGTTACAGTGACATGGCAACTGAGACAGAACAGTTGTGTGTGCTGTATATAGCAGGAATAGAACTGAAAACTGTGATGCTTTAAAATTTTGCTGTTTTTTTTTTTTCCCCAGGAGCCACCTTTAACTAGAGTGTAATGAGCTCCCAGCCATAGGCATGAGTAGGAGTAAAACACTCACACAGCCCACTGTGCCAATTGGCTCGAGAAATGTGACAATGAGGGCACTTTTTATCAAGATTTTCACGAAAACATTCCAGATATCTTTCCTTCCAGATTCTCAGATGAGATAATAAAATTGTGATTAAAAAATTCTGAGATTGTAAAATCAATGCGGGATTTGGCACCCCTTAGTTTTCTAGCCAGATAATGGATTTTAGACTTGTTAATATCAAAATAGTGGTCTTGGTGGATTATTAACAAAATGATTCTTTCCTTGAAGTGGCAGAAATAAAATCCTCATTAGGAAGGAGTTTCTGTTTCATTGTAGCTAAATCAGAACAGCAGTGTTGCCATCACTGTTTTCATCTTAACCTGATGTTAACAAAAGACAAAACAAAAGAGTTCTCTTTGCTCATTTATGAAGGAGAAAATAAACTAATTGTATTAGTAGAAAAACATTTTCATAAATGAGATATTGAATATGAAAATGGTGTATATGGTGTCGCAAGCTATTTAAAATCCGAAGTAGATCTAGCCAACAACAGTAATGATTCCTTAAATGTCTCTCTGTATAAATATTTGAATGTGTTTATGTGAACATGCATGTGTTTGTGGGTGTGTGACAAACAGGCAGCACTTTCTAAAATCAGAGCTTTTGAAATTTGAGGAATCTCTGAGTTGAGTCTTCTTATATGTAAGCAGTAAGTGCAAAACTCAGTTCTAGAGACAGAGCCACAACTCGCAAGGTGCACAAGTCATATCCCATTTATATACAGTTCAATGGCATATACATGATAAATATTCATTTTCAGGCCCTATTTACAGAGATGTTTCATCTTAGGTCCCAGTCTTGCAGTCACAGGAGTTATACTTACATTTGCAAGCAGTATGGTGTAATAGGAGCAGATCTGTAGAATGAAACACTGGATGTCAAAGACCTGCTGTTCACCCTCCATATTCCTCAGGGTGCACAGGCAATTTTGGATTAGCTCCCACCTGTTTCCATGGATGGAATGTCCATTGGAGGTTGGAGTGCATTAGGTAGGTGCCCTCTTAAAGCTCAGCATCTGCTTTACTTTCATCAGGAACCCAGTCTATTTGTTCTGTAACAACTTTAGATTGGAGAGAAAGCAGAGAAATGAGACTGATCTGGAGAATCAATGCATGAACTGCCTTTTTATTCAAATTAAAACGTTCACAAAACTCACACTTTGATATGTCTGTTCAGGTTCATGCAAGCCCCATGGAAGGTCATGCCTAAGTCCTTTCAGGACAGTGCATCCACAAAAGCAGGGTCAGTCCTTTTTAATGCCAGATTTCTACTGACAGTCACTTAACTGTTTCTCACTCAGTAAATATGATGACTCTATTGCTTTAGTAAAAGTGACCCAAATAAAATGCTTCTGATTAGTCAAAAACCAAGGCCCCATTTCACTCAGGTAAAACATGAATGTAAATATCCAATTAAGCTCATGAACTTGTTTACAATAAGACAAAAACAAAAATCTGTAAACAATAGTTTGTGAGCAGTAGAGAAATGGAGCCTGATTTTGGAACAGATTTGATAATGAGTGACCTAGTAACTGACTCACACTAACATTTGCTTGTAGTCTATGCATCTATCTTCACCTTTTAATCTCATCTCCAATGACCATGGTTTCTAGGATTGTTTTGTGGTGGATGCACAGCAGATTGCCTTTGATCACAGAAACTGCCTGAGGAGCTTAAGAGTTACTGGCGTGAATCTGTGAAGATTCCACCTATATCTATTGAGGTGTCTTGCTTTGTAAACCTTGTAGGAATGTAAATAGGAATGTAAATACCAGTGAGGAGTCTATTACTTACCCAAGCAGGGTGAAATTTGAACAGCAGATTTTTAATTCTCTGTGCTATAGGAAAGCTGGCTAAACAGTGTGCCTGGTTGTCCTCCTGGCTATGATTCATGATTGTGTTCATCTTTATTCATCTACTTCATCATGGTGTTCATCTTTATTCATCTGCTTGTTCTCGTGTGACTTTGGCACCGGGGTGTTCTACTTGTGCCATACTTATGTGGAGGGTCATGTCTGACATGGATGGTAATCTTACCACTGATTTTAGTGTCATCAGGAACAGAATATGGCTGTTTGCTAAATGAAAGCTGAGCATGTCTGAAGGCTTTCTTTTAGATGACAGTGAAACCATCTGGTTAAGTACTCTTTGTTGTTCATTAAAGAGAAATAACTCAGGCCGAATAATATTTTGTATTCAAACACTGAAAGTAGTTCACAGTTTTCAAATCTGATTATATTATGACTCACACAGCTACAGAGCAGTTGAGATTGGAAGGGATCTAACCCCTCATCTGGCCACACCCTTCCTGCTCAAGCAGGACCTCACAGAGCTGGTTGCCCAAGACTATCCAGGTGGATTTTGAATATCTCCAAGCAGGGACACTGTACTCCCTCTGTGGGCAACAATTTAGAGTGCTTGGTCACCCTCACAATATGAAAGTGTTTGCTGATGTGCAGAGGGGAACTCCCTCTTCCTGCAAAACACTCCGGTTTTTTCCCATGATCACACCTTGCAGGCTCTTCCTTGCTTACATGCAAATGTTTTAGGTGCTCCTACTTAAGTTCTGTTCATTGATTTTTTTCTCTTTTGTCCATATCATCCCAAATCCTTTTTTTGTCAACTGTATCCATCACTCCCTCACAGGAAACCCTGTCTTTCCCCACTCATTCCTGCACATCCTGCAGCCTGAGACTTCCAGGGCCATGTCCACAGCCTGAAGCTTTGTCTGGGTTGATACCTCCACCATGGCAAGGACAGATGCTCCCATAAATTGTGGAGACCCCATGCCTGGAAGTGTTCAAGGCCAGGCTGGATCGGGCTTTGAGCAACTGGTGCAGTAAAAGGTGCTCCTGCCCACGGCAGAGGGGTGGAACATGGTGGTCTTTCAGGTCCCTTCAACCCAAGCCATTCTATGATTCAAGTGCACAAGAGAGATTTTCCCAGCTCTGTCTTGCTGTGGGAATCCAGTGTCCTTAGTCCTTGGAAACCCTTTCACACAGAAATGCTGCGTGTTCTCTGCTTGAACAGTACCAGTAAGACTGAAGGAAAGTATAGGCTTTAGTTGTTTGAACTTTGTTACACTTTGCCACTAAAATTACAAGTGGGGTGAACCATCTCTTTCTCAGCATGATTGTAGTGTGAGATGTTTACAGCATAAAAAGGCAATTTCACAACTCATGCTGACTAAAGCCTTTGGCCAAAGTCCATCTTCTCCTGACCTCATTCTTCCAGAAATAAAAGAAAAATGCTGTCTGTGGAACTGACAACCTCACTGACATAAACTAAAGCCCCTGTTGAAATTTCGGATTCCTGCTTATGTGTGCAGCTGAGGGCAATGATTAACTGCTGTTCTACCCTCCATTCCTCTTACTGTATCACCTGTAGCCTGAGGACTAGAAATTGTCCATCTAGGGATGAAATTTCTCTTTTGCTTTTACTGAAGCACATAAGAGACCTAAAAGTTGAAATCTAGCTGAGACTGTTTTTAGAGTTGCTGTTACAACCATGGGATTGGAATAAATACATCTTAGAAGGAAAAAATCTCCAGAGGGCAGCTCTGGCAAGTGTATAGAAACATTGAATCATAGGATGATTTGGACTGGGAGGGACTCTAAAAGTCATCTAGTTCTAGGAAATTAGGAGTTATCCATTAATAGTGCATTTAGGAAAATGGTGCTTGATCCTTGTTGGAAACTGTCAGTTCTCACCAGGACATGAGCAATGACTCTTTCCTACAGTTATAAACCTGTTATGATAGAAACAGAATGGTCTGAGTTGGAAGTGACCTTAAAGATCATCTAGTTCCAATGTCTCTGATATGGACAGGGACACTGGCAGCCATACCAGAGCTTCAGATCAGGATGACCTTTCAGTGAATATCCCTGTTCTTTCCCAATCTGGGATAATTCCCTGATCCAGGACATCTTTGGCAGAGCTGTTGTTTTTCTCCAGTTATTGAAAATTACAGTGAAAGTACAATAGCTAAAGTGTAATAAAGATAAACAGTGATAACAAAATCAGTGAACAGAACTGGAGTCTCCTTTCACTTTTCTTGCACTTCACTACACCTCAGCAATAATGATCATGGTCACAGTTAAACAAGAAAAGGAATATGATGAAAAAGTATCTTCTGACTGCTTTTCCCTCTTCTCCAGGGAATTCCACTTGAGAAGATTATTTTAGCACAAGTGTCTAAACACTGGACTGAAGGCAACAACTTGACAATCAGGACATAGATCTCCAGTTCTGCTATGGTAATTTTCATTTGTATCTGTTAATTCCTAGGCTCACGTTCCTTGGATTGGGACTAGCCCAGTGTTTTCTGCTTTTGACATGGTGTTTGTCTTTCATCTGGTGTCCCTATAAACAACCATGGGTTGTTTATATTTCCTGAGGCAAACCCCGCTTGCCTCCTGGAAATCTGGCTGGTTCTCCTTGCTGTATTCCCCTAACGTTTGTAACCTCCTGGAAGCTGGAAGTGGCTTACCTGATACGAAGAGCTTGTCATGGAATCATAGAGTCATTGAGGTTGGAAAAGACCTCAAAGATTATTGAGTCCCACCATTAAGCCAGCGCTGACAAGTCCACCGATGAACCACGACCCCAAGTGCCACATCTACACGTCATTAAATACCTCCAGGGATTATCCCACCATGTCCCTGGGCAGCCTGGTCCAATGCTTGACAACCCTTTCCATGAGGAAATTTTCCCTAATACCTAATACCTTTCTCTAAACCTCTCCTGGCACAACCTGAGGCCATTTTCTCTTGTCCTATTGCGTATTACTTGGCAGAAGGGACCAACCTTCACCTGGCTACAATCTCCTTCCAGAGAGTTGTAGAGAGCAATATGGTCCCCTCTCACCCTCCTTTCCTCCAGGCTAAACACCCCCAGCTTGCTCCGCCTTTGTATGTCTACAAAGTGCAAAACACATTTTCACTAGACTGCCTGGGCAGCTTTCTTATTTTCCTCTTACCCATTAATTTAGGCCAGGGAACATTCTAAAATTCTAATAAGTACACAACAGTTACACCACAGTACAGATAATTTATGCTTTTTCTAATAGTATTATGTGTGACTGTAAATGAACTCTAGATTCTATTCCAGTGCTTCACCTGCACCTGCTATTCCATGAGGAGCTGTGAGCAAATTAAAAGATGAAAATTGTCTTGGATCTGGTTATTGTTATAGATTTTTTTCATTGAGGCTGTCCATCCACTATTTGACCTTAGAAAGAAAAAAGCCAACATATTGGCTGCAGGATATTTGCTTCTTGACAAATACTGTTTGGAGATACTTAGTATAGAGTTATAATCAATCTTACCCATACATTAGGTAATTTCCGTGCAAGACAGAATCAGAAGCCCTGAATAAATGTATTTTCTGAAGTAACACACTAAGTGTGCAGCAGAGTGAAACACTGAAACAGTTTTCCCAGAGATGGGGTAGGTGCCCCATCCCTGGAAACATTCAGGTCAGGTTGGCCTAGATCAGCAGACTAATCTAGTTGAAGATGTCCTTGCTCATTGCAGAGAAGTTGGACTAAATGACCTTTAGAAATTCTTCCCAACTCAAAATAGTCTATAATTCAATAATAGTTATCCACATGAACATACATGCACACACACACATGCTGCAAAAGAAGCTCATTGCATTAAGAAATGAATTACTATTTCTAATTGCTTCTTGTAGGTAATTACTTCTAATTATTACACTGAGTAATAAATTGCTACTTCTAATTACCTGTGGGTACAGTCATAGTAGTTAGAAATGCAATTTGCATGGTTGTTTACATCACAAGCATGTTTAAGTAATTGTGCTCCCTTAATTAAACGGAGCAGTCGATGTTAAACAACATACCATGTTTTGCAGCTTCATGTTCAGTGTCATTTGTTGCCATTTATGGTGGTTCTGTTTCAGAGAACTGGGGAATAGATGTTGTGTGTGACTGGGGAATAACTATCTTTATTTGAAGCCTACAAGCCCTGTTGACTGTCTGTGGCTTGATGGGCATTTCTAGAAACGTGCACTGTGTGTTGAGCTTAAATTACAGCACTACCTTCTCAGTCTGAGGAAATCTGAACCACTTGCAGACAATGACCAAATCCTGTTGTCCTTAATCAGTCTCATTTTCCACTCCCCAGGCTCTCTGACACCAGATGTCAGCATGAAGGTCTTCACTTGCCCTGATGCTGGCAGTGAGTACTCTCACCTCAGTTTGATCTTTCACTCAAGCTCGCATGAGCATCTATATATGATGTCTGTCCAGAAAGAAACACATTAGGAGCCTGTTGCAGAGAAGATTGCAGTCAAGAATTTACAGCAAAAGCTGTATTAACTTTCCTGATAATCTCTGTGAGTTTGTTGTGCTCCTCTGCTTCCCAGGACCTTCCACACTTGGATGTTACACATTGTAGTTTGGGGAGGTCTGTAACTCCTCCACTAAAGAGGTCACAGAGCAGAGCAGACTGTCCTTTTGGAGGAAGAAAATATACACTTTCTATACAAGGCTTTGAAAGCATAACCAGGGCTTGAGTTCTTTCTTAGGCCTTCCTCTTATGTGTAAATTCACAGGAGTTTACTGGGACTTAGGAGTTGCAGAACTTTGCCTTTTCCTATGTTGTGCATGCTTATTTTCTCATATTCCCCAGTTTCCATCACAATTTATAATAATATTCAATGATATTAGAATTGATTGTTGTAGGGATTAAATGTGTCCCTGTAGAGATGGACAGTCTTCCATCAAGCAAGAGACAAATTGGCAGGGAAAAAAAAAACTAGAGGGACTAAAAAAATATTGCTTGTCATTCACATGTCCTTGGAGAGGGAAAGAATTCAGGAAATTTTGGACATAAAGGATACATTGTTGTTAAACATCATTTTTCAAGTTTTACGAGAGACATGAGTAGGATGTAAAGTTAAGGAGCTGGAAAGTTCACTCACTGCCTACACACTCAAGAGATTTGGAAGAGTGGGTTTTGATATCTGAGGAATATCCTTGGCGCTGGTAGAAACAGTGCCCAGATGATGCAAAGGGTTTGTCATTCTGAGTAGGTTCTCTTTGTGTATAATAATATGAAAAGATTTTTGTGATAATGCATTGTGTCTGCTTTGGTAGAGAGGGAGATTCAAAGCAGAAAACAGCACTGAAAGTGGGGTTTCCTAGAAAAGGGGTGATATGTGATATGAAAGCTGCCATCTGGAGAGGCCTGTGAGAGGGCTGGCACTGTCAAAACTCATACTTAATAAATTTGAGAGTGAAATTAAAACCTTAATCTTAGAGGACACACCTTGGCAGTGTGTGTCTGCTAAGCAAAAAACCATCAAAAGCAAGTTTAAAGATTTTCTGTCTTCTCTTGCCTATGAGAGGAGCTGATTCTGGCTCACTTAGTGTTGGCAGGAATTCAGAACTTGATTTTCACTGGAAGTGGTTATTGTCTTAGAGCCAGACCCTGCAAATGCTGCCACAGAGCCTGCAGGATCTGGGTCTGTGTGGGCCCTGTGCTAGGTACAGAGCACTGTGTTTGTAAGAAGAAGAAATGACTGAAATGACTGTGTTAACAGTCTGCCTCCCTGAATTACTGTTTTATTCTGCTTTTTATACCCATTAAACTCAAATTCTAATCAAGGTGTTGGACTCTGTTTCTCAGGAAGCCAAGATGGAAAGTAAAGTTGGTGGTTATAAAATTGTGGCTATTGTACTCTCTAGTGGGAAATAGAGAGCTGTTATTCTGCTAATTATCATAACTAATTAGCTGCATTCACAAGTGAAGAATCAGATGGGCTAGATCGCCACCACCAACTGTTAAAAATGGGTTATTGAATTGCAGTACATGAGACCAGAGGGGCTGCTATTACCACCAGTGATGAGCATGGGATGTGTTCCCTGCACCATAATATAATTCAGCCCTGGATTTTCAGAGTGCTTTCAGAAGGGGAAAGTACATGCCAATCTTGGAGTGCAAAAAGATCAACTTCAATCTTTTAAAGTATCACAGATTTCACAGTTCAGATGTAGCTCAAAAAACTACCTACTCCACTCTGTTTAATTGTCCTGGGGGAAGAGCCTTCTGTTACCACAGGGACATGCCTCAATGGGAGCACACAGAAACTGGCAACAGATCACAATCCTCTGAAAACCTTTTTGACTGAACTTGGCCATAAATCTGTCACACTATATTGTTCTCATATAGATCTTTGATCTATTGTGGTAATGTGAGTCTGTGTAGAAGGTGGAGCTGTGGTTGTAGAGAGTTGAATTGTGTATACAATCCCCTCTGAGCTCTAAGGACCAATGAAATTCACACTCTTGCCCCTTAGAGCTGCCAGGCTGTGGTCTCTACAGTACTGAAAGAAAGAAACTGCCATGCATCACCAGGGCACCTCTTTTGGGTTGTGTGAAGGTGGCTACTAGTTCCTTCCATTGCCTGCATAATCGGCTGCCCTCAGCAGCATTTTCATCTTTGGAGCCAAAACAGTCAGGACAGATACACTGGTGCTCTCTACAAACATAGTAAAATAGAACTGAGTTGTGGAATAAGGACTTTACAATTAAAATTGTAAAGCAGGTATGTTTTATTCCAGCTGGGACACATGGGGGATATTTCCACCATACATGTGTATGAGGTGAGACAGGTTTTAGGTTTAAATACACATTGATCGCCCAAGCCCACACCTCCCTGCTCACCCATTCTCCATCCATTCTCTGCCTCCTTGCACTTCATATTATAATTAGTCTTTTGCAGTGCCATGCCTTCTGGTGGTTGTGGGCGGGAGTCTTTTTGGTGAAGTAAGAGGTTTTCCTTGGGTGTTCGCCTCTTGACCTCATGTCTGGGCAAGTGCAGTGGAGGTTTGGCTAACTCCCAGGTCAGTTTGTCCTGGCCAAAACCAGGAGCCCGGTTTTTGCTGGCTCCTTAAGCAAGAGGTTCTGCTTTATTGGGTTTCCTCAATGCTTCTGTCTTGCTTTACTGAATTTTCTTATCTTTATGGCCCTTACTTAGCAACTATGTTCTTATGTCTTCTGTTACAAGTTGCTCCACCCGCCTAAGTACATTATATGCTTCTAAAATTCTAAATTTTCATAAACATACATGCTTCCCATATCACAACAGAGTTCATTCATGGGGGTCTTTTAGAATATGTCTATTCCAACATGCAATGTGAAACAAGCTGAGAGTGATGAACCTTCTTTGTTCCTGCACTTCAGCCTTTGAAGGCTGAAGGAGCATGGTGGTGGCTTTTCCTTGCAAAAAAACACATTGCAGGCTTTCACAGCTGGTCTCTGGAAGATGCTCAGGTGAGAAATTACCAGGCTGAATATAAAAGATGTAGGAAAACTTGTGAGGAGTTATTGCAATGAGTTAGTATCAGAAATTCTCCTGGTCTGTATCCAGAGACAGCATGGGAAGGCTCTGGCACTACCTCTGGTGCCTGCAGGACTCTTCTGACAGCCTCAAGTCTATTTGACCTTGAAACAAAAACTGTACCTGTGCTAGAACCCTGCATGTGCTAGGAAGAGAGAAACCAGGGTGATGCCTCTGGGGGAGGGGGGAAAGTAACAGTGAAGTGTCAGAGATTTGAGAATACCACTGCTAAAACACAGAAGAAAAAGCTGCTGCATGCACATGAAAGCAAAATCTGCTGGAGACTAGAAGGAAGTTGGCAAAGTTGGGCCTTGGCTTGTAGTGTTTGTACTAGTCCTAGGTAACCATCTGCTGAGCTGTCAGGCCAGGCTGGGCTTCTTATTTGTTTATGTTTTATATTATTTGTTTTTCTGTTCTTTTAAAATTAATTTTACAAAAGGAAATAAAATCATTTTGTCACTTCAAAAGGAAAACATCTGAAAGCTGATTTAGGCTGCACATGGTGATTATCCTGCAGCACAACCCCTTGGTCTCCCTCCCTCTCTATGACTGTCTGCCAAGCACAAATTGAAGGATACACTGACCAACAAGCTGAGCCTATTTTACTATTTCCCCAGCTCCTGGCATATTTTCATAGTTTAGCATTGGGAGAGACCTTAAATATCCTCTACTTCCAACCTCTCTGCCATGGACTGGGCTACCTTCCACTAGACCAGGTTGCTCAAAGCCCCATCCAGCCTGGCCTTGAAAACTTTCAGTGATCCATGACTTGGACTTTTATACCTTCTCTTTACAGACTGGCAAACCTTTGTATTGCTCTTACTTCATTCCTTCTGCATTGGACTAATGTAGTGCCCACATCTCTGCTCTTCTATGAAACTATCTTCACAGAGCAGAGATGTGGGCACTACAGACTACGATTGTTTCCTCTTAACACCATTTCAACTTAGGTGTTGCACAAGAATTTACTGAGAATTTACCCATTCATTCATTTTGAATCATTATCATTTGGTTTATGTGAACAAATCACCACATCACAAGCATGGAAAGTCAGCAGTGACTTAATGAGCCAGTTTTGAACCTAAAATGCTGCATCTGATAAAAGTAATAAGACAGAGGCAAAAAAAGTTGGCCTGGTAAAAATCCTGAAAATAGGTCAAATAATACAGATTGCCCAAAGGAATCCAGGACTCTCCTGGGCTGAGGAAACTACCAGATTTCCAAAGATGGAGAAGCATCAAATGCTGCCTCATTTGAGTCAAGGAACACAACCTGTTTCTGAGCAATTCCTCTCTGGATGCAGTTAACAAGGCTGAAGTGCTTTTGTTGTATTTATTAGCTCAATATGATTTTATCAAGCATCTCTGCCAGTCACCACTCTCTGCCTTGGAAATTCAGGTATATTTCAATTGCTGTGGTGCTTTACAGGCGAGCACCTGGGCGTTAATCACACGTCAGGAGTAATATGGCAAAATAAAGTCACTTCTGTCCAACATGAAAACAAATAATACAAGATTAAATAACCTAATTTTAAAGCACAGCCCACACATTCCCTGTTTGAGCTGTTAATAACAGTTCAAATGACTGAAGCTGAAGTAATTATTAAAATGCAATTAGTTTATACTGTTGGCAGAATGTGTTTTGGCACTTCTCTTGACTTGAAGCATTTTCAATGCACTCATCACACAAGGCCTGATTTGACATTAAGACATGGAGCTGATATTCTGGGAACCTGAGATTGCTTCCTGGGTGTCTGATAAAATTCCTGTGTAACTTTTCTTGGTCTTATCACTTCTCTGTGTCTCAGTTCCTCATCAGTAGAATAGATATGAGATGGAAAACATCCTTTGCCTGTCCGCTTGCTCCATTTAAACTAAAAGCCCTTTAGGTATGGGATTGCTTCTTAATGTGATTATACAGTGTCAGATAATGAGAACTTGATCATGTTTGAACAACAAAATGCAGACTAGTAGACCACTGGGTTGCTGTATGAATCCAGAGAGAATTTTTTCATGCTGTTCCCTGCATGATAGAGGAAAAATTTTAAGAATATTTTTTAACACTGATAGCACGATGTGCAATATTACCGAAAAAGCAGGCAATAAAAGAATAGGAGGAAGCTTTTGGATTCCTAGCAGATAATTTCTTAATGATCTTTGTGAGGAAATCGTGCCCTGGAATAAAATTTCAAAAAGAACTATTGTTTTCCCACTGCATTACACATATATAAAGTCCCATGTTAAGATCCAGAAATAGTGGAAAGTAGCTTACAACATCTTCCCTGAAGATGGTGGTTGATGTGTGTGACTATTTTGACACAGATCTGCTTGCAGTTCCTCTGCCCCATTCTGGGCTCTATGAACAGGCAGTGCAAATGCTGCTCACCCATGGGAATCACCTGGCAGCCTTGGAAGCCTTGACTCAGGGAAAGGGCTTACAGCACATGCTCCAGTGCCAGGGATTTCAGCAGGGCTTGGAGCACATGCCCATAGTTAGCAATGTGATTGGGCTTCCTTCCTGAATACAGGCAGTTTCCCTGTCCTGGACTCGATATAATGTTTGGATTCCAGTTTGATGAAATGCACAGCAGTGTTCTACTTGACCAGCCTGATCCCCACACCTGCACTGCCAGCTCCAATCCTGGCAGCACTAGTATTAGTTAAGAAAACAGGGCTGGAGTGCCACTTTGAGCACAGACTGCAAATCCCAGTTTGCTGAATAACCAACACCCTGCCACCATGACTCTGACTTGTAATGGCTGCTGGTTCCAGACAGCATCTGTGCCCAGTTTGGGGAATAGCCCAGGCCAGTAGGAATCCCAAAAGACAGCTGGGGCAAGGTGGCAGTAAGTTTGGCTCCCTTTCTGCTGCAGTCTTCCAGTTTTATCCTACCAGGCTGTGCATCCTCAACACACTTCCAGATGCCCTAACACTGTCACAATGGCCTGTCCTCAGCTGCCTGATGTGAAAATGGTGCCCTGCTGGGTGGCAGCTCAGCCTTCATGACATTTCACACACAGAAGAAAAAGGAAAGATCATAAGTGTTGTGAGCTCTTAAGGTTTTTTATTTCTAGAAACAGTACCTGTGCAAGCAACACAAACACATTCATGATGTTTTTTTAGTGTGCAGACTGCATGACCACTTAAAGTGCATCGCTCCAAAACAGTGGGTTTCCAACCCTCCAGTTCTCTCTTAGTTCTGGTGCAGAAGTTGCATGAGATCTGGTGCAAATTTATAGTCTCCTGATACTTTTATTGTAGAAAGAGTAAAGAAAAATATCTTTAAGAAAAATGGAGATTATTACATGAGAAATTTCAATTTTTTTCTGTATTATTTTTGACAAAGGACAAATGTAAACTCTTTTGTTTAATTACAATTTCATCCTGTTGGAAGTTAATTTTAAGATATAGAATTTAATTTATTTCCAGAAAATTATAGTCATGGTACATTTTGAAACAAAAATGTTTTATGTGAAATTTTCTGTGAAATTTTAATCGGATTTTGTTTGTGTCTTCTGCTAAGCATTCCTCAGATTGTTTTATGGATATTTACTCAGCTCTGTGCACATAAAGCTACTTAAAGTTATCACCTGCTTGTTTTTCAATAGCTGAAACAAAAATTTATAATTCTTGCATCACTGAGAAACTCTA
Organism: Ploceus nigricollis; assembly: GCA_013399945.1. Taxonomy (NCBI): domain Eukaryota; kingdom Metazoa; phylum Chordata; class Aves; order Passeriformes; family Ploceidae; genus Ploceus; species Ploceus nigricollis. The sequence goes on along the minus strand of VXBC01002422.1, from coordinate 742,399 downwards.
ATGATTAAACATTAGTGAAGACCTAATGATATAGTAGTAGTGGTAATTTGCAAATAATTCAGTCTTTAACTTAGCCATGAAAAAATTTATTTATGTTAAAGAAATAAGTGGTGATTTGTTTCCACCAAGGACAGAAAATATCTGCTGCTCAAAACACACAGCTAACATCAGCAACTGCAAAATGTCTTGAATTTGCAGAGCTACATTTTATTGCAAGCTGGAATGCAAAGACTCAAAGAGAGGATACTAATATACCCTCCTCAGTCTATAATTTGGGAGACAGGAAATACATGGTCTTCAGCATCCATTGGAGAAGATCCACTAAACAGCACATTGGGAAGGGGGAATAGAGGGATGTCCTTCCTCTTATCACTTCCATTATCTGGCTGAGGTCTCTCCTTACTTGCATCCCTGCCAGTCTCCATGCCAAGTCCCTGCATTCCCATGCTGTAGGAAGTCCCCATGTCCTTAACCCAGGGCTGTCCAGAAGAGGCCCTGTGCCAGAGGAGGTGGTGTTGGGAGGCACTGAGCCCTTCACACACTTCACTGCTGGACTGCAGTAATGGATGTGCATCTTCCACTGCACAGCTTGAAATGCCCCTTGGGAACAAGCTACCCACCTGTCCTCTCAAAGAGGGACATCAGTGAGTTTCAACTGTGTCCCAGCAATCGGGATCCAGGACTTCGGCAGAGTTCAGCAGGGAAGCAAAAGTGCCTGGAAAATGAAGTGGAGCAAGCGGTAAATTTCCATCTGCTTTGCTGCAAAGATGGATGAGCTGTTTAGGCCCTGTGATGCAGTGTCATCTACATCTTGATAGCAGAGAGACTGTTAGGGCTAATTGAATTTACCCTGTTGTTACTGAAATGCTGTATAATAATTTTATCTACCTAAACCTACATCTTGCATATAGACGGCCTAGTTTTTAGTGCAGTGAAGAGTTTCTAATGAATAAAAATCTGCATGCTGGCATGATCTATAAATAAGAGGTACAGTCCAGCAGCAGAACCCTGAAATAGCTAATATTTCTGAAGAGCAAAGTGTTGCTGAATGCTAGCATAAACCTGTGTGCTTTTTAGAACATAAAATTTAGTGATAAATCCAAGGCACAAAATTCATATTCCACCTCCAAGGTTTAAAAGGTTTTTTATTAGGATGTGGGATTTTGGCCTGGCACAACATAAAAGAATAAAAAAAAAACAGTTTGAAAAGATTGGTTGCAGCTCCAGTTCTGGGTAGCCCTTTGAATTTGGAGACAAATAGTGCAGTGCTTCATTAAGGACATCATCCTCATAATCATGCTTGTTTTTTTTTCCAGAGAGCAAAATAGCATTCTAGCAGAAAGGACAAGAGCGGGAATCTTGGGCAGACAAGTGGCTGCAAGATAATCTCAGGGTTCAAGTGAACACAGGAACCCCCTTCTTCTAAGCCTTTTCTCAATTTCAGTTCTGTGTTAAAGCTATGCCTTGAGGTGATCCATGAAATACACAAAAGGACACTGAGGAAAAAAACACAAATCAAACCGAGGCTCATATTTTATTAGGCCACTGGTGGTTGCACTCCACCTTTGGTTCTATTTTCACCTCATACAATATCATCTCCCCAGTGTTTTAACTCAAGCAAGAAAAAAGAGTCCCATTTTTCTTCTGGAGTCCTTTTAGATGGAAGTTAAACTGTCTAATTAGAGCTTTCTTCAAAAACTGGGTTTTTTGAATTATTCATTGACCTGGTGGTATGGGGCAAGGTTAACACAGCCTCAGGTATTCTTTAACTTTTGTTGGAGAAGTTCTTCTAAAAAACTGCAAAAAATAACTGTTCTACCCTGAAAACATTAAGTAGGGTAATAGGAGAAGCTTTCCTTAATTCAGATTTATGTAACATATCTAAGTATAGGATGCTCTAAATGAAACTATTGCAGCAGAATCAGAGGTGGCTGCATTGCTCTTTTAAATAGCACTGAGAGAAAATATATCTACCTAGACTTGTTGAGAGTAGTGAGGAGGGACTCTCTCTGCCTGCTGTTTACAGAGTTTCTGCTTTCCGCAGCTTGTCGCATGAAATCCTTGCAATATTCATCCGAGGCTGCCCAAGGGACATATAGAAAGTAAAGTGTTCATTGTGAAGATCCTTTCCCCCCCACACAATTTTCTTAAGGTTCCATGGAGAACAGAGAGGAAATACTGAGAATCTTTTGCACTACCAATGCCATTTTGTGATGCTTATGGGCCCTTTAAAACTAAATGACAGATGTCAGCTCTCTATCAGGCACTAGGGTGTTGTGAGCTGCTGGATATTCTTAGAGTGATCAGGTATTTCTGACAAATAAAATTTTCTCTGACATGTATGCTTATTTTGCATTTATTGCAAAGTTTTAATCCAAGTTCTGTGAGAGCAGAAGCTGTCTGTCTTTACCTATGTTGAGCCAGAGTATGAGATTAAATGAACAAGACCATATTTGCACTTTGCTGTGAACCACTTCTATATGAATATTAGGTTATTTTCCTAAATTTCAGTTTTATGTGCAACTGATTGCTGCTGTCCCTGTAGCAAAATTGTATCTTTATGGAAAAATAATCTAAAAGTACTTTTAATGTTCCCTAACCAGGGACTCAGTATCACATACATGAAAGTTATGTATATATGCAAAAAGAAGTATCTGGAGAGGAACTTCCAATAATTCACTCAAAATTTGTGAATTTTTGTTATGAGAGAAGCTATGGAATATGGAAGGGAAAAGCCTAATCATATACTGAAGAACAATTGTCTCTTGAATGGTCCCATGGAGAAATGGGGTAATTGGGGCAAAGGGCTTCAGGAGGTGACATTTTAGATAATAGTTTTTTTAAATACCTTGATACTTTGACATGTCCCACAAAAAAATACTTGTGCTCCCTTTTGTGAGCTGGCCCAGACACAGAAAAATGCATTACAGCACACGAATGGCTTGAGGAGAGAAGTGAGATCCCTCAGCCTTTGCTCCCAACCACTTCACAACCACTGTAGGGAGAAGCCACCGACAAAATCCAGAGGGGAAAATAGAAACCAGGGAGGTGGCTGAGCTAAGGAGTGAGAAGTCTCTCTCTGCGACCTTGCAGACTCTGTCTCTGTGGTAGACCTTTAGATGTGATCTCTCTTCTGGCATGAGGGTCCTGGACTTTTCTGGCCCAGGGAAAAAACCAAGCCCCCTTATCTCAGATTGCGCTGTAAAACATCTGAGAATTATTTATATCCTGATCTTTGCTCTGTCTGCTTTGAAGCAGAAAAGCTCTTAAGGTGGAAACTGGATCCAGATAAGACACCTGCACTGAGATACCTACCTGTAGGTGCCTAAGGTGCCAGCATACCCAATGGGGACTGACCCTAATGCACACAGAAGATAGGAAGTGATTTATCTTCAAGCTGCAGGGTATCAGGTAATGGATGCACATGGAAACACAAATGAATCTTTTTTCTCTAATGTCTGCCTTAAATCCTGGTGAAATAAGTTGTGCCCTGTCACAGGGACCAGCTGTGGGTCAGCCTGGATGACAATTACATGGTTTACCTGGAGGAGCAGAGGGGTAGAGGCAGAACTTGTCACCTGTGGTCATTAAAGTGCAGTGTTCAAGATAATTTTATTGTATGAATTATTCTAGTCAAAGTGATGACTGTTTGTAAATTAGTGCTCTACTTTATGCTACTGTCAGTACCTAGCACTGCAATAGTTTTAAACGTATGGAGTGATTGTTCTAAAGCCTAACTTAAAAAATAATTAGAGAAGGATTAGTTTCATTTAACATGTGATACGAAAATCCAGCTATGGCAAACATGTTTAGCAGTTTAGTGAGTGAGGGAAAATGCAAAACTGCTTGCATTCCACACTTCAACAAACAATCATATCAGTACAGCACATACTCTGAGGGTGGATTTTCCAGGAACACAAGGACTTTTCTTCTTCCATTAGATGATTAGGAGAGGAGACAGGCTGCCTCAAGGATCTGTAATTTTTATGAGGTAACATTTTGTTGTAATGCTGCATAATGAATAAAACTGGATTTATCTTGAGGAATATAAATGGAAATACATAATTGCTTGTTCCATGAGACTAAATGATCACATATGACAGTTTCCTACTCTTCACCACTTCTCAGTTTCATTACAGTTCTTCTGTGTTACAGCATTGGGCAAACTATGATTTATTCTTGCTACAGTCTTATGTATTTCTGCCTTTTTTTAAGCTGAGAGGCTCATCAACACCACAATCAGTGTCCTTATGGCATTGAGCTGAAAGAGGTGAGATCTATTCTAAGTGATTGAGAGAAAATTTTATTAATCAAGATCAGGTTTGGGTGCTTCCAGTGCTCCAACATTATGGTGAGGTGTAGCAGGCTTGGTACACTTAGTCAGGCTGCTGTTCTCTCGCAAGAACTGTGGTGGTGCTGGGTTATCAGCTGGACTTGATCTAGGATGCCTTTTCCAACCCAAATGATTCCATGAGAACTGCAACACATGCTGTGCTTTGTGCGCCGTAACTTCTATGCAGGTGACCTTATCACCCACTTCACAGTACTTCAAATGTTTCTGAGTAAAGAAATCCTATGTCCTACCTACTTCTAAATAAAGTAGACATAAACAGGTCCACTCCTCTTGACATCAGGATCACTTCTGACTCACTTTTGTTTAGCAGGAGAGAATTATTAGGCAGAGAAAAAGGCAAGACAAATACACAGGAAAAACAGCAATTCAGTATGATAATGTGCATGGAGGATGGCCAGAAGAACTGAGAATACACAGTGGGCTGCATTCAGCAACAGCTCTCAGTCCTCTTGCATGAGCATAGCAGCACACAAAGTAGCCTCAGCAGAGGGAGGCTGATGGTGAAAGCTGCTGGTGAAGCAGCTGATAGCTCCAGTGTGCACTCAAAGCCCAAACAGTAGGCAGTGGATGCTAAAAGTAAATGATGCATTAACAATGAGTCCAAGGCAATAAAAAATGGGCTTGGTGTGATCCATCAAAGCCCAGTGGGTGGAGAAGCACAGCCTGGAGCTTCAGAGGCAGCACAGGGTGTGAACACATGCCTGGCTGACATCAGGACAGCCCCGGTCCCATCAGAGTTGGTACTGCTCCTCCCTGGCAGAGGGAAAGGTGGCGTCAGAGTCACTCTTAGCTCTCAAACTAAGCTTGTAGAAAGGAGAAGTGAAATGAGCTGCTGGGGTTTGACACCAAGCAGACCAGTGGTTTAGCTCACTGAGTGAAATTCGGGCACAAGCTCATTTGGTCACCTCCAGACTGTGGATGCAGCTGCCACTGCCCCTGGTCCCATTGCATTGTCCCACTGTGACCTTGTAAGTCTGGCACCTGTAGGGAAATCCTCAGCCATGGCCACTGTCATTTTGTGACTTTTGCTTTTCATGTATCTTTAAACTTCTATTGCAGTCCTAGTATTTAACTTAATTCTCCCTTAGTCTGTTAGTCTATTAAAATAAAAAATATTAATTATTTTGGCTACAAGTATCTTGTCTACTCTTTATGACTGTAAAATCCTAACAGCAATCAACAGGGAAAAGGAATATATTTCAGATACTTCTTCAAGTTTGTTGATGTTCCTTTAATAGTTCTGTATCTTTCATTTCCCACTGATCTCCAAAGCATCTACCAGTGCATGTCAATAAAGCTGGATTTAGTTTGCCCTTAGGTAAAACGTAACCTTTTTCTCACTGCATTAGCAGCCATGTGTGCTTGTCAGGAACCAGTAATATCTTTGTAAGATCCAGTAACTCAGCAGAGCTGTTACACAGATTAGTTAGCAAAAAGGAATGAAAGCAGATTGTATTTATCAAATGATTTATTGTCTACATGCAGTCTGGCCTGTCAGCTCTGCTTGCTTTGCTGTCAATTCATTTTCTTACAACATATGGTTATACTGAATGATATAATTACATTATTGTTAACTCTAATATTTCTTTAGTTTTCTCAGAATCTTCATATAGTATGCTACAGAAATGCACACACAATTTTCCTTTCCTTCCCTCAGACATAATGTTTTAAATTGAACAATAAGAGAAATTATTAGGTGAATATTTTTGCACAGAATAGTAAGCTGTTGAAATTGGTACTGCTTCAGGCAGTAAACAATTTGACTAAGTAATGAAAAGATAAATGTGAATAAATTTTGCAGTCCATAGTCCCAAGTATGCTTAAGTTTGAAATCAAAATTCCACTAAGAAAGTTCCCTAAACTATAAAAATACTTGTGTCCTAGTCTGGCTTCTCAGTTCTCTGGCTGTCCCCCATCTCTGGTAATAAAGATGCTATTACCTCTTATATAAATGGCTAAAACTAACTTGTAATGTTTTCTCTTGGTGGTGTGATGGTTATTCCCAGGTCCTGCAGGCTTTCTGCTGATACCTGCCAGCATGTTTTAATGTATTGAACATGACAGCAGAAGAACATTTCACATGATTTGATTGCTGTCTTTCTGTCAAGAGAACTGTAGCCTTATTCATGCCTTGCATATACACTGGGGTTAACAAAATAGCTGCCTTTGTGTAAAAGATAATAATTGTTTCACTTTCTTGTTGTTATTTTTAGAATAGCACTTTCTATTCCATGTATTTCCATTGATTAATTTCCCTTCTAATATATAGACACAGGACTATGTTTCTGACAGTGTGGAAAACACAGCCCCAGCTTTCATTAATAGAATTATTGGCTTCACTTTGCTTACTTGAAAGCAGTGAGACAAATTGAACCTGAGCATTTCCACTGAGCACTAATGACACTGCATAGCTGAAATGTGGTTAAGTGCTGCTATTGAAAACCCAGCCACTGCTCTGATGAGTCTTTTGAAATGTTATTTAAGATCAAATGAAGCTCTTGGCTATGCTTTTGTATATTTGAGGTAACTCTACTGAAATCCATTATGTTTATAGCCAACCTGAGCTCCAGTCATGTGGTGAACTGATATTTAACATCCAATTCTCCTCTTGACTTAAGAGTCAAGAGACTATGTAAGAGTAACTGTGCTAATCCAGCTGGTACTTCAATGGTTAAAGACCAGGGAATGAGTGGAGAAAAAGCCATGGTTTGCTTTAATGTCTTTCATTCTTCTAAATGTACTAGGACATGATCTTGTAAGACAGGTGAAAAACTGCAGCAAACCACAGGCACTTAGAGCAATACCCTCACTTATGTTGAAAATGACAGCCACAAGTCAAATAATTTGTGACATTATTATAGATAGTAATGTATATGAAGGCTCAGAGGTCCTTATGAGGGATCAAGACCTTATGATCCTGGTCAAAGAGCAGAAAAATAGTCCCCTCAGCGCAGGAATTTGCTGTCACACCTTCTCACTAGGATGCACCTACTCTGTACTGTGAATAGTTTGACTCTTGTATAGAAAGAGACATCAAGAGTGGATGTATTGGTTTTGCAATACAGGTACAATGGAAAAGACAAACCATCATGTTCAATGTGGGAGGAAGCTGAGAGAACAGGCTGGTCTCCTCATCTCTGGCTGGGCTGCTGTACGAGCAGCCTGGCTGCAGAGCCATTCACAAGATGAACACACTAAAGCTTTGCAAATTTTACAGGGAGCTCCTCTCTGGACGATGGGCAGCCTGGGAGGAAGGCAGTGATGCTGTAGCATAAATTGGATTAATGGGCAGTGAAGGCTGGCCTTTTGGCATTGCAGAGACAGGAGCTGACAGCTTGAGAGCAAAAGAATTAAATTAGACAAGTTTAAATTAAATTACTGTTCAAAGCAGCAGAGGAGCTTGCTGACTCATAGATGCCAGTGGATATGCTGACCCTCTATCTTGCTCCCAGATTTTCTGAGCTGTTCAGTATGGCCATAGTGAGCATACTGCAATAAATAATTATGTAAGAATACACTCCTGGTGCACCCACTAGATACCTGACCATGGGTATAACCTGTCAGTTCCAAGGAATGCCAGGCATGGTGGAGAGAAAGAAAGTGCTTCTGTGCTCTCTGCCAATTTGTCCAGCTCCAGATGATAGGATTTTTATGTTACCACCACTGGCTCTTTACTGAAAGAGTCACATCTCTGTAGGACTTCCCACCCTTAGCTCACTGCTTATGTTAATCCTTTCTAACCATCTGTAACCAAGAGTTCAGACATTTCCTTGTTCCATATAATTTCACAACAGTGCTCAGTGGTGATTTGGCCTGTCAGTCAGACTGTGGTTTCCTTAAAGCTTATATTCCAGAGGTTTCTGCTACACAAGAGGGAAACCAGGAAATGTCAAAGTTTTGAGAAGGCTCTCTCAGCCATTTGGAGAGCTACATCCCAGTTACCCCATTCTACCATCTGCCTGTCACCCATCCTGTACTTGTCACTGCGGGGCCTTGGCATCTGTGAGATGTGTCAGCTCACCTTCACCACACAGCACAGTGCAGGTGGGGACCCCAGGCTCTGGCTGACAGTGCACAGTGACTCAGGAAGATCTGCAGAACAAGCTGTGCCCTGTTTGCCAAGTGCAACACTAGTGACCACTCTTTCTTCTCTGTCTTTCCAAAGTGCTTCCCCAGTGCACTGCCACAGCTTCTGTCTGCACTTGTGAATATGTGCTGACTTATTCCCAGCCTTGCTCAGGGAGGTCTCTTCCAAACTCCAGACAATCCTGTGCATTAAGTAATCGAAAGTATGCCTGGAATACATGTAGACACACTTGCACTGTCATCAGCAGGAGGGGGCCTGTGGCAGCACAGTCTGGACAAGTCACTACCTGGGAACACACTGACAGGGTTGGCCCAAGCTGAGCAGAGCCAGTTTAAAGCCATCCTGAGTATGCCTGCACATCCTGACCACTTTCTGATTTTCAAGTTAGCCAGAGCCATCTGTACTACCAAAGTAAAGCAATGGGGGCTGTCAGAGCTGTCTGCAAGAGCTGGTTCACTTTACATTCTTCAGGGAGAACCACTGTGATGAGCTGCAGACTGAGTACATGACTAAAATTGGTGTGTTTCAACACAACCATAAATTTCACCCTACAAGAGACTTACTGCTCAGTGTGTGAGTGGTGGCAGCTGCTGTTGAGCCGGGCTTCACTTGATCTTCCTCAAACAGAGGTTAATAGGCAGGATAGAAAGGATTAGCCATACATACAACCTGAATGTTAGAATTCTTAATTTGTCATGGCTCTTCTTTCAGCCCTGGATCTAGATCCATATAGCATGGAGAATGTGGGAGACAGCCCCATACTTAAGAAAGTTGCCCTACAGTAGCTTCCCCACCAAAATTTTTTTTCTGGTGTTTTGTGTGATCATGGGCGGAGTGGACAGGACCATAGAATCATAGAATAGCTGAGTTGGAAGGGACCCATCAGGATCATGGAATCCAACTCCTGGCCCTGTGCAGGACACCCCAAGAATCACACCATGTGCCTGAGAGCATTGTCCAAACATAAGTGTTCATAGAAAGGTGTCAGGCAGGTTAAAGAGGCACCCAGTGAACAATTTGGTCGTCATTCTTCTCTCTCCATATTGTACCTCAGACTTTAAATGGTTAAAATCATTGCTGCTGGAATAAAAATATTTGCAGCAAAAAACCCCATGCTCTATCTAATCAGCCTCAATGAAAATGCTTTCAGCAATGACCCTCTTTCCAAACAATGAAATTGCTCAGAGACCTTGTTATTTTCAAATGAACTCCTGCATGTTTATTTTAATGCAAACAATCCAAGTTTCTAGGGATAGTGTTGATAGCAGCATGAAATGTTTTCATAAATAAAAGTGAAATTTGTGAAGTGCTTCCATAAATACACAAATACAAGTGCTAATTAATGTAAAAATGTTATTCTAAAAGATTTGGAATAAATGATGTACACCACAAAAAGGCTCATGGAAAAAACATTATTGCAGCTGTGCCCCATCACCTTTCTCTAGGCGAGATACTTGTCACCAGGAGAAAAATTTTAATCTCTGCCTCAGCTCATGAAAAGTAATGGGCATGTGCACATATCACTCTGGGATAGCATTATGTGTGTGTAAATTGCTGTGGAACAAAAAGGGGCATATCCTGTCTATCTGTGTGCATTTCCATCTCCAAGTGACCTAGTCCTTTTACAGACAGGAGAAGGAATATGTAAATTTAGGGAAGAATTCATCTTACATAGTCTGGCGGTCTACTTTAGGATAAGAAGAGCTGAGCAAGCAAGCCCTGGTTGACTGCCATATACCTAAACACAGGTAAAAGATGCTTACATTTGATCAGAAGAATCTCATCCATTATATCAGCCACTCAGCTGCTGTCCTCCACTCGCCTTTTTCACATGGTCCTCTTCAATAAGCACAAGGCAGCTGAGCCCTTTTTACTGTAGGGGCTAAATTTCCTTAGATTATTCTGTGTTTACTGTAGGGTGCCACTGAGGATGAACACATAGCAGGAAAAATATGGCCAGCAACTGATTTACAGGTACCTTTGAGCCTAAAGTAACTTATTTGGGCATAACTCCAAATCTTTTGGGTCACATAGGGTATGTGTGTGCCCTTTGGATTCAGCTGAGTCTTGGGACAGGGTTTAAGCATTGCTCTGAATCTGTTAGAATGGAACTGTGAATATGAATTGCCTGCATATGAATAATTTTCTGGATACAGCTTTCAATCCCATTTGGTGACTTGGGTGGATGGCACATGTAGTGTGTGTGTGGGGAAAATTTATTTGAGACATTATGGCTGTGAGCAATGCAGGTGCACAGCCCAGCAGTGCCCAGAGGCTGGACTCCCCTTCACAGTGAATGAACAGCCATCAGGGATTGCCAGTGCAGTCTAGGTTGTGATCCCTGTCTGTCTTTGGTTAGAAAAATCTCGCCCACTGACTGCATTGATGATATTCCTATTGAGTCTAACAGGAGCTGGATAGCTCAGTCATTGACATCTGCATCTGAGACATAAATGTGAGGAACTGCACCCTAGCACTCTGTTAAGCAGTGAAAGCATAGTGAAATGAATCCAATCAAGAATGGGAATTTGGGATAAATAATATGAACATCATTTACCGCCTGCCTCCCACCATATCTTCCCACATTTAGCTACTTCATGTGTTCTCTGTGGTTTGTTGAGGAAAGGTATTCCACTGCTAGAAGAAAAAGTGGACACAATCCAAATTCCAAATTAACCCATTATTACTGTGTAGTTTTAACAGAACTATTCTCTTTTAAAGAAGAAAAGTATCTGATTATCAGCTTAACACAGACATAGTCCTGGTAAACACAGAGAAGATGAAGCTGCTAATGCTGAAGCATTATTTCCAGAAAACAACAGTCCAAAATTAATAGAGACCTGAGAAACCATCCTGCAACATGATGAATAGATCTCCCATCTTGACAGAAAAGCAATCTTAGTGTCAAGGAAGTGTCCTATAAACTGATGCAAATAGCAAAGGAGAATTTAGAAATGCATTAGGCACAGCATCTTCAGCCTGTCAAGGGAGGGGATTGTCCCACTCTGCTCTGGGGCAGCCTCATCTCACATCCTGTGTGCACTTTTGGGCCCCACAACATGAAAAAGACATTAAGCTTTTAGAGAGCTTGCATTGGAGGGCTATTGGGATGGGGAAGGGTTTGGAGGGGAAGCTGTATGAGGAGCAGCTGGCATCACTTGGCCTGTTTGGTCCTGGAGAAGAGGAGACTGAGGGAAGACCTCATTTCAGGATATAACTCCCCTGTGAAGGGAAGCAGAGGGGCAGGTACTGATTTCTTTACTCGAACAACCAGTGACCAAACCTGGCATGAAGCTGAGTCAGGGAAGGTGTAAGTTGGGTATCAGGAAAATGTTTTTCATCCAGAGGCTGGCTGAGCACTGGAACAGACTTCTCAGGGGTGTGGTCACAGCACCAAGTCTGACAGAGTTCAAAAAGCTTTTGGACAAAGGTCTCAGGCACATGGTGTGACTCTCGGGGTGTCCTGCATAGGCTGAGAACTCGATGGATCTGGTGGATCCCTTCCAACTCAGCATATTCTAGGAGTCTATTCTATGACAAATATTGAGAGTTTTGCTAGTGATGCAAAATGAAAAAAGGGAATTTTGGTGGCTTCAGGAATGAGGTTCTGGGTGTGGCTAAACTAACGTCGGCAGATAAAACATAATCTTTTTTCATACCACACCAAGATTTATTACATGGAAATACTCTTTCTCTTTTTAATTTTTGCAAAAGGAACAGAAAAAGGTTTGTCTGACCTTCTGAAAGTCATTGATCCTCTACAATATTCTTACATTCTGACATTTACCCTAAGGGTATGAATGTAACATGAGGACTCCTTTGAACTGTTCCAGGGACAGTCAGAGATGAAGAGTTATTTTCTCCCATTGGAGTAGTTTAAAATACAGCTGATGAGGCAAAACAGATCTCCTGTTCAATATTGTCCCAGAACTTATATTTCAATGAGATCTGTGACTAAGTGGTGTTGTCAATAGATCATAAAAACTACTTAATTGAAAATGAAAATGCTGATTAAAGTATCTGCACAGATCCAGCTAATGAGTGAACGGCTGCAAGTGAGATGTTTTTTCAACAAAAAGGGAAGTAGTTCCAAAAGTGATGTTTCTAAAGATTTGTCCAAATAAGTGCTTCTGTGAAGCACTATAATGTCTAGCATGCAGCTATATGCTGCTGGAAATAAGGAAGACCCTGAAAACCATTTACTGAGAGTGCACCACGCACAATTTTTAAAACAGAGAGTACCAGACTTGGTATTTTTATCTCTTTCCCCAGTGTTGAAAATCAGGTTAGTCATCTGACTTTTTTTTTTTTTTTTTTGGATGAGCTTTTGCAACTCCTTGAAGACTGTTAAGCTTGAAATCAGAAAGAACTCACTGGGGGGCACTAGTAAAAGTGTGAGAAATGTTTGGAGTTATTGACCTGCTCTCAGTGCAAGAGATGAATCCTTACCCTTGACAGGCAGAACTGACTTTGCCAGATTAAGAGAAAACTGTAATAGGAATTCTCTAGGATGTGCATATAGACTGGATCAATATCTTATGAATAGGATAAACGTTTTTGGACACAATAAATTCATTGTTTCCTAGAACAAATGGTCTCTGTGCACTTAAGATAGGTTGCCATTCTGAATTTGGTTTTGAAGGACCAAATCTAAGGCATAGGAAGGGAAAATCAGTCTGTAAGAGTGAACACAATAGGTTTGGATACACCCCAGAAGAGAGGAAGGTCAAATACACCACCTATGGAACTATATAAAAATGAGACAATTGGCATAAAAAGAATAATAAAAACCAAATCTACCAATGAATAAGCCTCCAAGCAATCTGATGCCTCCTCAAAAATAATTTTGAAGCACAGGTAAATTCTCTGCTGCAAAATTGAAAACAAAGCAATCTCATGAAAGTGCTGAATAGCCTCATAGTAAACAAATCAGCACAAATGATCTAATCAGTGACAAGTCTGGAGGCTGTCTAGACTGCAGTGATCACACACTGGTGTGTGATCCCTTCCAACCCAAACCATTCTATGGTTCTATGATTCAATGAAATACAAGGATACTGTCCCATGGAAAAGTATTTTAAAATGGTAAGTGTAACTGAATGAAAAGTCAGGACAACTCAAAAGAAAGCAGGAAACCAAGAGAGCTAAAAAAATCTGAAGAGCACCTTGCAAATTATGCTTCACCTGAGATCAATTTTTTATTTAAATAAAGGAAACAAGCTAGAATATTGGTGGGCTTGCTCACTGACTATGATGTCAGAGGAACACTGAGAAGAGACAAGGCACAGAAGTTCAATAAATTGTTCATCATGAAAGATGCTGTGGAAGTTCCTGTACTTAATGTATTCATAGCAGACCAGTCAGAGGAGCTACACTTATTTTAGGAAAAGGTATACGAAGTATTAGACAAAAAAGCTATGTCAAGATTTCCAACATGAGTCTTATTTACAGGGGGTACTTCTCTTACCAGTAAGCTCTGAGAGTTGGAAGGAAAGAAGATTCTGGAGTGCACAGACTGCTGGGATTGGGTGAGCAATGCCCTTGGAATGGGGAATCTTGTCCCACCATTCTGCTGCTGCTCTATCATGGTTTCAGCCGGTGTATAACTGGAGACCTAGTGAACCTGAGAAGTGTGGGGTTTAAAAAGACCCCTGACAGGTTTCTGCAGCAAGATTTAATTAAGGTTATGAAGTTGTTATGAGTTTGGCAGGAAGGTCCTTCTATGAATTTAAAGTTAGTTAAAGGTCAAGAAGAGCAGAGTAGGGGGCTTAGTGGTTTTCAGGTTGGATAAAACTCAGCAGTGGCTCCTACTCTGGATAAGTGTTGAGAGCAGTTTTATTCATTATTTAGTCCATGACTTAAAAGGGAAGTGTGATATCTTGAAATGTGAGGATGGCATTAACATCTTTTGGGTAACCAGAAGCTGCATCAGTGACAAGGGATTACATCAGGTGCTCAAAAAGTGGTCAGAAAGGTGACAGATGAGTGTTGGTGTAGACAAAGTCAATGTATCCTAAGAAAAAGAATCTAAACAAAGCTTGCATAGTGCTGAACTCAAAAAAATCACACAGGCAGAGAAAAATGTAGAACTGCTTCCCCCCAAATCCTGCAACACTAGAACCAGAGAGCACTTGATGAAACTTCCAGGAGATTAACTTAAAAATGGTTTTAAAAAAGTATTTCTGTGACTTGCTGCTACAGGAGGCATTGGAGACAAACCATACCAGAATATTTAAAAGAATGCAAATTCATGGACTACATATACAAAACAAATACTAAATTAAGAAGTTGAATATAAACCCCTACCCTAACATGCCAGCAGAACCATTTTAAGTGCTGAAAGAATACATGGAGAGAGGCCAGGCTTTTGTCTTCTCCTGAAACTGTGCCTCTTTCTGCAGTGTCTTAGACAGATCTGTTATTGACCTAAACACGTATGATTGACATTTCTTACGTTCTTAGTTCTTATAATCCAGTGTTTTAAGGATTTACTAACCACAAGAAGAACAGTTCAAAAGGTAGGCATGGGGATAAGGGAAATGAGAAGCTAAGTGCTGCTTAGGCAGCAGGGGCAAAACACTGAACTCTGAAATGTAAAATGTAAAATGCTACCGAGTACATTAAAGATACTTGTTTAATTACATACTGTCTCTAAAATTTGTACACTAAGGCTGTACTTGAAGGATAGAAATTTTGTTCTGTGATGTCTCTTCATGTTCTTTCTCTGTCTTTTATCTTGATGTTATGTAATTACTGACCACTTCAAAAGCTAAACTTTCTGAATAATTCATACAACACAGCAACATGAGACAAGGTTAGGGGAGTCTGTGGTTATCTCTACATATCAAAAACAGATATAGAGTTCTGATAAATAAAAAGATGGTTTTAAAGCTCAAAAACTACCAGACAAAGATAAAATAAACAGCTGCAAAAAGGAAAAAAACACAAACAACTGGCATTGCTCAATAGTGATGAGAAATCACTATTTTCTCAAGGATTTGGTACTACAGTAATGGGTAAAAAAAATTAATAAGTATTTTCAACTCACATAATTTTTAATTTTTTGACATGGCTAAATCCTTGTCAGAATAATGAATCAAAGCCAAAAGCAATCTTTACCTGTCAGTATGATTGCACACCCGCTAACAAAAAATTGATTCTATTGCCACAGTTTTAGAAATATATCCAAAATTGTGCTCAGAGTAAAAGGTTCAGGTTTGGGGTTTTTTTACCCTTCCCCTTTCAAAATTTAAAGCAGTGCTAAATGCCAGGTGTATTAACTGTTGTAGATCTGGTGGTCTTACTATCTAAATGCAGGGTGCATAGCAGTGACTAAATATTCTGGAAACAGGGATGGGAGATTGGAAAACTCTTTTGACTCTTTGCTTCCATGTCAAATAATTCTGGTCTTAAAAGTCACACAGAGCCCTGGACTTCTGGTGCAACCAATAGCCCAACCTCAAAACTGTATAAAATACAGATCTTAACAATTTTTCATCTGTAGTGCAGAAATAAAAAAGATATCATCACAAATGAATCAACAAGAAGAATCAGAAAATACTTGGTAACAACTTCTGTTCTTAATATTAAGAAATCAAAATCAAAATATTGATGACATCATCAGCGGGATGATACTTTCATTTCAATTTTATATTGCCACTTGAGAAGTATGCCATTAGTAGGCAGCAATTTGCTGAAGGAAAAATTAAGAGAACTCTACTGTTAACTGTACTGTTACTGCGCTGTTCTCTTAACAGCACACAGGCAGTACTGGGTTGTTTTGCCTTTAATTTTTTGCAATATTCATAAACTCAGCAGTCTGATGTTCTCACAAAATAGATGAGTGGATTTCCTATCATATATAAATGGGCAGAGGGAGATTTTCTGATTTATCCACAAGATGTATGTGCTTATGATCCCCCAATACTGAGTACTAGAAGCAGGACTGGAGCTACATGAGCCTGTTTATGTTAAATCCTCTTCATCAGCAAGGAAATCTCTAGCTGATTTTGTAGAGACATGGACTTGGAGCCTCTACAAGTTGGTTGCTGTTTCTTGGTGATGGAGAAGGCTGCCTACAGCTGAGAAAGTTAAAAAAGAGCTGATCTGTTGCTGTTGTAGAACTTATAACATACAAAGCTACATGGAAAATGAAGTTCTCTTATATGCTTCTCGATCTGAAAGATCTTCAGAGACTTTGCAGGACAACACTGCTGATACCTCTGTTTTAAAAGTTTTCCATGATGCTTAGAAACCTTGAACATGGAGAACTGGGTAAAAAGACTCAAACTGACTTAATTTTTTTTGTTTGGTATCATTTTTGTGGTAAAACAGGAATTTGACTCTAGTGAATACTAGTATGATAGCTATCAGTAATATAATGTAAGAACTCTGTGTTTGACCAAAGTTTGTTTTTTAAAGAAAGAGAAATAAAGAAGTACCAGCCAGATGCATGATCTCAAACCATAGATTTGGACCCTGGATCTTTCACAGCTTGAGAAATTCCTGACAGGAATGTTGGCTGTGAAGAAGCAGGCCAACAGATCCTATTTCAGATTCTGGCTTTTCTTCCTTTAGACCTCTTTAAAGGCACTGTTTAGGGGCTTTTTCTAGGAAAAGACAATTTTTTTTTTAAGCTAAAACCTTCTGGATGGAAGTCAAGCTGCTGGGTCTCAGAGCCATTCCATTAGAAAGCTTATCAAAGAGTTTAACAGTGATGTTAGCCTAAAACTACTTTCCTTCTTTTCACTAAAGAGCAAAGGATTAATCCCATGGCAGATTTAGAGTTGAAGAAAATGTTAACTATGCCAGTATTCCTACAGCGTTGACAGATAAACTTTGGTCAGGTATAGCGTAAATACCCTGAAGTGAAGGTTGTTCACAGGCTACTGTAAGATATCTGCAAAGATAAATGGAAAACCAAAGCACTGTTATTGGGAGTTTTGTCTCATTTTCATGCTCTGATAAAACATGCACCTCCAGCTACAAGTTTTTATTGATTTTAATTAGGTTTTACAGGTAACAGTCAGCTAAGCAGTTGCATCTGTGCTGCATGTCTGAATGGTACATAATATTGTCCTTGGAGCTCAGATTTATCAGTGTCTATGTGCAAAGTACTAGCTCGGGGCAATCAAGTAAGACTGAAATGCGGAACATGCAAGGAAAGTAAAAGCTCTCTTCTGTCATAGCTTTAACCTGTCACTCATAGGAAAATGCCAGACTTCTCTCAGCTTCAAGTGGTTACAGTGAATCTTCATCTGCATCCTTGGCAGGCTCTCTCAGAAACAAAATAAGCAATAAAGCAGCTGCTGCTGAAGTCCTTTCCGGCAGAATTCATATTTTCAGTCGTTGTTTGAAGGTTCTTTCCCCCAGCTGATTCCTTTGGTTCTTCATTTGATATTTCCTTTTCCTTGTCCTTTTTTTCCCCCTCTTCCTACACTGGACATCAAGAATGGGCTTTGTTTTCCTTGTCTGCTCTTCTCTTTCCTGTTTTGTTTGAACTGAAGCATAGCTTTTCGTGCAAAAGCAGAGTGGGGCAGTGTCTCGGTTTGAAAGACATGTATCTGCTAGGGACGGCAGGAGCCTCCTTTGGAATGGAGAACATAAATCCCCTCCCTCAGAATTACTATAACTTTGAAATTAAGGGGCTCTCGGGCAAAAATATATGAGAATAGGAATAGCAGTTCTTTACTAGTATGTACAACAAGGCAAACAAAACAGCAACAACCACAGCATCCACAACAAACAGAACACAAACCCAGCCCGAGCCTTTCGGCGGCAGCACCTTCCCCTCCGGTGCAGTTCCGGTCACCGCCGGCAGGGGCGCTGGTGGCTCCTGGCGGGCGGGGCAGGTGCGGTGATTCCCCCGCGGCGGCAGGGGGCGCTGTGGCACGGGCTCGGGGGGCACGTGGCAGTGGCGGCTCGGCCCAGATGGGAAGGGATGGAAGAGAGGCTTCGCTTCACAAACCCCCTGGAGAAGTCGATCCCGGTGCTCTAGCAGGACTCTTGGAAGCAGCAGGCTGGAACGGCAGGGATGAGCAGAAATCATGGGGCAGTGGATGATGTATCAGAAACTCCGCGATGACAGCTGGAACTGTGGGACGTCCCGGCAGGGCAGGGAATGCGGGGCCCAGCAGCAGAAGAAAGGCAGCTCCTGGTGGGGTTATAGCAGCAGTAGCAAAATTCCTTTCCCCAAGCAGCAGCTCAACCATCCTCCTCCGAAAGCCGAGAGCAAGTGAGAGTCCCCAGCTGCGCCAGCCCCGCCTTTACCTGCCTCTCTTCTCATGGTATCTCTATCCCTCCGAGAGAAACTCCCAAAAACCAGAGAAGTGCCACCAGACACCGTCCTTCCCTGGGGCCTGGCCACTTCCTCCCCCTCTGCAACCATCTCAAACACCCAGCCATCAGTGCAAGCTTCTTTCAGCGGAAAGAAACCCAATCCCCAACAGGCAGGACCACAGAGCCGGGTCAGTACAAGTGCTTGTGTTCTCAGAGGCGTATCTATGCAATCAATAGTCAGTCTAAGTGCCAATATGCAAATCTGAGCACTGATTAGCTTGACTACAACTTCTTGAAAAACTCACTTCCCCTCAAACTAAGACAAAGCTAAAATATGTGTTTGTGTTTCTATAATTTCCTTTGCCATAACCTTCTCTTGACTGCACAAGCCTTTGCTGCTCTGAATGTTCTTCAGGATGTTCTCTGTCCCCACATATTCTCTTCTAGTTTTCCCTATTTTGGGAGCCTCAGAGATACCACATGTTGGGTATCAAACTGGTTGCTGCAGTACCAAGGACATTCAGGCAGTGCTCAGGTGTGACCGTCCCTCATATCCCAAATGATCTCCCAGTCAGACTTTCTAAAGCTGTCAGCACATTCCTTATCGTCTCTGATGTCTTCTCCTCCCAAGAAAAGGGTAGCTCTTTTATGTAGGCTCATCACTACTGTGTCTGAAGGCATGAAGAAATTGCCCTGAAAGGCTTGACTGTTGGGGCAGAGCAGGTTGGGTGCTGGTAACACAACCTGTAGAGCCATGAGTGGGATTTAGTCTGTGAAAAGTCCTACAAACTGTTATTAGGACTATTTACTCCTTCTAGTACATACAGTGAGCTGTTCTGTAGTNTGGCGGCTCGGCCCAGATGGGAAGGGATGGAAGGGAGGCTTCGCTTCACAAACCCCCTGGAGAAGTCGATCCCGGTGCTCTAGCAGGACTCTTGGAAGCAGCAGGCTGGAACGGCAGGGATGAGCAGAAATCATGGGGCAGTGGATGATGTATCAGAAACTCCGCGATGACAGCTGGAACTGTGGGACGTCCCGGCAGGGCAGGGANCAGCAGAAAGAAACCCAATCCCCAACAGGCAGGACCACAGAGCCGGGTCAGTACAAGTGCTTGTGTTCTCAGAGGCGTATCTATGCAATCAATAGTCAGTCTAAGTGCCAATATGCAAATCTGAGCACTGATTAGCTTGACTACAACTTCTTGAAAAACTCACTTCCCCTCAAACTAAGACAAAGCTAAAATATGTGTTTGTGTTTCTATAATTTCCTTTGCCATAACCTTCTCTTGACTGCACAAGCCTTTGCTGCTCTGAATGTTCTTCAGGATGTTCTCTGTCCCCACATATTCTCTTCTAGTTTTCCCTATTTTGGGAGCCTCAGAGATAACACATGTTGGGTATCAAACTGGTTGCTGCAGTACCAAGGACATTCAGGCAGTGCTCAGGTGTGACCGTCCCTCATATCCCAAATGATCTCCCAGTCAGACTTTCTAAAGCTGTCAGCACATTCCTTATCGTCTCTGATGTCTTCTCCTCCCAAGAAAAGGGTAGCTCTTTTATGTAGGCTCATCACTACTGTGTCTGAAGGCATGAAGAAATTGCCCTGAAAGGCTTGACTGTTGGGGCAGAGCAGGTTGGGTGCTGGTAACACAACCTGTAGAGCCATGAGTGGGATTTAGTCTGTGAAAAGTCCTACAAACTGTTATTAGGACTATTTACTCCTTCTAGCACATACAGTGAGCTGTTCTGTAGTTCTACAGACTATATTTAACAGCATCACCAGCTTACCAGGATTATTTTTTCCATTTTTTTCCCCAGTCCTCTGAATGCTAGATTTCATTATGTTCAGACGTTTCTTTACCTGTAATAGAAAATATTAATGGGTTGATTTTTACTCACATAAGGCTTCAACTAGGCACTCAGTGTAATAAGCATCTATGAAATCCCATCTGCTTGAGGGGTAGGGCTTGTACAGAAGTTTTGGTCTAATCTGTCTTGGGCCATGTGTCAGAGAGGCCCTTCCCAGAGCTTATGGTGGCTCTCTGTTCAAATACTGGGGACTAACTGTCCCTATTTTCATATCCCTCTTCTGCCAATATATTCACCTTCCACAGACTCTGGGTTTGTCTGGGTGTGGTTCACCTCTCCATGAGCTCAGAGAATTGCAGCATAGTCTGAGTTGGAAGGGACCCAGAAGGAACATCAAGTCCAGCTCTTAAGTGAATATATGTGGATCAAACCTGCCACCTTGGTGTTATTAGCACTGTACTTTAGCTTTGTGGATGAAACTGAAAGCACTGTCTTGCCACAGACCCTTTAAATAAGAGTTTATCTGAATTAAATTATGCTAATCTGATTAGTTTTACTCATAACAACTACTAATTTTGCAGAGCACTGGGGGTGCTTCTCTGAACCTCTGTAATTTTCAGGACAGGTTTATGCCTGATAATTACTCAAAAGAGAAAAAAAATCTATTGCATGCACATGACAAGTGTGTTCATGGCATATAATCCTTACACGGCACCTTCTGCTCAAATCCTTAGCTGACTGCACTGACTAAGGCTCTGGAGTAAGGCTGGGCAGCCACATCATTTAGGTTCTTATGCAAAGAACTAATATTGCTCAAGTCTCAAAAAATTGTCTATATTGACTGAAATATCACTGTGTTAGCTGGAATAATTGTATTTCTCCATTTCATTCTAGTGGAAAAAACAGATCTGGGGATCAATTTGTAGAAACTAGTGTTTCCAAATTTAAATGCTCATAATTCAGGAAGGTATTTACCTTATCCTAAAAAACCCCCACATTCCTTTTTAAGCAGGTGAGTTACACCCCAAGATCACTATTATAAAAACCCAGAAAATTCAGGTAACATCTGCAGAGCAGCTACATAAACTTGGGTGAACTGAATCTAATCCCTAATTTCATGTAACGTTTTCTTCCATGGAACAGCAACATTCTCCTGGGAAGAGTTATTTTTGTGAAGGTGTCAAGACCAACCCACTTGGTAGCTTTTTTCTAACTCTCACTTCCAGTACTGACTCGAGGTATAACAGTCTTTTTGCCACTGTGATCTCTGGATTCAACATAACAAACAAATGAGGCTGAAATGTATGTTGAACCCTTATACCATCAATAGACAGCCATGAGCAAGTGAGAGGCATTTCAGTGCACCCCGCAGAGAAATCACAGAGCAGCAAAGTGCTCAGGATGCTGAAGGGCGAGGCCAACAAGAAAGTTCTTTCTTGATAGAATTACTTTTGGCAAATTAATAATTCCTATTTCTTGGAGCACTTGACACCAGTGTTGTCAAGACTTCTTGAGGTCAATGTGTCCATGCATGTGTTTAAATCTTATACCATGAAATCAGTAAAAATAATATCTAAGTGGTGAACTTCCTATAAAACAGTACCACTCAATAGTACAATACGCTTGCCTTTATGACCCAAAGGTTCATTGAATTGGATCAGCAAATCCTATCACATCTGACCTTTGGTTTGTCTTCTTTAAATATTAATTTTAAATACTGATATTAATTTCAAATAAATTAATCTTTATTCTTCAGCCAGCCATTCTTAAGAATGGTCATACCAAGGGACTCTTTTTATATTTAATTTGGATCAAAATCTAGAAGAAGCTAGTTCTTTTCTTCCACTTGACTGACAGCAAGTTTGAGTCAGCTTTTAGCCATCAGAGACATTGTCCACCTTCACTTTGTATTGTGCATGTTCATAATATTTCTTTAATGCATTCAAACGTATTGTAATCCCCAGCTGATCTTTCTCCTCTCATGTACAAAGGCACTCAAGCCTTCATGACACTGACTGCTCCTACTGCCTTAATTTTCCACAGTGGAGTTGCTTTGATGATGCACTTTTTCATTGTCCTATGTTTTTATTTTCCCAATGACTCATACTTCAGACTGCACATAAAATATCTTCCCACACTGCATATATGGCCTGTCAAAAGCTATCATTCGTGTCTCTATTGGAACATGCACTATACCTTTTGATGGCCTTTAATTTTAAAGGTCTGTGTGAAGTTTTCTGACAACTGAACTATAAACATAGGTTTAAAGTTGTTTTCTTGGTTGGTTAAACCTTGCTTCTGTAACCTGATAGACCTTTCAGCTGGTCATGAGACAGCAGGCTGTCTCTGGGGAGGAAATAATAGGCTAAATTACAGTTCACTCCTAGATAAATTAACTGCATTTTATTTTGAACAGCAAACCTACATCAGTTATTAATCATCATTGTCTAAAATCAGGTACATTTTTGAAAGAGATGAATGACTTCCAGTTCCCTTGTATATTTGCCTTCTCTCTCTCTTAAACACTTCCCTTAAAACTTTGCTGAGATGAGATCCTTGGAAGGAGAAAGCAGTCATCATGGAAGAAAATATATCCTACATTTTAATGACTACATAATGCAATGTTTTTTCAAGTAAACATAAATTCTGTGACAGCAATTTCTTCAGTTCCTTACCTGGAGCTTGGTAACTGTACTATGTTTGTGTTTATTGTCCTTGGCCTAAGAATCAAACCCAGGTATCTTGTACTATGGCAGAAAACATCAAAATGTTCCCAAAAGAATAAGCAGTAATGGACATCTTCCACATCTCGAGTCATCTGTGGGAGCTGTAGTGGATAATAGGATGCTCAGACCCCACCTGCTTCCTAGAGTTTCTTTGTCCCTGTCTCCCCACTGGCTGCCACACCCATTGGCCATGCCAACCTTACATAGTCCCATAGAAGGCCCTCTGGCCTTTTCAAGTTCTTCACAATCACCCCCCTGATACTGGCATTCCTTTGTGAGCTAATCAAAGCCTCAGAGGTTATTTCTAGCTCTGTCTTATTGGGACTGAATGACTTCAACTGTGGAAAAAATAATGGAAGAAAATTTATTTTACAATCACCTCTCTTTTCATCATTCCTTCACAAACCAAAATGGAGATTTAATGATTCTTTACATGAACAGCCACGTGGCATCCTGAATTATACCAGTGGGCTAAGAAAGGGATCTGAAAAACAATTGTGTTTCAGCAGATGGCTTCTGGTGTGTAATTATCAATATATGTAATGTGTGGTTTTTGCAAGGGCTGTTTATCTGGCTCGTCCTAGCTGTTTGTGTGTATCAAGCATACCCCAGGTGTCTGCAACTACTGTGACTCAAAGGGCAGAGAGCAATAAAAATGTCTTTTTAAGAGCACAGCCACATCAGACACTAATGGGCCGATGAGAGCCTTTGGCAGGCACATCTATCCAGCACTGAGAGCACCAAAAACGAGCATGGATGACAAGACTGGATTTAGCTGCCAGCTACATTTTACAAGGCCATTCATCGTTGCAAACACCTAAGACTTATAACATGGTTCCCAGCTGTGCAAAGTAATTAATTATAATAGAACACAAATAATAATCCATTGCTCCTCACTCACAGTAATTTTCACTTTCTAAAACCTGCGTGCACCCAGTTTGTGTGGTTACTGCAAATTATGTTTATTATCCAACAATCAGATTTAGATGAAAAAACAAAACAAACGAGCAAGCAGTTTAATTGAAGGGGTGGTAGATGCTGATGTGTCATGCAGAGTAAGAATTCCAGAACAGCCCATACCAAGCCTACTAGTACAAATATTAAAGTGTCTCTGCACAGGCTGCTTTGTGGCATGGTCAAGACAAGGAGGCTAGTGAGTGCTCCATGGTGTTTCAGGGAGCAACATCAGAAGTTATTAATACCTTAGGTTCCTCAAGGAAATCTCCTCCTCTGAGTCCTGATGCAGTAGGTGAGTAGTTTTTGAGGTGCCCTCTAGTACCTGGTGCTGGCACAATACCAGAGTTTACTGCAAACAAAAGGAAAGCCCCTTTGCAGGGACAGGGAGTCATCAAAACATGACAATCTCACCTCTGCTGGCAACAGATGTTGGCTCTTCAAAATGATCTGTCTGGTTTCTTTGTAGCAGCAGGAGGACAAAGAAACCCACAACTCACCACAGTGCTGAGAAGGGAAAAAAACCCAAGAAAAATCTCAACCCCTTCCAAATCTGCAGGAGGTGTTTGAGAAAGTGGAGTTTACGTGACACAGAAGACAGCTCAAAGCTGAGAAAGGACAATTAAATGCAAGATTTATGACTGTACTGAGAGAGGTCATACAGTTACAAGCCTCAGGCATTAGTGGTTCTGTGTAAAGAATATGGATCGGTCCAAGGAATAACATAGAAGTACAATAACATGAAGAAAAAGAAAATAAACAAGCATCAAATTGATCATCAAATATTACAGTCTGGATCTGTGCTCATTTTCACATGGCTGAGCAACTCACCATCTCACAGCAGGTTTATTGCTATGTTTCTTTCATCAGGGAGCTGCAGAAAATGTGATCTCCAAAATGTATTTTTGTGCTTTTTTGTTTTAACAAACAGAAGAAGATGATGATATGTTTCACTGACTCAGGATGCAGACTTTACCTTTGTGATGAGGTCCCTACTGCTTCAGCTCTTCATTTCACACTGTTATCTTTTCCAAGGGTTTCTGGGAGTCCTGCTGTGAAACTACAAGACCTTCTCTTTGAGCTCTTCCCTGTGTAATTTTTGATAAGAAAAACTGAACTCAAATGCCTCTTCCCTCAGCCAGTGATGCATCTCCCTTGAATGCTCCCATGCTGTTGCAAAAAGTGTACTCCTCAAGAGTTCCACCAAGCTTTGGAGCACAATTGAATTCTGAGTGGCACAGTAGTTAGGAGCTGATCCAGGGAGGTATCAAGGTCACATGTGTGAAATAATCTATAGAAAAATGACAGCATAATAGCTATCAGCCAAACTTTTGAGAAAGTTTGATTTAAAACTCAGGCGTGCTATTTGCTTTTCCCTCTAAGCAGACCTTTATACTGAGACTTTGCAAATATACTTTGTAAATACACATTTGAACTCCTGCTATAGGCTGATGCCTTTGGTGGAAGTTTCCCCAGGCAAGTTCACATATAGTTTCATTATGAAGATTTCTTCTTGTTCACCAACATTTCAGTTGCTAGTCCATTGCATAAAACCTCAGTAATGCTTTGAAATATGGCTTTTTCTTGTCTGGGGCAAGAGAACCTTATGGAGGCCCAAATTATTGCTCAGCTAAATAAAATTACATAGTTCTCCTTTGTAGTTCAACCAATTGTTTGTAGAAAAATACAGCCTCAGTTATTCTGTAAACCTCAATACTCTGCCGCACTGTGATGATATTTTTCTCAGCAATGATGGAGAAGAGTGTTTTCCTCTGTTCCAACATCAATCCAACCTGGCCCACACCTGGAGATTTGGCATGGTTATCTCAAAAAAACTTTTCATAAAGCACAGCAATATGGAAAGAAGGCATTTATCTATGTGTTATTATTAGCTTGGATCATATTTTTGTGAATTATGAAGGAAAATGGAAACACAGCTGGCTAAGCATTGCCCTTTAAATGTCAGGACAGTATGTATGCATGTGTGTGTGTGTGTGTGTATTTATCAAGATTTAAATTTTAATTCTGTGTTGTTTTCTTCCCACTATGGATTTCAGATAAGTTTATTTTCAATATGCCCAACACACCGTTAGTTTTCAGGAGTTATTCCAGGATAATTAGCTGGGCACTTAATTGTTTCAGGTTCTCTGAAGAATTTTTCTGAGATTTGCTCTTTGCCTACCCCTACAGGTGTAAAATCAGCTAAATATTTTTTATTGGGAACTTCAGTCTCTGAAACATCTGTTTTGTATTCATCACTGAACATTGTGTGTTGATAAAATACTCCTGCGGGCTTGAGTACTTGATCTGAGCTTTTTGCCAGCTTTCCTAATAACTTCAAAAATATTAGCTTTTTAAGTTAGGTTGGGATGGGTGACCATTTACCTTGGATCTTTCATAAACTTCTGTTTGTGAAAGCTTTGTCTTTCTATGCAACAGAGACATTCCATGACAGCCGCTGGAGACACAGTGCTCTTGGAAGGGCTGCTGAGGTCTCTTGCACAACAGAATTCCCAGGTCTGCAATATGGGTTAAGAACAAAGACTACAGATGGACATACTCTACAATCCCAGCCACCAGATCCAGGATTTTAGAGCCTCTGCATTACAAGCTGGCCAGACTGTCAGATCAGAAGCTGGCCTTTCCCACAGTTTTCCATGGAGGAAAACCCCAATATTGTGTTCCAAAGAAAATTCTTTTCCATAAGGCTGAGTACTTGATTTCACTATAGGAAAAATATCTCCTCAGGCCTTAATCTGATACTTTAGCAGTTTTAAACCTTTTATTTGGGTCTTCTCTCAGATCAAGAGTAAATAGTCAGGTAGGTATTTTATGATGAAATTGTGTGATTGTTTCCATGTGACAAAAAAGAAATGTTTGCTTCAGCTGTAAAGGAAAATCACATAATTGTTTAGGTTGAAAGGAACATCCAGAGGTCATTTACTGGCCCAACCCACCAGCTCAGGCAGCATGAGCTAGAGCATGTTGCCCAGGACCATGTCCAGATGGGTTTTGAATATCAGGTTTCTTCAGATGGAAACCACAATAAATAAAGAATTAAAGCTAAAACTTGTTCAATTAGATCAGAATCTAACTCTTTTCTCTTCTGCCAGACCTTCTACACTACCACAAAAGAAAGAAAGAAAGAAATAGGATTTCATCTGTGGCTTCATTTAGATTAAGTAACTTTCTTTGCTTTCTTATATACCGCTGTTTATGAAAATTATCTGTTTCAGCAGTGGAAGAGGTTTTCTGCGTATAAATTGGGGTGGATGTTTAAATTTGTCAAGAGTTTCTGACTCCTTTGGGATGAAAGTGATAATATAAATTTAAAAGTCTTTGTTATTTTAAATTATTTCTTTACCCATGACAACTGCTTCTGGGGTGTTTTGGTGTAGAGGTTGTGGTGGTGGTTTGTGACCTGGCATTGCATCTCCCCACAGCACACAAATATTTATTTCAGATCAAATTAAATTAACACCCCTTTCAATTTTCCAGTCACACACTATTTTACATTAGATATATCTAACTAGTTTATTTCTCATCCTTATTTTGTGTGGCATGTGGAACTTACATTCTCAGGGAAATTACTTTGTCTTCAGTGTTTTCCCTCGGTTTTGCTCAGTGTCATGGTGAATAGGCTGACAATTCCAAATATTAGACTTTTGCTGCATTTGGCTTCAGGATACACACTGGTGCCCTAGTTTCTTTCAAAGAGAAAGAATTGAAGGAACCATAGACATTTTGGCTTGTGAAGTAGTAAACATGTTGTATCGTCTGTGTTTTGTCATCTCTGATGCACATTAAGCAGTCAGTGTCCATGCCTGTTCACACATGCTACAGAGGAAACCTTGCTCATACTTGTTTGCATTGTCATCCCACCTGGAGAATACTGATATTCTCCTCATTTTCTGTAAAAGCAGAAAAACATCTTGCCTATCAGCTGAGTAAAGCAGCCAGTGGGACAAATTACCAACTTTTTTTTTTTTTCCTTAATGTTCCCCTCTATCTTAAGCCCATTTTTGGTGTTACACATGCTATTTTTAAAATAACAGATAGATTTTGTTTATCTACCCAACAGTGCCTGTCTACTGCCCCTTGCAGCAGCTGTGTCGTGCCTGGAAGCTGAAGGGATTACACTGTTTACATGGTTACACTCTGCTGAAATTTTGTGCCAGCATCTGTAGAAAGCAATGAGATTCTTGGCTTTGTCATCCCAATCCAGGAGCAGTGAAGAAGAGGAATAAGAAGTCCAAGACATTTTAAGATGGTCATAAATGAGTTGCAAAGGTTGATTTTTTGGTTGAAAGCTACAGTTTGTATGATTTTTCAGAACTACTGACAAAAACTATCTTCTGATATGTCCTGTCTTCAATGAGCTTTACACTTCTGCTTATTTTAAAAGCACTAGAAAAGTGCATTTTCTTCTAGATCTTTCTCCTGCAATTTTCAAAGAAATCGGATAAGGCAAAAAATTGGTTCTCTTCCAAGAAGTTGGAGAGGTTCAGTTTTAGCAGTAATACAAATACCAGGATAGAATGAGTTTTATATCTGGTGGTCTGGTGACATTAAAAAAAATTAAGAAGGAATTGATGGAGAATGGTTACTCTTTCACAGTGTATACATGGGGGCTGTGGTTGGCTTTTCATTTCTTTTTCAAGCCCTATTGTTATTCTAGTTTGGAGATGAATTGTGAGGTTTGGGAAGGTTCACATGAGCTGTTCTCCATCTCTAACGGTATCAGAACTAGTGACAGAGAAAGAAACAAAATCAGTATTACAAACTAATCTTTGGAGGAAAGAATATGTGCAGAACCTGTAAGCATCTCTAGCAAAATGTACAAAACAGGTAATTTTTTGCTAGATTCCTTTATGCTAGATATATTCCTTTTAATAGGAAGTTTGTGTAACTTGTAAGATTTGTGTAACTTGTCAGATTTTTTTTGCAGAAATTTCTTTGCAGAAAATCAGAAAATGCTGTTTTGCTGAATTCAAAACATTCTGTGATGACTTGGTTTTTACTAGATTTGATTTTGATTATATTAGTATTACCATGCAAGAATTAAACAATTTTATTTGTTTAGACCTTTTTCAGACAGCTCACATTTCTAATAAAACAGGAAATATCATTCATATACAGGTCAGGAGAATCCTAACTGTTTTTCTCTTTAAGAGTTGTTTCTAAGGAAGAAAAACATTTTTATCCACCAGACATGACATTTAATTTGACAATATTAAATGCACCAATCTTATATAAAAATTAAATGTAAAAATATCGCTTTTTAACACTGCATTTTTGATCGTGCAGTAGTATTATCATCTGTTGTAGAGCTCTTTAAAATACTTAAGAAGAAGTTTTGCCATCAGATGAAGGGCAGTAATGACAAACTATCTCAGTGTGAGTACAGTTTTCAGGAGAATTTATGTTCCAAAATGCAATTTTCAGTAGCTGAGCTCTGATCAACTGAAATTTCCTGAATCTGCATTTTCAAGACAAAGAAGATACATTTATTTCCTCTTGTGAGGAATATTCCAGGAGCAACACCTCAACTGAGGTGAATATTGGTCACCCACAGGTGACATTATTATGGCAGGAGATTCGACAGCTGTGATTTACATATATGTCTAATGGTTACAGTTCTCCTGGAAAAAAAAAAAAAAGCAGGGAAATGAGGCCTGAAATTTGGAAAATGTGTCATGGTGTGTACATGGGTTGTAGAAATTCCTGAATATGCTGTTCTCTAGGTCTTTTTACAGATCAGAATTGCCTGTGACACACTATTATCAAATACACTCCAGAGGAGCTGGTCTGCACACACTGATGGAAAGAATAAATGGAAATGGTTGATCTGCAGAATTTGCTCCTTATAGATAAGTTAAGGGAAAAAGAAAAATGCAAAATGCCATCCAGGAAGGGTCTTCCATGGGAGATGTGAACTATGGTATCATCAGAGCTACAGGCCAAAATAGGCAAGTCAAGAAGGCAATAGGCAAGTCCTTTGAAGGACTCACTCGAAGTCCTAAAAGTCTTCGAGCACAGGAGTTAGTGAGGATATGGGTCAGGTTCCATGTTCCAAATTGTTTCTAAAAATAGTGCCCAGGGCAGTGCACTTTATGTCACACACATTGTACAAAATAGTAGGTGTGTCCAGGCTTTCTTTGAGCTCTCAAAAGAACATGAAAGTCATAGCGGAAAATACATAAGATCAAAAGAATACTTGCTGCTATTAATTCACTAAAATTATACTTTTGATAGGCCTTTTTCTTGTCAATCAATGCCACAGACTGGCATAGACTATAAAACTTCAAATGGAGACATCACAGCTTTAGGGCTAGAGCTGTTTGTGAATACTGGGGGGAATTAATTTGGTTTTGGTTAAATTTACCTAAAAAAGAGGAAAAAGAGTGCAGTACTCTGTAGTGTCAGATCAGTCTGTCACAGGCCAATCTGAGCTTTCATTCAAAGGGAATCCTCCAACACTGGATGTAAACAATGTCTGCCACCTTGCTATCATTACTGCTCAGAAAACCAAGACAGTTTCTCTGTGGCTGCTCAAGGCTAGTTAAGGCTTATCAATGTGTTTATGTTGGTTGTTGATGTCCTGATTTGCCCTCTGTGAAAATTAGTCCAAGACCTGTGAAGTCTGATCTCTTTGAGGGATGGTTGCAACAGAACCACAATTCACCTGCTCGTGTGAAAAGCTTGAAAAATGTGGCGATCTGGATTTGCTTATGTAAGGTATTATATATACTAAATAAACTGGTGTCTTGTGGGTAAAACTTATTTTGTCACTCTGCATCAGCTTCATGCTTTATAAAAGAATTTGAGAATGAGTAAAAGCAGGAGAACTGTACAGCCCTTTTTGTCTTTATTAAAACACCCACTCTCAAATTGAAACTCCATCACTTGATCCTCATTCTAAACCATCTTCTTATTCTGCTTTTATAATTTCATATTACTTTTAATAGTGGAAAATATTGTTTTGAAAACTTGTAAGGAAATTCTCTTTAAAATTAAAATCTATCTGGAATCACTGCTGAACAGACACACTCTTCTTATAAGGGCTTTATGGTAGAAACACTTCAAAGGAATTAGCATTTTAGACACAATTTTATTTTGACTTTTGTACTACAGACTGTTAAGGAACTTCAATTTAATGCCATGATGGAAAACACCTACATAAATTTTCTTAAAACCTTACTAGCTAATAACAATATTTAAGAAAAAATATACTGTTGGTGCTGTCAGTAGAACAGAAACTAAAGATAAATAGCTCAATAAGTGTCAATAAGAAATGCAAAATCCCACAAATTTCTTAATGATGAAGAAATGGCAAGGCTGGATCAAAACAACAATGCAGGGGAGGAGCCTGGTACACTGAAGCGCTACAAAATCATTTAAAACAGGAAAATCCAACCTTCTGCAATTTTTGGGCTATATTTCTCCACTCATCACCTGCATGACAGTGCCTGTCCCTGGATTGTCTTTGAGCAGTGATAACACATTCTGAAATCTGTTCCAGCTTTGGACCATGGCACCTAGGACCTTTCACAAGGGATCAAGAAGGCTGTGCTACATCTGCAGCATTTTCTTTTGCTTACCTGGATTGGACCATTCAGTCTACATGATTATATACCCTAAAGTGCTTTCTCTGGGCCTCGATGAGGTGATAATTTGACTGTCTTCTTGTTGTTTAAAGACCTCAGCCTAGAGGACCATGAACTTTAAAGCTGAATGCTGCTTAACTGTTTTCCCTTCTGAAATTACTATTATGATCTGCTTATTTTCTTCACTGTCATCTTCAATGAGATCCACTTTGTTCTTGTTATAAAAGCCCAAATTATAAATCTCAGTGGCTCTCTGAGTCTGTAAGCTCTAATAGAACAACATGCAAATAGCATGACTGAAAAACAGAACAGAGTGGTTAAACAACCGCTTCAGTTGTTTCATTTGCCTCCATGAATGTGATAATGTTGAAAAAGAATGCTATAATCATTGATTCTTATTGTTTGTTTTCCTGCCAGTTTCACAAAGTAGAATGTTTTCGTTCATAGAACATTTATTAGTGAAGGCCTGAAACCTTGTGCAACCTACCTGTCATGTGATTGTCTGTTTGCCTTTTGTCTAAAAAAATCATCCTGCCACTTATTGTATTAAATCACAACTTATCATCAATCTGACACAAAATTTAAACTGATCACTCCCATTTAGACTGCTCAAATCTCCAAACTGCAGGAGCACATGCAGTCAGAATGGATTTGGGGCATCACACAGAGGACTCATCTCAGGAGAAGAAGGGCGAAGACAGTGAGGCAGGACAGCAAAAGTACTGACTGGTGCAGCTGAGGTCTCAGGCAGAGAAACAAAGTTGATGAAATATCTTGGGATTCTGATTGCTCTTTTTCTGGAACTCAGTTATCAAGATTTTGGTGTGGGAAAACTTGCTAGGTTTCCCTACCATGCTTTCTGTAATAGATGTTCATTACTGTATAAAACGACATGTAGATCAGTGCAGGGATGTAATAATGTATGTGGAGATTAGGATCATCACATTGCTGATACTAGAGACTGAGCAGGGACAGAAAATCTGCTATCTCCTTTTTTTTTAATGAAATCACTTTTGATAATTATGCTTATAGCCTTATTGGGCCTCCCTGGGGGATCACAAAGACTACAGGAGACATTAAAATGGTTTCTTACACTTCCTATACTCTGTGCTCAGATGTTACAAGATTACAAGGGTCTGGAGCTTTTTATTGTTAGCAGGGGACACAGATATCTGGGATAGCAGATTAATAGACCCAGCATTAATAGACCCAGTTTCCTCCCCAAATTGCTCACAACTTCTACAGATAACGGAAAGGATGCACTATTGTTCTAATTTTGCATATGGGTATGTGAGGCACTTTGCAATTATATAACCTTCTAAAGTAGTTCTGTGACAGAGATAGGAAATTTAAAAAACCCAATCACAAGAATTTTATTAGTAGGATAATAACACAGATGTGCAAATACACCCAAAAATTCCTTCATTGGTTCATAACTTTACTTAGGACTTTCTGAATTTCAACAATAGTTATTGCAAGAGCAACTGAAAAATAACCATCTTTTTAAGAAAAAAGCCCCAGTCCTCAGGAACCCTTGGATTTCAAATTCCAGCCCTGGTTTTCAACTCCTACTTCTTTCTTCTCTTCTAGATTTTCACTTACACTTTGTATTTGCCTCACAGCAATTTCAAGGATGGGAGGAGGGGGAATTGTCATAGAAGTTATTCATGCTAATATGCTTTCTGCCATATGTTTAAGAAAAATCTCCTATGCAGTGTTCTCTGTGGAACATTCTTCCTGAATATTTTGCAGTGGATTTTTAAAATACATATATGGTGCTAAAGTCAGTCTAATCCTGCCAGCAAGTCTGGGGAAATAGATAGTTTCTTCCTACAGGAATACATTTACAATCTTGAAAGTTATACACTGGCTAACAACACACCTCAATGCTGAGACTATGGAATTTTATTTATTGTATGTTCATGACTAGTGGCCTGCCATGCAAACAAGGGTGACAAAATTCAGTTTATGAGTCAATTAAACTTTCTTTCTTGATTTCCCCTCTGCTAAATATGATGTCAGAATTTCTAAGCACTTTGCAATGGTTCCAAAGTAAATCTCTTCAAGCTTTCAAGCACAGCAGCATTCAAAAGCTTGTCCAGTTACAGAATTTTTGGAGCATATCTACCTACGCTGGATTAGTTTGGAAGCTTTTCCAAAACTGGCAGTCTTCATAAAAAATACTTTATAGATATACTTTTAATTAGCCTCTTCCTAGCAAATGTGGACTAAATCCTGAACACCAGTCAGTTTTGCCAATACTCCTGACTGAATCATGGCATTAATATTTGTGTCTCTTGATACTCAAAAAATTCTAGCCCCTTTCACAGTGAGTGATAAACACAAAATCCCCCATTCATAGTCCATTCCAGCCAAAGGAAAGGGAGTAACAAAAAAAAAGTGGGAATGAGAAGATAGCTTTGGTTTCTTCATCATAATTCCTTTAATACTTTTAGACGTATTTGGTGTATATGACAGTTTCTGTGCAATGCTTCATGGCTGATACTATTTATTGCTCTTACTCTTTTCTAGTTTTATGTGTATAAAGTCACATGCCCCCATTTGATGTCTTAAATATGAGGTTTCTGGGTACATGAACACATGAGTTAATTTGTTTGCCCTTATACCATTTTCCTAAAATCTACTGAGCCTTGGCTGTTAACTGCTGTCTAAAGGTGATAGGAGGTATCCAGCTAAAATTTGAAGGAGTATCCCATAAAGTATTTTTTTCCTAATATTCAGTCCTTCTTCCTTTCCAAACCCCAGTCTCTAACCCCAAACCTATCACATGACATTCCACAACAACCAATCTGTCCTAAAATTATTTGAAGTCATCCCAACCTCTGCATCCTCTCCTCTTCTTTTTTCTTCAACTGGTCTGTGGTCAAAGAAACAGGTGACACATATCTCAACTTTCTCCAGACACTTCTCCTTGTTTCCTCTACCCTGCATTCTCGTCACATCATTTTGGAGTGCACTGAGTTTATAAAAGAATAAAAAATTTTAGACACAATCTAATGACAAACCTTTAAGGATGTAGTAAATACTGATATTCGTAAGAGTCACCTATCTTTAAGTTTTTATTTCCTGAGGTCCATAGATTTTATTTTCTCAGAAAGAGAGATCTTGTCTTTTAGGGTCTTATTCTGAGCTGTTCTTGACAGCTGCGCACCACAATGATCCATTATAGTGGATTAGGACTTGTATGAATGCAAAGTTAGGTAGAGGATTCTGAGTGTAGGATTCTTGGTCATCCATCTTTGTGCTTGGAATAAGTCATTCTGTTAGCATCTTGTTCCTCCGGGATTCTCTGAGCCTCACCCGCTCGCCGTTGGTCTCATCTTGGTTATCTCGTTCCACATTCTCTCCATCCTTGCGGGCATTCTTCTCGCTGAGAGTTTTCTCTCTTCCTGTTGTGTCCCCTCGTTTGTCATGTCCTGTGTCACGGCTGTCTGTGTATTTGGGCTGGAGCTGCTCTGCCCTGCTGCATAGCCTGGTGTAGGTGTAATAGGGCAAGTCCCAGATACTTGAAGTTTGTAACGTAGGGTGTAATTGGACTCTAGATGGAATTTGTAGATTGACACAAGATGTCTGGAGCATCTGTTAAGTTATCTTGCAGCACTTTGACTTTTGTCCTAACATTATTTCAGATGCAGCCAGATGAAATCCGTGGCAGAGCACCCCATCCCAGGTGAAGGGGTTCCCCTGAGAAGGTCAGTCATTGTTTGTGTTTGCAGGGGAAGCTTAAATGGTGACTGTGTTACAGCATTGCTGTTTGTCTTTATTTTTAGGAAGTAAAGCCAGATATCAGCAGTCAAGTTAAGTGAGCAAGGTGAGCAGTGACCAGTGGACAGAAGCAGTTGTTATTGCTCAGGTGTCAATTTCTGGTGCAACTCTAAGTATCCACTGTTGTTTTTCTATTTTAAGTGGTCTACTTGCAAGATGTCCTAGCCTAGGATGCCAGAGGCCAGGTGGATGCAAGCTTAAGATTTAGGTGTGGCATGCTTGTTGGACTGGGGAGGTTGTGTTTTCACAGTATCTCAGCATGCTTTTTTGCTTTGTTTCTTTGCAGGTGCTGTCTTTTCCCTAGGTGTGCCAAGGAATAGAGGCAAGCGGGTGAGTCGGTATTTAGGCCGGGTGACTCACAGGCCAGCGGTATGCAGCAGCACGCTAAGCGTGTACCTTTTCATTTTGCAGGTATCCTCTGGGCAGCCTCTGGAGTCGAATGAAGATTTGAGGTGAGCTGGGGCAGCAGCGCAGAGGAGTCCCTGGGATTACTCTTTTGGAGGACGATAGTCACATTTTCTGTTTTTTTTGTCTTAGGTACCATGAGGAGGTGTGAAGCCGAAGTTTGGAAGCAGCAGCACTGAAGGGGATGTCTTGATGTCCATGTCCAATAGAGGATGGATTTTGTCCACTTATCTTCCAAAAGCTAAGGGTTGGGGCCAGTAGTTGAGAAAAGGGGAAAAACCTTTACAATCACAATTTAAGGGAGGTGATTTAAAGTTAGCTGAGAGGGCATTAGTGGGACAGGCCCCTCAGAAGTAAAGAGAGATGGTTTCTCCTCAGCCTCACCAGAGCTGTTCTGACCCATCTCTGTGTTCTCGTGAGCTTTGCATTGTTGGCCTTCTTCGACTCTCGATGTTGTTGTGGATCTTTTCGCCCAAGGAGCTCGCCTTCAGGTCTGGAGCTATCACCCTGGTCACTTGGCAGTCATTGCTTCGTTCTTTAGGCCTACTGAGCTTCTCGAGAATCCTCTTAACAGCTTTGGCACTAACTTCTTGTAAGGAGTTACGTTTCATCATCATGTGCTATTGCCATAGAGCTTTCTTTCCTTTGGCATCATGGACCTCTGGCTCATCTTGTGCTAGGAATCTTGGGTCCATGAGTGGTGGTGGTAGGTGTGGTATAACCTAGAAAGATGAGTGTACTGGAAAGAGCACTGGCACTGTGTGTTTACTTACTCCATGGCAGCTGTGCAGCTTTTTAAATACCAGAGCTTAAGGGTTAACTAGGGGTAATGTTTCAACAGGAATCATTAGTACTGGATTGAAGGAAATGCCAAAAATATTTTGTAGTAATACTACAGGATTAGTACTCCTGAGTATTACCCAGAAGTTAAGTTGAATGCATTTGTTGATGAAATTATATAATAAGGTTATACATTATATAAGAAAAGTAATATTAATGCTTGTGTCTTTTTGAGATAATGGATTATTTTTGGTTCCTTTAGCTGTGCCTGAGAAGTACAGTAGGATTCAGGCTAGAGTAGTGGGAATGAGGGAGGTAAATACTAAAATTATGGCTGTATATTGCAGACAGTGCTTTCAAAAGAGCCACTTTTTATATTTTTTTTCAGGTTATGTCTCGTGATTGCAAAGTAGTCATAGCCAGGTTAGTCTTAATTTTTAAAAAATCAGAGTAGATCATTATTGTACTGATTTCAGACCTTCAAAGTGAAATAATTTAAAATTACTTTAGCCAGCTCTATTGGGGTTTTGTGGCCAGGTTTTGGTAGTAGGAGGGCTACAGGGGTGGCTTCTGTGAGAAACTGCCAGAAGCTTCCTCCATGTCTGACAGAACCAATCCCTGGTGGCTCCAAGATGGACATGCCGCTGGTCAAGGCTGGGCAAGTTAGAGATGATGGAAACACCTCTGTGATAATATATTTAAAAAGAAACTTTAAAAAGAAAAGTTATTGCACAGCTGTAATTGTGACCAGGGAAGAGCAAAGAGAGACACGTAGGTCAGTGCAGAAGGAGAGAGAGGAGATGCTGCAATCACCAGAGCTGAGTTTCCTCTGCAGGCTGTGGTGAAGGCCATGTTGAAGACCATGGTGAGGCAGCTGTGCCTCTGCAGCTCCGGGAGGTCCATGGTATGGAGACATCCACCTGCAGCCCATGGAGGAGACCCACCCTGGAGCAGCTTGTCCTTGTGGGACTGCACCCCATGGAAGAGTGACCCACATTGCAGCAGTTTGGGGAGGACTGTTGCCCATGAGATGGACTCACATTGCAGCAGTTCACAGAGAACTGTTGCTTGTGAGATGGACTCACATTGGAGAAGTTCACAGAGAGCTATTTCCCATGGGATGGACCCCGTGGTGGAGCAGGGGAAGAGCTCCTCTCCCTGAGCAGTGGGAGAAACTATGTGTGATGAACTGAGATAACCCCCATTCTCTGCCTCCTTGTGCTGCTGGGATAGGGACTACATCTGGGAAGGAGGGGAGGGGTGGGGGGGGGAAGGTGTTTTATTTTACTTCTCATTCCCTTGCTCTGATTTTGTTAGCAATAAATTCAATTAACATCTTTAATTCAAGTTTGTTTTGCCCATGACTGTATTTGCTGAGTGATCTCTTCTTATCTCAACTCATGAACTCTTTGTTATATTTTCTCTCTCCTGTACAGCTGTAGAGGGGAAGAGGCTTTGGTGAGTGCCTGGCATCCAGCCAGGGGCAAGCTACCTCACCAGTGAATCATAGTTATCATTTTAATTCTTATGAATTCCAGAGCTAGGGTTAAGGTTAGTATTAGCAATCAGAAGGTGAGGAAAAGATACAAATTTTGTGGTACTGTTTCTAGACTAGAGAAATAAAACAAGTATATGAACCAAATGGCTCCAATTTTTCTCCAACTTGGTGGTAAGGCTGAAAAGTAAGCAGTGACTAAATTAGGGCTATAGTTAGTATAAAGCAAATGAGCAGGAAAATATTTTAAAAATGTATATTGGACTGTACATAGAAGAAAATAAAAACAGTTCTACTTTTACATGAGAGAGAATATTGTTAAAACCTTTTATCTTCAGGGTTTGACTGTCAGCTTTTAACTCACCTTTGACAGTCATCTTTGACTGTGCTATGGGTTGGTTTAAGGTTGAGATAAAAATGGAGATGTGAGAGTCCTTACATTTTGTGTAAACCACTAATGTAAAACAAAGGTTTGAATTGTACGGGTGAAAGTTTTTTTCCTTTTGTCTCAGGTCTGGTTTCCTTTAGTCTCAGGTCTGGTTACCACGAGCAGAGCTTGAGCTACAGTTACATTTTCAGTCAGCTTTAGGGGTGGTCTAGCTTTAGGGATTTCTTGGATGAACAAATGAAAATGACAGGATTTTAAAAAAGGACCATAGTTACTTCTTTTAGTCTCTGCAGCTGATGGAACAGGGTTACAGAGCAGAATATGGGAGAGGGAAGAAAAGAAATGTCTTATTTATGGTATAGAAATGAAAACTGAATTTTAAGATTATTGTACCAATAATTTCTACTTTTATTTTATGCATGACCATCAGTTATAGTACTACTGAAACTCATTTTAACCATATGCATAAAAAAAAGAGGGCAGGAAGAGGTTTATGTTTT
Source organism: Ploceus nigricollis (assembly GCA_013399945.1). Lineage (NCBI taxonomy): Eukaryota > Metazoa > Chordata > Aves > Passeriformes > Ploceidae > Ploceus > Ploceus nigricollis. Next base: position 703,231 of record VXBC01002422.1, on the reverse strand, counting down.
ATATTATTTTTAAGATATTGCCAGAATAAAATTAACCCTGAGCAGTGGTTATCTTTGTTATTTCTAGAACAGTTTGACAACCATGACTAGAGCAAGGTTAGACTAAAGGATGTAATTATTGTTAAGCACATGAGAGAAAGAAATAATGAGAAATAGCTTCCTCCATTTTTCTATCCTCTCAGATCAGAAGAGTTGTGATGCTTTTACACACATCCTTATGAAGGAGTAAGAGCTCACACAAGTTTTTAGGCAAGATTCTTTCTCCCTCTCATACTTATTATGCCTCAGTTGCAACTAATTATGTCTTCTAATACCCATCCACAGGCCTCTAAAAATAAATGGCCTTGTAGCTCTTGATTTTTGAACTGAAGTTCACAGGGCTCTCATGGGCTTGAAAGGGTTCTGGAGCAAGCTGAGATTACAACTAATTCTTTAGCTTCTCTTATGAACATGATTGCGATTCCTACAAGGAACACCAGGATGTTCATTGAGCTACATTTAAGGACAGCTGTGACATAAGCTTTGGGAAGATGACAGATACTCTCACCCTGGGGGAAATTACATTAAGTGTGGGATTCAGTGTACATTAAGACACTTATGTTTGGGTATCTGAAAGGTCTAATTTAATTTTACATGCATGCTTGTCTGAGCTCTTGCTGTGGTCAGTGGAAGTGTGGGAAGTCTGGTTGGTGGAGTCCCACAGATGTTCACACCAATGTGTGCTTCATTACAGTGAACAAAATCACTCCAGAGGCACCAGTGACTGGAATAAATAATGGCTCAAATCACTTTCCTAACAATAGAAATCACCCATTCATACATGTTGAAAAAAAGACTGGATGTGGCACTCAGTGCCGTGGTACAGTTGATGAGGAGGTGTTAGGTCATAGGTTGGACTTGATGATCTCAAAGATCTTTTCCAGCCTTGTTCATTCTGTGATTCTGTGTGATTCTGTGATTCTGTGAGGTAAAGAAAGGCATTTGATTTGCCAGAAGCCACAGGTCTCAGAGACTCTGTGTTGTATCTGCCCATCTCACCTGTAGGACTTGGCTATTCTTGAGCATTAAAAATGGCATCAGATACCTGTATTTAGGGAGTTGGTGTTCAATTTAGCTCTGAATTTATTAGACATGGAGACTGGACAGTCATATTCAGGCACTTAAATTTAAGTGTCCTAATCTGGATCTCAGACCCACACAAAGGGGACTTGTTTGAAGGGACAGAAGTTCTGGAGCACTATTCAGGGGGGTTTTAGTTACCTGACCTCCAGCTGCTGTACTCTACAGACCCAGTTTTATCTTTCTCAGAAGCAAGCAGGCCTATCAGGTCCCTTGTCACATGAGAAAGACCTGCAGATACTTGTGTATTAGGCAACTGAAGTATGACATAAGCATCCAACAGGTTTTGATGCTCATCTTCGAGATAAATATCTTAGGATTTTGCTGCCTTGACACAAATGTTTCTCTATTCTAAAATAGAGAAATTCTAGAATTATGATGCTTATTCAGAAAGAAAATATATTTGGGTGATTTGAAGGAATAAAAAACCATTACATGGTTGTAAAAATTATACCCCCCAAAAGTGTTGGAGGGTATAATTTGCACAGTAGGAAATCCAGAATTGTTAACATTCTAAAGAAACTCAAATGTACATGAAAATACACAAGTAAGGTATCTACACTATCATGCTTTTGTCTTGCTTTCAGTAACACTTTCAAAGTTTTCAATCAGCTGGAAAAAAGGATATGTTTTGTGATATAGATGCAAGCATCCCTGAAAAATCATAAAATCCTGGAGAAATTTTGATTGTGAGAGACCTCAGGACCTCATCTACTCCAATTGTGCACTCAAAGAAGGACTGACTTCTAAAAAGAAAGATGGATTTAAAATGTGGTAATTGGGTTCAGGAACATGTCAGAGGACCCAGCAGGGACTATGAGGTGTTTTCTCAGGACAGAAAAGTGCAGTCCTTTCTCTTGGGTGGGGGTAACAAGCCAAAGAGGTAGCTCAAATAATAGCTGCACAAGTAGAGGGCCCATGTTCACAGTGACAGAGCCTGTCTTTTTGATTTTTTTAAAATTAATTAGAAAAAGAGTTGACCCTTAAAGAGTGCTCTTTCAGGACTAGGCATCTTGGGAGATGCTACGATATTTAAGGTTGTAATTGACAGCTTTGATCTTAATGATATTTTTTAATAACATAAATCTGATTGTAAATTTTTTAGTATCCTCATGGCCTGAACTACTAGAAAAATTGTGTGAGAGCATTGTTAGCTGTATTTTTTCCTGGGCAAGAGGGTATTATGGCTTCATAAAGATGGAATAAACCAATTTATTTGGATTTGGTGTTTTAATGGTTTTCAGTATTTGCTTGAGCCTCTTGATATGGAAATAACAGATTAATGTAAACATAAACTCTCAAAGATCTTAATGCAGCAAAACACACACACCCAAAAATGCACACATTAAGATTATTTTTAGAGATAATTTTTCTTTTAGCTACAACCATGCTAGAATGTATGCATCTGTGGAGAATTACAAGAATGATTCTCCTCTGTAATGTCTTTTTCTATGTTCCTCTGGCAGAACAGGAATAAACGCAATAGGTAAACCTCTTTGATCTTTTTCTTTTCAATATAGCCATGAAGGAGAAAGATAAATAGCTTCACAGAAGAGAAAAAGACTTTAATTTTCCTCTGTCTTATTGTGTATCTGTTTTAAATACTTATCAATCTGGAAATCATTGAAATAAAACATTTGAAAGGCAGTTGCTTGTGCCTTATCCCTCTTTATCAAAATGTTAATTTACTGTTCTAAACTAATATTTGCATTTTAATCTTTCATACAATTAAAACATCCAAAGTTTTAATACCAGGTGTAGGTCAAAATTAATTTTGTATTAATTATCAAATGATTAATCACCAACACAACCAGAGATTTTTCAGCATTCACGTATAAACAAATAAATGCAAACAACGTCACCCGTACTTTAATGAACCAAAGAAGTCTAGTTTTGGAGTAATAGATGATTTTGTTCAAACAGGAGTACTATTGCTTTGGCTCTAGTATCTGACAAATGGTCATTGTCAGTATTGTGATCTAACATTAATGAGCTCTTCTGGAACTGCATTTGGCATGGAATGGATAGACTCAGGGCGAAAGAAGATTTGGGGCCTGTAAAAAACCCAATCAATATGGGCTTGTGTTATGCAAGCAGAGGACCTGTGAATTTTCAGGTCTGTGACAGTATTTCTATAAAGTTTTAGCCCAATGTAGTCTGTGACTGCCACACCAATTACAAGTCATTAAAACACATTGAACTGCAGTCTTGATGGAGAGAAACCTGCAATTATGACCACCCAAGATCTCTTCAGTACTCAGCTAAAGGTCTCTGTCCATTTTAATGTGGCATAATTCTTTGCTGCTGGCACCAGGATGTGATTTTGCTGGTGTTTTCTGTGAAGACTGAAGGCAACAGTAGCTAAGCTTTCCTCCCTGGGTTAGGATAAAGTGCATTGGTGAAAGCAGTCTAAAAACTTGGACTTTTGCTAGCTGGCCTGGTCTCTGAAGAAAGCAACGCTACACTCCATTGGGCTGAGATCTCAAACTAAGTTTAGATCATCTTCAGATATTTTTCAAAAGATGATAATGGGTTATGCCCAAATGCAGAAAAGTAAGAGATTTTTCTAGCTTTCAGAGTCTCTTATCTTCTTTTGTGCTTTCAATTGTTCCTAATCTTTTGAAGTAACCAGTATCTGAGAATATTTAATTGATATAGATTACCTCCTGAGTTCTATCACACCAAAGTCTATAGTACTGTTCCCTAAAAAAAATCCTAGAAATCTGCACAGGACACATAGATAAGCCAAGAGTTATATTGGAGACAGCTTTCTGTAGCAGCACCTGAAGGCCAATGGTATCTAAATTTACACAGAGACTCTGGACACCTCTGTGTAATTATCTGAACCATGCACTTAATGACTTGCATTCTCTTTTCTTCTATTTCTTTGCTAACAAACAAACGTTTTGCAATGAAGACCAAAAAAGGATTTTTGAGTTTTTCCTGTTGATCAGTTTTTGACCAGCCTTTTATTTCCCATTGCATTGTGCAAAATTGTTATAATTGTTAGAGCTTTTCACGATCTTTCAGCTTCAAAGTTTTCTAGAAGGACTAGAAGGAGAATAATTTTCAAAATATCTTGGTTTTTGCTGGATCTGGATTTCAACTCACTCTGGAGTTCACGTTACTTTGTAAAGAAATAGGATAGCTAGCAATGTTACTCTGATTCAGTATCTTGTCTGAGCTTGAATTATTCTGCAGCTCACACAACAACAGCTGCTGTGGAAATCAATCAGAATCAGGCTTTTTCAAAAGTTAGACAAGATTCTTAACTGTCCATGCCATGCAACAATACATTCATTTTGGCTCCAGCCTGCTCAGCCAAAATAACACGGTGCTTTGGAGCATGTCAGTACAGCTGTGCTTCAGTGTATGCTAATAGCTCTTCCTCCCACTCTTCTCCTTCTCCTTCCCTTGGCACAGAGCTGCAGCTGTAGGAGGGTAAGGAGCAGAGGTGAAAAAACTTAAATGAGCCAAAGCTAATGTGCTTCAGAGCTTCTACTTCCCTTCAGATTTGCTGAAGGAAAGAAGTGCCATGGAGAAGAAATGCAAGCAGTGAAAGCACAATAGCAGAGGAGATGAGAGGGGATGATCTCAAGGAATCTGGAATCAGGGAGCTCTAAAAGGAGTATACACCCAGCTTAAAGTATTCCTGAGTGGTGCAGGACAGCCATGAACTCCAACACTGAATCACTGGGTAGATTGGTGTATCTCTCTTGGAATTCTCCTCTTAGCTACCACTTTGTTATTGATCAAGTTTAATATAACCTTACAAGGCAATGCTTCACAGAACCGAAGCACAGGGGACTCAGCCTGTTAAGGCAGGATAGATGACTGTACAGAGGTACACAGGCCACAAAAAAACAGTAAAGCCATTAATAGTCATAAATTCCAGTCAAGATAACAGCAATCATTTCTAAGCTGGGCTATTCAGGTTAGGGCAAACTCCATCAATGAAGTCCTGTTAATTCGGGTACCTAGTGAGACAACTTCTACACAGTACTTCTGCTACACAGAGCCTAAGGTTTTCCCCGTCCTTAGGGTATAAAGCAGATCTGTAGACAAAGAGTTAAGAATACCTAAATGTTGATCACAGAATAACAGAATCACAGAGCATGCTGAGTTGGAAGGAACCCACAAGGACCACTGAGTACAACTCCTGACCCTGCACAGGACCATCCCCAAGACTCACACCATGTGTCTGTGAACATTGTCCAAATCCTTCTTGAACTCTGTCAGGCTTGGTGCTGTGATCACTTCCTTGTGGAACCTGTTCCATTGTTCAAGCACACTCTGGGTGAAGAACCATTTCCTAATATTCAACCTAAACCTCCCCTGACACCAGTTCAGCCCATTTCCTCAGGTCCTGTCAGCAGTCACCAGAGAGAAGAGATCAGTGTCTGCCCTTCCTCTTGCCCTGACGAGGAAGTTGTAACTGCAGTGAGGTCTCCCCTCAGTCTCCTCTTCTCCAGGCTGAACAGAACAAGTGACCTCAGCTGCTCGTCACACGGCTTCCTCTCGTGGCCCTTCACCATTGTTGTTGCCCTCCTTTGGACACTCTCTAACACTTTAATGTCTTTCCTACATTGTGTCACCCAAAACTACCCCCAGCACTCGAGGTGAGGCTGCCCCAGTGAAGAGCAGAGCGGGACAATCCCCTCCCTTGCACAGCTGTCCTTTCTGTCCCTGATGTCCCCCAGGACAGGGCTGGCCCTCCTGGATCTCTGGGCACTGCTGGCTCATGTTTAACTGTTGCACAGACCTGGACCCCCCAGGTCCCTTTTTCATGGCTCTGCTTTCCAGCTTCCCATTCCCCAGTCTGCNCTTGGTGCTGTGATCACTTCCTTGTGGAACCTGTTCCATTGTTCAAGCACACTCTGGGTGAAGAACCATTTCCTAATATTCAACCTAAACCTCCCCTGACACCAGTTCAGCCCATTTCCTCAGGTCCTGTCAGNATCCAGAACTTTCCCTTGCTGAACTTCATAGGGTTGGTTGGTGATTGCCCAGTCCTCTGACTTGTGAGATCTCTCTGCAGGGTCTCTGTGCCTTTGAGGGAGTCAACAGCTCCCCCCAGTTTTGTATAATCTGTGAACTTTTTCAGCATCCCTTTCAGTCCTGTGTCCAGGTTGTTAATGAAGATATTGAAGAGCACAGGGCCCAGGATGGAGCCCTGTGGAACCCCACAAGTTACAGGTCCCCAGTCTGATGTCATCCCATTCACCACAACCCTTCATGCCCGATCCATGAGCCAGCTGCTCTCACATCTCAGGATGTGTTTATCCGGTTGTGTGCTGGACATTTTGTCCAGAGGATCCTGTGAAAGACAGTATGGAAAGCTCTGCTGAAATCCATAGATAACATCAGCTGGCTTCCCTTGATCAGCTGGATGGGTTACCTTGTCATAAAAGGAAATCAGGTTTGATTTTCAGGTTGATGTGCAGTAGTCTGCACATGAGCTGCCAGTGCCTGAGCTTCCATTACAGGCAGTGGAGCACTAGAGTGGGATTCAGCTTTTTTAACTCAGTCACCTCTGTCATTTGCAAGGTTACCGAGTGTCCCCCTGACACGGAGCTGTCACAACTGTAGAGGACTTGCAGCTAATCCAGAAGATTTAAGGAAGAGCTGTACACTGGGAGAACAGCTGGAAGCTAGGTGGGATATCCTGATGGCATCTGTGTTTAGGCAACTGAATCAAGCATTCCTCCCACTGACTGGTGACACCAATGGAGCTCACTTCTCAGCAGGCATCTGCTTTAGAGAGATGTCTGTGGGTTCTCCTGAATAGAAAGCTTTGGGGCTTGAATCACCTGGCCACATATTGATTTCTGGTGCCTTTTGTGAGGCCCTAACAATATTTCTTTAGAAGATTAAGGCCATATTTCTGCTCAGACTTTCTTCTGCCCAGATATCTTTCTTTCTGATTATCTGTATGTGTAACAATTGTCTATGGGTGATACCTGCTGAGGAAAGATAAGCATTACATAGGGTCAAACTGGCAGAGTCGTGATTATATCTGACTCTTTTGACGGTGGCCATGAATGACTTTTAACAGGGGTTCAGCATCTAAGCTGATGGAAAGTTAACTCTCTTTTGTTTGATTATATTTATGGAGGTATAAATATGTAAAGGAGTTTGATTTTTTCCTAAATCATGAAGTCCAAAGAGGATCCCCTTTAATGTGCTGTAATATGGGAATATATTTTCTTCCCCTTTTTCAAGAAGAGCAAATTTGTAAGTATTCTGATTCAAAGCTTTCACACGTAGATCTGCCTTAGTAATTGGGATGGTTCTGGTTGCCATAAATATTTAGAGATAAATCAGCCGCAGATATTACCCCTTAAGGGAAAAGGATCATTGGCACTAATTCTATTCATTTATCCAAAATAAGCTCAGTGGTGTAGATTCAACAATCTTACCCTCTGCTTTGAAATATCTCCAAGTTATTTTACTTCTTTTCTTCCTTTCCTATGGGTTTTGGCTTAAATTGACATGGATGTTGCCACCTATAAAAAGGACTTCTGTATTCAGAATCCTGTGACAGCTTTCTCGCCCTGTTGTTAATTTCAGTGTTCATCTGGGTGGTCTGGAAGAAAAGAATTAAAGAAAATAAAAGGTATGCTGCATTTGTTTGAAAATAAAAGGTATGCTACATTTGTTTTTCAAGGAAAAGTATCAGAGTAGTAGACAGAGCAAAGATTGTGCGTGCTCAACAGATCCATTATCTGCACTCTCGTCCCCATTCTCTATCCCTTTCTTTGCTCACATTCCCATGAATATGGGTTAGGATGTCTCTTCCCTCTTCCCTTCACAGCTAGTAGAAAACCTATTGGTTGGACACATTTACAAGAGCTAGGAGATATGGATTTGAATGACTTCAGGATGAAGATGTGATTCAAAAAGGAAATAATCCAAATAAACGCTTTGGGATACCATTCTAAAAACTTCTTCCTATAATCCTTTCTCTATTCTGCTTACATTTTTCAGTGAAAGTGTCTGGAGTTACTGACTGGATTTCATACTGAGATCAAGAGGGAGGCTAGGAAGCCCCTGTGGATTTTGCAGGGGCTTCTACAGATTGATGGGGTGTGTTAACAGAACTAAAACTTTCTGTGCTATTGGGATGCTGTGCAAGGTAGAAGAAGGTACTGATTTTCTGTCTTGGTGAAATGTAAGTCCCAGGAAAAATCTTGGTACTTGAGATTTTGATCAAGTTTTACAGAGATAGATACCTAAACACCATCTAAGTTGGCCTCCATGTGCCCATGGTTTTCTGCTTTATTTACTTTATGTTTCTGGCTGCCTAATTTGAGTGATTTTCAGTTACATCTGGATATTTTTCAAAACTCACAGAAGTCTTTGGTAACTTTTGACTTAAATTCTTTTATTAATTTTTACTGAATTTTCAAGCAGGTTGAATGTCTAATTTCAGAAAGTTTCATTAAACCTCAGTAGCTTAAAGTTCCTGAGTAATTCAGATGCTTTAAAATATCTTAGTATATCAACCAGTATAGGTCTTCTATAATACTGACTTCTGGTGGTTCTCAATGACACGATATTCGGAAAAGAATAAAAATGTCAGTCTCTCTCAACTATCTGTGCTACAGGCTCAATAAACATAGGGTTTGTAAAATAAATCTGGGATGTTAATCAAAGGTCTGTACACATCCCCATCTGTTGTGATAGTAAAACCCCTGCCGCTAACATTATACAGAGAAATACAATTACTTGTCTTATAACTAGAAACATTAACAAACACTACTGGATGCAAAAAGCAAATAAAAGGATAAGCCAGACACCACAAATTATTAATCTATGCAGATAACCTTCTGTCTACAATTAAAAATCTGGAATTTGGAGCACAAATGTCACACAACCTATCAGATTTTGGAAGAGCCTCACATTATAAAATCTATCAGTCTAATCAGATGTCTGTTATCTGACATTACTCAAGAACTTACCAGGTCTTTGGAATCAGAATTGGAAAGACAAACACAATTTATATTCTGGTCAAACTGGCCTATATGACATCATCAAAGAGAAGATGAAACTCGCCATCTCATGTCTCTTGGCTCAGAAAATCATTAGCATTTGACAAGTCTGTTTTATTTTATTGTTATTTTTGCAGAGGAGGAAAGAGACGGAAAAAGGGCAGTTGAGCACTTCCAGATGACCAAGTCATAACCTACAGAAAATTATTCAGAAGGTATACTAAAAATTGATACAAAATCCTCATGAAAAAAAATCAACAGAAATAGATGAGTACCACACCGGAGATTGTCAGCTAAGATGCAGCAACACCTAAAGCTATAAGAGACAGGGTTGGGATGTGAAAGTTGTTAAACATTATGGGGTGACCAGATTTCTGAAACTGAGCATTCAACCTGCCTGAAAATTACTAAGATTTATTAAAAGAATTTAACTTATGTGCTGTGCTACTTTTCAAAGATTGTGCAGAAGATGAGAGATGCCTGCGTGGACCAAGCTAGACTTGAGACCAACAGTTAAATTGGTGTCACATGCAGTACAAATGAGATGGATCCCTTACTGTGTATGAGAAGAAGAAGAAAAAAAATATGAAGGAAGAGGGATTCTTGTCAGTTAAGACATTTCCTAAAGTTAAAAAGTTTTAATTTGGAATATCTATTTTTTTATTTATAGAATTTGAGTAATTTAAACACTAAGATTTTGTTGATTTTGTTTTAACTTTCTGATATATTCACTCATTCAGATCACTTGAGATCTAAACATTTTGCTTTATATATGTTTGAAATGACTGTAGAACAAGAAGTGTAAATAACAAAAAAAAAAGTCTGAATGAATAATTTGTTTAGGAAAATAGCCATATTTCTATAGCACTAAACATTTAAAGTGCAGTATGCACTCCCTAGACATAAAACATAAATAAGGTTTTTTTTCACAATATATAGAGGTAATTATTTTTCCTTCAATTTATAGCAGATCTATTGACTTCAGTAAATTGCTCTTGGTTTGCACCAAAGTAACAGACCAAAACTTGACCTAGGGTTTTCAACATTTCTTTTAAATCTAAATTTATAATAAAGCACAAAAACTTCTTAATGATGGATTGTTTTGTTGCTAGGCAGTCTAGCCCTGATGGGCTGTTAAAGTTTGATTTACTCTGCTGATCTATGACCCCTTTCTCTGACAACTCATTCTTTATGATTATACATTTATATTATAGAGGCACATAGAGGCTTCTGAGGTGACCAAGGCTTTATTGTGCTGTTAGGCATTATCTATACACGCATAAAGAAAAATCTCCTTATTCCAAAGAGTTCATTATTCATGTAGCAGGCAGTTTTTTCAGAGAGCTGAGTGAAATGGAGGACTTTGGCTGCCCTGAGTTGCTCTTCCCGGCGTGCTGTGCTCTCTGCTCTGTGTAGGAGGGATGCAGGTGCTCAGCAGCCATCCATCCCCTGACTACCACCTGCAGCACGGAGACACAGCGAGCTGGAGGGGACAGGAAATCAACTTTTTATCTGATCTTGCCAAGAATGACAGGAACTGAGGAAAGGAGACTCTTGGCTCTTCAATGTCCTTAGAAGGTACTGTGTGTGCAGCAAAATTAATTAAATTAATTAAACCTGATGAAATTAGTTGAAGTAGGCTAAATAGTACAAACGTTATTGGTAGAGAGGGAACAAAGCCTGAAAATTTGTTAGCATGGATGTTCAACCCTTGAGTCTGTAGCTCTTGAGGTTTCTGCCTTGTGCTCCCCAGCCTGACAGCTACTTACTGCAGATGGGCTTGTGAGTACAGAGATCAGGCATGGGTGAAAACAAAAAAACCACAACAAAACAGAAAAAGGAAAACTGCAATATTTATTTTGAGAACAGAACAAGCATGCAAGTATTGATTTCCCAAAATAGTACAAAAAGGTCATACTCTCAGTCCTCAAAACCTTGGTGCCTTGCTAAGGCTCTGTGAAGTTATTTCACCTGAGGTGTTTGTGTTTCCTTAGCCAAATGCTGCTGCCTCATATCCCAAAGGGGCCATGCTACAAATGGCAAATGAAAATTGATTGCTGAGTTCCTGCCTGACTCACAGGGCTCTGCAGGCAGGGCTGTGAGTGAAAATGGTCGGTCACCACAGGTGCTACCCCAGTTCACTGCAACATCAGCTTGAGTTACAGACAGGCAGGAAGGGTGCTCCTCATCCACCCCTGCTCTGCACACATACAACTGTTACTTGAGGGGGGAAATCTGACAGACTAATTCTGTACAAAATTAGGTACAACAAATCTCACTCTCTTTAGCACTCTGCCTTTCTACAAAATGTGTGTTGCTTTTAGACCAGTTTTTGAGGTGATAAATAAATCTAGGTGGGCAGAATAAAGGCCAATGCATCCAGATTTATCAAGACTTTTCTCTGTATTCTCTTTTCTTGGCTTTCCTCACCTTTCATAAGAGACTTGCTCACAATAGAGAATGACAATCTAAAAAAACCACATAAGCTCCTAGAAGTGTGAATTTCAGCTATGAGTCTCAGATTTGTCTTGCCTGATGCTACACTTGAGACATTGAAAAACAAAAGTCTGCTCTTAATCTCATTTAAGATGTTATAAATCAGGGATTATTCCACTGAGCTCAATGTAAATTTGTGGTGAAGCTGATCTGAGTAATAAATATCTAGTTCGTAGAGTTGAGCAAAACAAGTTGGGCTAGTAACTGAATATATGCTGGAAAAATTACAGGATGGCTTCCTTCTAAGAATGATGATTTTCCCTCTTGCTTTTGCCCACTTTTTGCAGTGTTGTCTCCTATACCAGTTCATTATTTCTTCTCCTTGCTCCATTCCCACAATTTTCAGGCTGCAGTTTACCTTTCTTGTGTGCACATAATTGATACTTTGGACTCAAGGCAGAGTTATAGAAATATAAATTACTTGACCACCATACCAGACCAGATGATGTAACTGAGCTTGTACAGTGTTGACTTATTCGTGCAGAGGAGTCAACCTGGTCTTAAACAGCCACATAAAGGCTTGTTACATCTCTTGCATTTTCCCCCCTTCACTTTGACACTTCATGCTCATCTGCCAGCCAGTATGACTGCTTTTCTCATTCCGTGTAAGTCTGTGTTTGCAAGCAAAGGTACCAAATTGAGGCTAAATTTTCTGCAAGATTTTATCTGCCAGCTGCATCTGCCTATTTGCTGTGTCTATCCCTCCTGTCTGCCAGCTGCTCCCAGCAACCAGCTTCTTGATAGCCACAAGGTTCAAATTTAAAAGCTGCTCTCATTTTTGTGCTGTACCTCCATGTTTGTTTTTTCCCCTCACTTTGTACCCGAGCAGGAAAAAAAGATATAAAGACCCAGATGTTGCCTCTTTTTCCACTTGTGCCATGTGATTCCTGTTGAATGACTGTGATCATGGGGTCAGGATTCTTTTGTATTTTTTACTTTCTAGGTACAACCCACAATTCCCTTCTCAAGTGGAACGTTTCCAGATAACACAGCAAGATGTGGCAAAGACTGCAAGAAAGGATGGTCTCATAAAGATGACATGAAAGGAGATTTTGAGGTGAGGGTAAAGGTAATAAAGGTCAAAGCTATAATTATCTCCATGTAGAGGTATTGAGACTGAGTACTGCATAATCTTACATCTGAAACCTCTTAATATATTCAGACACATTAACATACATTCCTCTGCCTGTGTTCTGAGCCAGCCAGCTCTGTAAGCAGGAAGGAGCTGGCACAGGGCATGTTACAGTGAGGCATTGCATATTCTAATGGATCCACTCTGAGCCAATCTCACCAGCATGGACCTGTGCAAATACAGCCTGGATGTTTCCTTCCAGTTGCCTGGGCTTGTGTCTTTCCCCCTTATTACTGAATCTCCTAATATAGGAACTGTACATACTTTTACCTCTTCCTCTCAGATGAAATTCACACTTTCTCCATCTCCCTCATGGACATGAAGAGTGTTTTCACACCTTCCATGTGATCCCCTGGGATTCTCAAAGACTTGTGTTTGCATTCATTCCCATACTTTTGATTATGAAAAATCTTGTGATACCCATATGATTTTACCTTTCTTTACTATTATGAATATCCCTGATGATCCTAACTCTGGGATTCCTTATCAGAGACTATGGGGACTTGTAGACTTAAATAGCTGCATAAGAATATTGAGGATATGAGCCAAGGCTGCATGACAGTGTTCTTCTGTGTCCTAAGCAGAGAAGGGCATTATATACAACTTTTGAAAAAACATGGGGTCAGCCTCCCTGTGTATCCCTATTCTGTGCATCACACAATCAATCACTAGAACTCTACGGAATTTTAACAAAGTTGTAAACATATACATCATGACACATGGTAACTGTGACTGTGTTCTCCGGAGAGGACCCTTTGAAGGTGACTTGCAACAGTATGTGAGGATGTAAGCAACACCTGACAGCTACACTTGCATTTACCCATGAATAAGGGTATCAAAGATATGGGAGATATGCACCTTTGTACTCTTAATGTCCCTTAGATTTTTCACTTTTGGAGTCAAGCATAATTTAATTCAGTATTGAAGCACTGTGCTCCTCTCCCTGAAAGTGATGGGGAAACTTTTACCATGTTGGAGGAAGAGCATGCCTTTTACTTATGATGACCAAGCATGAAAATGCTTCAATGACACCATTCATCAGGAAAAAAAGGGCTTTGGAAACATGGGCTTCAGTATAGTCTGAAGGGGCTTAAAACTTTTTGCTATAATCAAATACTTTATCTTTCCCTATATGCTGCCTGAATGTTGAATGGCAGTTTTGTGGAATATGTATTTATAACAGCTGTATTACATAAGCTTTGATATCAGTATCCCACTTGGATATTCTTGGCTTCTATGTTAGTAAAAAGAATGATGATTAGAAATTTTTGACCAAAGCTTTCCTGACACAAAATGTTAAAATATTTGAGTCCTTATCTTTGCCAGTTATGGCATGACAAAGACAAAGATTAAACCATTAATCACATACAGGCCTGTAAAAATTCCCTTTTGATCATGAGACGGTACTTGAAGTGATGATGTGCCAGTACTGTTATTTTGACATGATAAAGTAATACAGAGTTTCATACTTTTATCTCTTGAACTTCTCTTGAAAGGAAAGTGAAGAATGAGAGACTACAAAAACATATAATGTAAACATGACTGTATGACAAACCTCAGAAAGGAATGAAAGTTAAGTGTTGAAAGCCTGCTGATGTTTCTTTTATTCTTTTCTTACATGAGTCATGCAAACCTCTGTTGTTTCTCTTCCGCTCACTGATTTATTGCTTGATGGTATTCTTGAAATTGAAAACTTTTTTGGATGCTGCTTTAATATTTGCCTTCTTAAATCCCTTTTTTAAACATTAACATATACAATTTCACTTCTTGTCCACTGCAGTTTAAAACTTTAATAATTGCATTGATTTCCAATTAACAAACAATTATTAATTATTATTTTTAAGCAAGGAGGAAAAATAAAAGAACGACTGCTTTGAAGCATCAGCCCTGGTAGTGACAAAACCATGATCCTAGTGGTAAACCAACTGCTAACTCAGGTAGGGTCAACTGGAACAAATTGCTTAAAGCTACAGCAGACATCAGGCAGTCCAAGTCTTGAGGAGGACTGCAAGGTTGTTCACAAATTATGAGAGAAATTCTGTCATCTCCCATCAAAATGTGGGATGCAACAGAAGTCTGAAGGGGTAGGGAGTAGCTGCAGCATGGATGTCCTGTCTATATTGCCACATCTTTGTCTGCCATCCAACCAACTGCATGAACCAAATGTATCTGATAGACTGTTTTCTCCCTAAACTCACTGACTGTGAGAGGGGTGAGGCCCTGGAACAGGCCAGAGAAATTGTGGCTGCCCCATCCCAGGTGGTGTTCCAGGCTAGGCTGGAAGAGGCTTTGATCAACCTGGTCTAACATTTCAGGGCATAGAGGAACTAGATGAACTTTAATGTTCATCACAACCTAAATTATTCCATATCCGAGATTTAATCTACACTACAGAGAGTGACAGATGCAAGCTCACTCAGTTCACCAAGGGCAGTGTGATCACATCACTGAAATATAAAATTTAGGTTAATATATTCTTTAACAGAAAGGGAGATAGGATTTAGATTGGATAGTAGGAAAAATTCCATCACTTGGAAGCATTGTCAAACTCTGCAACAGGCTGCCCAGGGAAGTGGTGGAGCACTATCTCTGGAATTATTTTAAAGATGTGCAGATGTAACACTTAAGGACGTGGTTTAGTGGTTGACTTGGAGTGCTGAGTGAACTGTTGGACTTGACAATATTAAGGATCTTTTCCAGCATAGCCAATCCTATAATTCTTAGATTCTAGGATGCATTAGCTGGGGCTTGGCTCCCAGTTGACAGCCAGTCTGGCATGACTGCTGGCTCATGTCTCCTGCTGTGGGCCAGGGCACGGGGCAGGCTCACGCTGGCTCGTAAGGAATCCTGTGGACATATCCCATGCTGCTTCTCTCTTGAGTGGGTGCAGCCACCAGTAGTACAGTCATTCCTGAGGGATTGGGATTTAAAAGGGTGTAGGCAGTGCTTGGCAGCCTGTAAGTTTGAGGTATTGGTTAATTAAATTCCTTGTGGGTTTTCCCTTCATGATAATGTTAAATCCAGGGATAAGTTGTCCTGGCAACAGCTTTGGCTACCATTCTTTCCACCCTTGCTTTTAGGATTGTGATTAGAGGTTCTTGAGTATGTAAATCACCATCTGAGGCTGGTGGATGTATTTATTTATTTCACAGAAAGTGGTGCCCATATGAATTGAAAATACAGTGCACTTTCACTTGTGTTTGAATAATAAAACAATATACTCACTCTTCAGAGCTCAGTCTTTAGCCAACAACATATATATTATTCATTGTTTCAAAATGTAATAAAGATACATACTTAATACCTGCTTTCCAATTAAACTTTATGAGTGGGGGCTGACTGTGGTTATATTTTTTGGCTGTGCTTTTTAATTTTCTTCTAATGCCTCCCTGGGAATTCAAGAGGCAGCTTCAAGCATAAACATGTTGAGTGTTAAAATAGTGCAGTGTCTTTTATGGCCAAAATTTTATGGCCACACAGATTTGTGGGGCTGTCAAATGTGGTGACTGAAAGTAGGCGTTGAACCCGCTACACTTAATTCCTTCAGTAAGCTTCAGTATTTGCAATTTCTGGTAAAGCCAGTGGAACCAGGGATAAGTGGCCTGGGCTTTTTTCTTTGACAAATAGTGTCAATTATTGAAAACTGTGGATTCTTGGTACTCCTACAGATCCAATCACTTATTCTTATTCTTATTCTTATTCTTATTCTTATTCTTATTCTTATTCTTATTCTTATTCTTATTCTTATTCTTATTCTCATTCTTATTCTTATTCTTACTCTTATTCTTATTCCATGTTCACTTATGAGTCCTCTGAGATAAGTGAGATATGCACCATAGGATTACATAGTTTGCTTTAGTTGGTTCTGTTTATATGTTGAGTTCTTTACAAAAATTATAATTTTAGTCTCAGGCACTTCTTCCTGGAGAGGGGTAACTAATTAAAGTGGTTCCTCTTTGTAGGCATGTACAGGTTTTTTTACTGCCTTCATCTTGTTCTTCCCATGATTAAAATCCTGGCAGATGACACTTTGGCACATCTTTGAGTCTGTGTGGCTGAGACCTTGAAGACAGAGGTCGTTGTCTGTTTTGGAGGGGACAGTCCCCTCCTGCCAACAGCCTGCTGGAGCAGGGTAGTAGCAATAGCAAATGACTAATTGGGATGCTTGTGTAATTTAGAAAATACTATATGACAGCATTTATACTTTGCTTTAAATGACCCACATATTATTCTGTATACAATGGCTTGAGATGGAACAGTGACTGTGTCTATAACTGGATTTGTTTCATTGGTTTCTTTTTCCTGCCTGAAGCCAGCAAATATTTTCTCTATCCAAAATACAAGTCAGTGGCCATACTGGAAGGAAAAATGGAAGAACAAATGCAGATATCACATGCTATGACTAAATGACTAAAGAGCTGCTGAATAAGGAAATGGAGGATGCATAAGTTTTGAAATTACAAAACTCCAGTAAGGACATTTACACTGGTTAACAGAGGCTGAAGTGTCAGTATGTCAACCAAGCATGCAACATGGCTCAGGGCAGGTGACAATGGCTGTGAAATAGAGATATCCAGACCTCCTGATCTGGCACTTTGTGTGACTGGTGTGTTATGGAGGCACTTTGGTCTGTCTAGCCAATGCCATTGGAAAGGGGATGCCTCTAAGAACTGCTCTCCTAAGGACTGTTATTTATGTGCCTGAATAATTTCTTGAAGGGATTTGCTATTTTCCTGTGGCTGCAGAAAAAGTCTAAGGAAATTTTCATCAAAACTCAGCCAATAAAGTTATGTCATGTAACACTCTCCTTTATAGATCCTTCAGTTCAACCTGCCAAAGAGGAAAAGTAATACACTGAGGTATTTTTGAGGTAATTTGAGGTAGCCCTGCTATTTTCATGCCTCCAATGTGAAAACAGCAGAAGCTGTTGCTGAAGACACAGCTGGCTGTCTGAACTAGACAGTGATGAGGTGATGTACCTGTGGCTGGCTGGCAGCCCAGTCTGCAGCACAACTGAGTGTGTCTAAATGGAGATCTCCAGCAAGCTAAAGAGAAAAGATGGTCCTGTTAGCAATTCTGTGCCAAAAAGCACGGGAAAATATTTTCAAGGAACAAGTAAAAGGGCTGTGCACTTTCCAGAATCATGATAGGAAATGGGAATCAGGAGTTAAAAAGGCTTCTGCCTCTGGGAGACAGTGGATTCGTTGGTGATGATGGGTATGGACATTGGGGAATGGGTTAAAACCAAGAGAGCTCAAGAAACTTTTGAAGAAGGGAAACCAAAGTAAAGAGAGAGCATTCTGCAAATGAGCAGATCACTTGGTAAGAGGGGTAGTGTCGCTATTCGACACGAAATGAGCACACAGAGGTCTGATGAACTCAGAAGAGGGAAAAGAGAAAGTTTTATTTGTGACTCTGATATTTATAGAATTCTAAAGGTGACTGTGGATTGGAGGATGAAATTACTACCTCTCCAACCACACTGGTCAAGAGATCAGTCAATCATTCTTTCTCCACCTACGGAGAAAGTATGTAAACTATCTATTTATACATGATATTGTGTGGGACTCTGACTCTAAAATATGTAAACAGAACAGAAGGTTGAAGGAGTTTTAAGAGAACTTTAAAACTTCCAAAACAACTATAAAAGAAAACTTAACACTTAAAAATCAGGGCAACAGGGTAGTTTTTTTTCAGTGGAAAACTGATTCTCTTACTAAGGAGACAGGGGAAACAAAGTTTCAATCCTCAATACCAGGAAAGCAGCCAGATTTCTGGAGAAGGAGGATGCTACCAGAGGAGGTTAAATTAATAGCAAAATGAATTAAAATGAGAACTCAGGATAATGTAAAAAGGTCTTGAGAATAAAATGAATCAAAGTATCAAGAGACGTGGAAAGCAGATCTTTGATTAGCTTTATGCCAATAACTGGGAGATGGAGTGAAAAGTAGTAAGGATTTGAAATTATTTCTGTGTAAGAATTTATGAATAAGCTTGACATTTATAAAGCCTGATAGGAAGGTCTGTGTGACTGAAAATTTAAAAGAACCCCATGGTTGGTTTTGCGAGTGGACTATGCAAAAAAGATGGAAATTCTTCTGAAGTTCACGTACAAATTGCCAGACCAATCACAACTTGACAGCATCTGCAGCAGATCACCAAGGCAAGACAGACAGAAGGATGACTGACCTCTCATTTTACAGCGAGGAAAAGCTGTACTAACATGTAGTGTGGGAGACTGTGTGACATACATTTGAGTTCTCATGCTGAAAGAAGATAAAAGTTCTTTATTTTTAGCATCTAAGCTTGGGGAACTCTAACTGAAACATCATTTTAAAAGATTGAGAAATAGATCACAAACCTGAAAGATAGGGTTGCTTAGTTACAAATGATTTTTGCTTGATTACATTTGCAAGCAAAATAACAGCACTAAGATCAATGGACTAAAATAGATAGTTGATATTTTAAAACTTTCTGTTTCACAGAAATGAAAACAATTAAGAGGTAAATCAGCTGTGGAAAAGACTATCAACAAACTGATGAATTATGATCAAGAGAGGATGCAAAATGTTTCACTGCATCCCTGAATGCCACATTCTGACAATGGGAAAAGAAGACTTTGCCACTTTTGAAAACAAAGCAAAAGGGTTAGAAGCTTGAGTCAGGGGTGAGGTGAAAGGTCTCTATAAAAGCACTGAAAATCAGTGGGGCCCTTATAGGGAAAGAATTTGACAGGTATCATGGAAGCAGGTAACGTGTATTTCAGTCCTGCTATGTGTGAATATTTCATAATATTTCTTGAGGCTTTACCACAGTGGTGAAGCAATGAGTAACCAGCAACAAGGTACAATTTAGCAAGAGCCACGATGAAGATTCTTGCTTATCTCTAAGGCAAAAATTTAAATTGCTTTCTAATAACAATTTAGTTCAGACGGGCTTAATACAACAAAATGTTACGTTTCTTTCATGTAGTTCATCTTGTGCTTATAAAAAGAACTATTCCTGTGCTTGCTTTATTTTCTCAAGGAATTAAAGACATTGGAGGGTCCAGTGCAGGATCATTGTCTGGTACTGAGGTCATAGTTTGGTACAATGGCCCACAAATATTAAATAGAGGAAGTAGATGGTTTTTTGCAGAGCGTTTGGTTCTGTTTTCTGGAATGTGTGCACATATTGTGCACACAATTGTGGACTTTGCCATTCACTCAGCTCTGAGCTTGAGTCATAATTCACTGTGTAAAATACTTGTATTTCAAGGTCTTTGAAGAAAAAATTTGTTTCTGGAAACGTAAAATATATCCAGAGTCTGATATCGCAGGAAAATTGAGTTGTTGGAGGCATTGATGAGACGGCGTGAACATAAAAATTATCTCTTCTTGTAAATATACACATATTTTAGCTACTTCCTATGCACCCTGAATCCTATATGCTTCTTTCTCTTTTTACTCACAGTATTTTTTCTTGGTAGGGTTCTTAGCTGAGGTTATTGACAGTGAAGTTTAGTGCAAAATCAGCATCTAATAAGTTGCTAAGACTTTACTGGAAAACAAACTGACGGATGTTTTCTCTACTCCAGGCTCTCAGAGAAACAAGCATCCTGAAGTTTTGGAACTGCATCTTCTCTATTTTTGTTGCATCTGTATTGCTAAAAGAGATGCTACAAAGACAGAGGAAACTAACTGGGCTCTAAAGGAAACTCTGTTTTTTCAGCCTGGACCAGCCTGGACAACCAAGGTTACAAGGAACTTTTTCCAGCTGCAAGCCAGCTGTGCACTGCAAGAACAGGGAATAAGACATTACAGGGCTTTTATATTTCTATTCTGCAATGACAGCACACCTTACATGATGTATCCACAGGGGTACATGTGCACCTAGGGATGTTGTGTCTCTGCAACATCGCCCACTTTACCTCTTCATCTGGTAGTTAAAATCAATCCTTCAGAGCTATTGGTTTAGCTCAGGACAACTGCCCAGCAAAGTGGCTACCAGTGAACTCTCTTCATCTCAATAAAGATACCTCAATATTTTAGACTGAAAAGTCCATTAGCTGCTATTATGCTGCCTGTGCAACCCTCTTTGTCCTCCTTCTCCTTTAATTTTGAACACTTTCAGTCAGAGAAAAAAGAAATCCTCTATAGGTGTCCTGTGTAGCCCATCGGGCAACTTCAGCTGCTCATCCTTGTGTCTTACGCTCTGTTGAAGGTGGCCACATTGCCCACTTGCCTGCTGCTGTCTGAAGTCATGAGATGCATTGTGCTAATACAGGTGGTGTCTAATCCATGCATATTCCCCAGGATGAGGTACCTGGGACACCTTCAGCTGAGGCAATTCACCTGGCTTGTAGTTCACTCCCTTCTCCAAAGGCCCTTTGGATATGACCTCCTGGCCGCTGAGGGGAGGAGGTTGGTAACTATCAGCAGTGCCCTGATCTGGGTTCCCAGGAGCTCTCTGCTCCCAGGAGCCTGGTATGACTCCCATGAGACAGGAATGATCCATTGTGAAAAATGGTATGTGAGAACAGAGTAGAGGAATTATCCTCTGGTAATAACAGGAGTTATTTCCCATGGACTACAGATTGTTCATCCATTAGTCATCAGAAGAGAAGATTCTGGAGGGAAATGTAAACTTCTCAGGTTTGTGAAGATAAGGAAATGTCTTAATTACAAGTGTTGATATGACACCACCATCTTCTCCTCAATATAAAAATCAGAGAACAGCAGATTATGTTGTGATATGCTGCCTACCTTTAACTCAGTGGAATGGCCTCCACCACAGAAGACTGTTATAAATCATTCACAAACCTTGCAAAAACTTTGTATCCACAACTTTATATCCATGCCTTTGTGATTTCATAGCTGTGGTTTCAGACATTCTGTTGCCATTTCTCTTTATATAGGTGTTCCTGGCCTTCACCTTTTGCATTTGGACATTAAACCTTTAATGACCTCCTTCATGAGGTTTTGGTTCTTGTTCCTTTATTAGGATTCTCAAATCCCAAATTTAATCTCTGAGTTAGTTCATTTCATTTGCAAGCACTGTAATCCCTTTTGTTTTTCTCTTCAGCCACATCCTCAGGCTTTTCACTTTTCTTCCCCTGTGTGTAGTTCTGTTCTCCCACAAACTATTTCTCAGGAGTTTATTATTTCAATACAATCACTGTTTGGATGAATTCTGTTCCATCAGGATAGTGTTTTTGTACATCAAAATGACATTTAACATCACAGAAGGAAAATCTTCCTTCTTTTTTCTTTGTATAAGCTCTCCAGTCATTCAGTGAAGTCCCTATTCTGTCCTCTCCCTCCTTTGCTCTGAGTGAGTAATATGTAATACTGCAGAGGTTACTTTTACAAAAGTCACCCTCACCCTTTGTCCTACACCTTATATTAGTTCCTCTAATTTCTTGTCTGATTGCAGTCTGGTTCTGGTGACCTTGGTGCCTTGAAGTATGCTGATTTTTTTTTTCGTGTTCCTTTCTTATAAGGTAACTTAAGAGATTTTACTACTGCTTTTGCTTTACTGGACCACACTTTTTAACTCTGAAGGCCCTTGGCAAAATACTATAATTTTATAGGTCAGGAGGGATATCTGTACTTACAGCTGAATCTTCATCTGTGATTCCTCATGGTAAATTCTCATGGTAAATTCATTATTCTTGCATAGGCGTGTCAGTGAATGTTTTTAACTGTGGAGTCTCTTTCATTCTGCAACATCAGTTAAGATCTCCACTGCAGCTTTGGCTAGTAAAGACCTCTGTACTGTCAGTATGTGCTCTTCTTCCACTATCCAAAGGCTCTGCATTGTCTTTCCACTACCCTCGGACACATTCCTAATTCTTATTTAATCCAGAAATAGAGTTTGGGAGTGAGTGCAGCAAAACCAGGGTAGGGTTGACAGTTATGGCCCCTATAACAGCCACAGAGGGAATGAGGCATATCTAAGTGACTGATTGTTATACATAAAAAAATCTTCAGCAATCATAGATTATTTGTCTGCAATTCCACTCTCATTTTTCACTAGTTAGTGTTATTTGACATTCCATCTTTCAATTTGCTGTGGTAGTGGACTCAAGGCTGACAAACAAAGTGATGAAATACTGCTTATCTCAGCTTTATTTCTTCTCTGATTAAAACCCTGGTGGACAAAACCATCTTGGAAGAAAACTACTCTCAGTACTGATGCAATTCATGATCATTCAGCATCTCAGCTCTCCTGAGCTGATCCTACAGCCAAAGTTATTTTCTATATTCCTGCAATATAAAATTTGCTAATTGGCTCACTAATTGGTCATATGCCTTGCTTATTGTGTTGAAACGAGGTTTCCTACTCTCCCAAGTGTAGGAGATTGTTAGGTGTGTTCACATCTGAAAACTTGTGAATCACAAAGATTCCACATCGTTGTTTATTCATGCAAGTTTTTTGGTACCGGGAACAGATTGGGACTCAAGGCAGACTCTCCTGATACTGTGCCCTGTTAGTATTTGTCCTGGGTTAAACCAGGATCTTCTCCATGTTACTGAGCGAGGACGGCAGGGTTATCAAGTTCTGCTGCATAAACTAATGATGGAGATACTGACCTTTCTGTTGTGTTATTGGGAGAGGGAGAAACTCTAATTCTGGCTGAACGTTTCAGTAGCACAGTCCAAGCAGAACAAGACTTCATAATATTATATTCCCTGGGAAGTTTTCTGAACTGTTATCAGTCAGAAGGTTTCTGCTGAAGAGAGTCGCCTTGTAAAAGAAAATCTGACAAGGTAGAGTGTGTATTCATTTGGTTGTCTTGTAAATAAACTGTCTTAAATTAAAAATTATAGGCTTTTACTGTATATCTGGAATGCACCATCCACGGTGGCTGAGCACTGAATAATGCTGTGCATATAATTTATGTTGCTATGTCTTGAAGTTTACTTTTGCCCCAAATGATTAAGCTACAAGAAGCTGAATGCTTACAAACTTACTATAAAATGAGACAATTTAGCAGAAAATTGAAGAAATACCCTTCCAAATATTTTGATTCTTGTTTCTTATTTCTGTTTCTGAGTGAATTTTTTAGGTGTTTGAATTTTTGTGAATTCCTGACAATTTCATATGCCCTGTTTTGTGACTCCTTTGCCATACGTAGATCAATAGAGATCTGTGGGTTGTGAGAACACAGCCCCAACTTTGTTTAAGAGGAGAAACTGTGCTATGCTATGCTGTAATGAAAGGGATTCCCTGAGATGCAGGAAAGGAATAACTTATTCTCCTTTGTCATTTTTGTATCTGTGTCTCTCTGAAGTATGTTTTAATTTGTTTTTATGTGGATCAGAAAAATTCAAGAATTATGAAGAATTCTGTGAAACTGACATGACTTCTGAAAAGTTGGACAAGGTAACTGGAAAAAATTTGTGATGAAAAGATTTTTTATTCTTAATAGCTGAGGAGATTAGCATTTTTCTGTAATTCATTGAATTTATGGCTGATATGTCAGGGATAGAAGTGTAATAGAAACATCTTACTTCAGAGGATGACTGCATATTTTTTACTGCCTCTGTTTGATTGCAAATTTTTTGATGTGTTGAAAGTTAAAAATTGCATAGTGCTCGGGCAAAAAACCAACTATATCTAGTTCTGAAAGTTTTCTGAAGAGTTTTTAATTTTTTTTGAGGATTAGCATAGAGCTTGCTCCCAGCATTTACAGCTGCTTTAACTCAATTGTAGTTGACACAATGTGTACATTTACACCAGACAGTCTCTGCACTGGCAAATCTTAAGAGATTTAAGATGCCTATTTTTATCCAGACAGAAATAGGCAGTGCAATTCTCTCCCCTTGTAATCATGCTATCATCTGGTGTCACCAACTGATATAAAATTTGCTTTAATGTCAAAATGATTGACATTGCACAGTCTTAAAGTCTATTTTGTTTGTTCATTGTTACTTATAGCCAACTGTTGATTTTGATTACTCCTTAAGGTACCATTTATTTTCATCTGCATTAAACATATTCCAAAAACTCCCAAGCAAATCTTCTGCAAGTGTATTTGGACAGCTCTATTTGGGCACCATCAATTAGCAAAAGCTCTGATGAAACTGATAGAAATACTGGCTACTTCAGTGCTGTAAATTCATTCATTGCCTTTCCAGAGGTGAGAAATGCTTAAAGCTTTTAGACATTAATTGATAAAATATGTCCTTAGGATGGAAATTGAGTCTCTGCAGGCTCTCAGCCTCTTGCCAATACAAAATCTTCACTGTATTTAACAGGAGAATGCCTGCTTGAGGGTTGCTCTCTGTGTGACAGGTCAGGAAGGGAGCAGCTGAGATACACAGAGCCTGCCCCAGTGTTTCTGACAAATTCCACGACTGAAGGACTGTGGGCAGGGAGGCAAAGGCTCAGCTGGAGACAAGTTCTGCATCTGCCCTGGAGCAGCAGTTACAACTCTGCAATAATTACATCAACTCTAATACAGTATGGAGAATCTTCCACTTGTGGAATGACACAAATGGGCTGAGGGGGCTTCATGGGGAGTGGGCAGAAAGGGATGCAGGAATTATGTCAAAGTTCCAAACATCCTCAAAAATATGGATGTGCTAAAAAAGGTGGGGGGGCCGGGGAAGGGAACTAAATGAGAAGCAAAAAATATAGGTACATTTAAGATTGCAGAGGGCTTTCTTCAGTTTGATGAGTTCCACAGAGGAAAATGAACAATAATAGCACTACTACTACTACTACTACTATTACTACTACTGCTACTACTACTACTATAGTGATTGCATGTGCAAACATTTGGAAAAAAGAGAATAAAAGACGTTTTACTTAGTTACTTAAACCCTTAGACAGGTGTCAGACCTGTCTAGGGGTGCNAGTTTAATAATTGAAAATACAGTACAGTGCAATAACAGGAATGGTAAATCATGGTTATAATAAAAAGGAAAAAAGGTTATGCACAATGCAATTTCTCACCACCCACTGACTGATGCCAGACACCCTCCCCAAACCCAGATTGGCCCCCTCTGGGTAACTCCCCCCAGTTCATNTACTACTACTACTATAGTGATTGCATGTGCAAACATTTGGAAAAAAGAGAATAAAAGAAGTTTTACTTAGTTACTTAGTTACTGACAGGTGTCAGACCTGTCTACGGGTGTNGACTGTGGGCAGGGAGGCAAAGGCTCAGCTGGAGACAAGTTCTGCATCTGCCCTGGAGCAGCAGTTACAACTCTGCAATAATTACATCAACTCTAATACAGTATGGAGAATCTTCCACTTGTGGAATGACACAAATGGGCTGAGGGGGCTTCATGGGGAGTGGGCAGAAAGGGATGCAGGAATTATGTCAAAGTTCCAAACATCCTCAAAAATATGGATGTGCTAAAAAAGGTGGGGGGGCCGGGGAAGGGAACTAAATGAGAAGCAAAAAATATAGGTACATTTAAGATTGCAGAGGGCTTTTTTCAGTTTGATGAGTTCCACAGAGGAAAATGAACAATAATAGCACTACTACTACTACTACTACTATTACTACTACTGCTACTACTACTACTATAGTGATTGCATGGGCAAACATTTGGAAAAAAGAGAATAAAAGACGTTTTACTTAGTTACTTAAACCCTTAGACAGGTGTCAGACCTGTCTAGGGGTGCAAGTAGCTAAGTAAAACTTCTCAGTCCTTTTGTTCTCCCTGAATATAAACAATCCAGTACTTACAGTACATAGTAAAGCGTGCTCTGCAGCCTTACTCTCAGTGATAGCTGTGCTATTCTGGCTCCAAAGGCACTGTGCCTATTGGAAGCAAAATGCTGCTAGAGACTGAGGGGAGGCATCATCATAGCACCTCCTCTGCCCCATGGCACAAAACATGCCTTAAAGGATGATAAGGAAAAGTTAATTCCCCACTAAGTTTTCAAATCAAGACCTACAAGCTGAATTTTCCAGAGCAAATCTATCTTTATTTTTTAATTTTATCCACACATGGAGCAAGTTTGGAGCTGTTTGAGTCACTTGTTTTTATATTTGTGGTGTTAAGACCCCAAATCTAAAAAGAAACCATTAGTTTGGAAGTAAGACTCTAGTCTGTTTTTTCTAAACTTAGGAACTTCTAGCACTTGGTATGTAGCTTTAATTAAGAGCAACTAACCTCCACAAACACTGCTTCACCTAAAAAAGAAAGTTAATTAGTAGTTGGGAAAGAGTTGAAGGGAAAATCTAAAGNAATGCAATTTCTCACCACCCACTGACTGATGCCAGACACCCTCCCCAAACCCAGATTGGCCCCCTCTGGGTAACTCCCCCCAGTTCATGTACTGGGCATGGCATTCCATGGTGTGGGGCATCCCTTTGGTCAGTTTGGGTCACCTGTCCCAGCTCTGCTCCCTCCCAGTTTCTTTCATGTACCTCCTCACTGGCAGAGCAGGAGACAAGGAAAAAAAAAAAAAA
The DNA here is from genome assembly GCA_013399945.1 of Ploceus nigricollis. NCBI lineage: Eukaryota > Metazoa > Chordata > Aves > Passeriformes > Ploceidae > Ploceus > Ploceus nigricollis. The sequence goes on along the minus strand of VXBC01002422.1, from coordinate 676,077 downwards.
GTCCTTGACTTAGGATAAACACACCGTAGCAAAAAACCAAAACATCAGTGTGTTATCAACACCATTCTCTTTCCAAATCCAAAACACAGCACTGCAACAGCTACTGGGAAGAAATGAGCACTACCTGAGCTGAAACCAGGACAGAATCACACCTGGTCTTTCTCAGTTATAAATCTAAACTCCCCAGCTTGAATAAACTCTGATCCAGATTTTGAGTCTTGTGAAAGGATCATCTCTAATGCCCTTAGAAATCAGCATATTTGTTCTTGCCTTTGGAAGAGAATTCTTGGTTTTCTTGGGCTTTAACTGCAAGGTGATTTATTTTAAGTCTATCTACTCATATTCAAATGCTGTTTATTTCTCAATCCCTGTGAAATTCCACGAGTTCAAAACTATGAAGAAGGCTCCCAAAGACCCTGAGATTCTTAAAATAAAAGGTTTCAATTTTCCATCTTGTTTCTGATCCCTTCAATTAAACTGCATTCATTGCAGCTTGGCAAACTTAATTGCATGCTTCAAAAAGAGAAGAAACAAAAATCAGAATGATGAAGAAAGATGAGAATTTTTTTATTTGTATGTCTGAGAGAAAAAAAAAAAAAGAAAGAAGAAAAGAGACCATAAGGAATGGAAAGCCAAGAAGACATAATTTTGATTGTAGCTTTATCTTGCTATATTTTGGTGGGAAAATGAGGCGTTGTTAACTGTGCTGAAAGCAAAAGATTTGAAGGGAAGCTGGTTTTTCATTTAAATTTTATGTTATGATACCAAAAAGAAATACAAAATGGCCAGAAATCTGTGGAATGAATACTTATCTATCCCATTTCTGACTCTATGTTTTTTCACTTGCAAGAATGGAACGTACCTAATAAAACTGGAGCCAGTCCAAAACTAAAGAGATTGCATCTTATTTTTGTATGTAAGACCTCTAATATTTTGGCTGCTCATTCCTAGTAAAAATTAGGGGACAGCAATCACATATCTTGCTATTACACATGCATGATTTACCTTAGGAAAGATAAGAGTGGGTGGGAGTTATTTTTTATCTTCACATGGCAGCAAAACCCCTTGCACCCACGCTGCCAATGCAATTTACAGCGGGTTAAAGGGATTTGGATTCTTTGGGAAGGGAGGAGAGTCAATGAGGCAGACATGCTTGAGAGATGAAGTGATCCTTACTTCTAATCAGAAGTATTTAGACTCTCCAGACCCTATAACAGAACCAGCTAGAGAATTTGTTGCTATCTGTGAAGAACATTAGAAGAAGGGTATGAGCTTGAAATGTGCACAGAGGAATATTAAAACTGCCTTTATGCTGTGTGGTTCTGGGTGTGGCCTGATGATTCCTCTGGAATGGTTGTTACAGCCAGCTCTTGCCAGAGTATGAGTTGTTGGGGCTGTGTCTGATCTTGACTCCAGCTGCAAGGGGAGGAAGGAAAATAGGTCAACAAAAGACAGCTGAGATGTGTGTGATATGTTCAAAAGGGTGACAGCATCCTTCTGAGAGCGCCCTTTTTATTGCCTGATGAGGCAGGGAAGGATGCCGTTGAACCCGAGATGGGAAGAGATGATGCTGAGTCCAGTTCAGAAGGCTGAATAGTTTCTTTATTATAACTATATTTCAATACATTAATATATATTTAAAGAGGAGATACTAAAACTACATCCTAACTTCTAGCTATCAGATCTAACTACTGTAACTGTAACTTCACTTGTGACTCTCTCTCCGAGGGAGTCCAGACCCAGGTGCATACCATTGGCCATCAGGGCCAAACCATGCCCAGCAGCGTCCAATCAACCAATGATTCCAGGCAAACAATTTCCCAATGCATTCCACATGGAAAAACAAGGGACAGGAATAGAAATTTTCTTTTCCTTCCTCTTTCTGCTCCTCTACGAAACTTTCCTCAGGGAGCAGAGATGTGGGCACTACAGCCTGATATGCTTTTTCTAGACTCTTAAAATAATTTAGCTTGGAAGAGATCTCTGCAGATCCTCTAGCTTCACCTCCCACTCAAAGCAGAATCAATTGCATGGTGGAAATCTAAGAGGTCATTTCCAGTATAAAGGATTTAAAGTACTGCTAAAAGTCAGAGTTTTTTGGCTTGTTTTCCAGTAATAATGCAGCTCTTTGGGATTATTTTATTGGATTATGAGGTGTTGTTAGAAAGAGAGATGCTCAGCATTTATATATCTTGAGTATGGACATCTAAAAATCCTATATAGCATTTTAGGGAAGGCTTCTGTTTTGACTCAGCTGACAGGGTAATAGAGATGTAAAGGCAAGGGCAACAGCATAACCTTTATTTTTCTGGCAAGACAAGGAGGCACACACTGAATGTTTTTCAAAATATCACCTTTTCTCGGGTTCCAAGGTTTTAATCAGGTCAAATGCACAGCACGAACCCTACATTCAGGGACTGAATTCTGGTCTGCTAGGAGTTTGCACATACAAGAAAATGAAAAATAAACACACAATAGACTAGAGTCCTCCATTTTAGAACTTTGTTTTCAGGTAGGCTTGAATTCCAGTTTTAGAGAAGGATGAGAAAGGTGCTTTGTATGCTATTGAGTCAGCTTACCCTGTTCACACCTGAATTCAAGGAAATTACAAAATACAGTGCTTAAAAACATCACTTCAACACTTATTTTACCCGTAGATGCTCACAGAATGTCTAACTGACCTGACACGGGTGTAAAGGCCTGAGCACGTGTGCTTGTGAGGAGGGAGGGGAAGCAACCTGGTCTAAGTGAAGTAAGAGAGAGACAAACCTGCAGGCTTTCAGTCCTTACATCTGAATGGACACTGAAATCCAGCACCTGAACCCTGCTTTAACCAACACAGGACATCCAAGGTTTGTTACAGCTTGAAGTACTTTGAATCCAAGCAATTGGTACAACCACTGGTGTCTGCTTGACACCCAGCATTGACCTTTCCCACCCTGCTGTGCTTTATCTGAGACATCAGTCTGTGTTTAACAGATGCTGCTCACAAATGTTGTGTGTCTTTGTGGTCAATGTGCAATGCCCTCCTGGCCCTGAGCTGCTGGAAGGCACACTTCTCTCCATGGCTGGATTCCCATTTAACAGTCGGGTCTCCAGCAGCAGAGGGGACCTGTCTGGAGGGAAGAGAGGCTGCGTGGACAATGACAGTGTGTCCCAGCTAAGAATGAGTTGAACTCCAGACCTGAATGACCCATACAGGCAAATACTTTGTGTGAAGATACTCCAAAACACAGGCTGATGTAATCCTGCCTGTTTGGATGTTTTTGGATAACATTAAAGTCATGGACAGAATTAGTATGTAACAAAAAACATATGATGGTTTTTTCTTTTTCTAAAAATGCATCATTTAACTTCCTTAGAGGAATCTAGAAGTACTTTCCCTGAACATACTGACTGAAGCACATCTATTTCATATGGTTTGCTTAACACATTCTGAGAGAAATGCAATTAAATTTCATGAATAAGATCCTTCCACTTGCATGCATGCCTTGATTCAGAAATTCAAAGCCAGTGAGCAGCTGTAATAGAAACAGTAGTCTTTATAGGGAGTTGCACAATATAGAGTAACTTTCTAAATTGTTTAAAAAGAAGGGTTATATTTTTCATTCCAGTGTCAACCTTGCTTTCTGCATTATAGGTCTAATACACAAGATGAATAATTTTATTCTGCAAATAATTACATGATGATTTATCCTACAAAGTATCTGTTGTCTCCATAAAGGAGAATTGAATCAAACAGGATCCCAAGCCTCCTGTTATTCTTTACCATAAATGTGGCACTAATTTGTCCTCCATTTGCCCTCAGTGCTGATTGTAAAGGGTAGCCTGTGCCATACTACTGTGGTAATAGCCATGAATATATCTGTGAAATGGCTAAAGCTGTGCCACTTGATAGGAAAGGAGAGAGGGCAGACAGCAAGACACCTGTAGGACATTCCCAGTGCTGTGCATGGGCCAGACCCCAAGACACAGCAGGAAGGGTGATGGTCACATGTGTGGGAAAACTGAAATTTTTGCTTGTGGGAAAATGTTTCCAAATCTGGGAGAACTTAGAAAGGCAGAGGTTTGTGTTTACCATAGGCAAGTCTGTAGGTCATAGGCATATTGATGTTCTTCAGGCATTCCTCTCCTTTTCCATTTTTCTTTGCATCTCTCTCTTTGCTGTCTTTCTATTTAAACATCAACATATGTCAGAGACATCTTAAAGGTTAAAGCAGTCCATGCTGTATTTATTCCACCTGCCCAGTACTACTTGATATGTAAGATTTTCTGCCTCCAGCCCTGAATTTTTCTTCCACCAAATAACCCAGGGAGCAAGTGGACTCAGGGTATCTGAGCAGGAAGCTAAACAAAAGTCTTTGACTAAAACACTTTGAAACAATCAAACCGAGCTGTGTAGCCAAGCACTCCCCCATAGGAAGGAAAACCACTGTAGCTTCATATAAACTTTAACTACTATTCACTTATTTTCCTTCCTATTTGAACCCTGCAATCTTTTTAAGGTCTGATTTAACTGCTGGAAAGCAAACATAAAAGAAGTTATTTCACAACATAAGGGCAGAAATACCAAAATTAGTGCAGAATGTGGTCTTATAAGCATAACAGCAACCCACAATTGGAAGCATTGTGTAGGAATATTAACCCCAAATTTCTGTTTTGAAGAATGTGCAGCAAGTTCAATCCCTGTGTGGGCTAGTCACTTAAGAGTTTGACTTGATGACCCTTGTGGGTCCCTTCCATCTCCCTTCCTGTGATCTGGAAGTGTGACAAATATGGTTCTTACTTTAAAAACAACACTGTCAAGCTGGACTCAATGCAGTGTCACTCTGTCCTCAAGGCTCTCATATCAGCTTGGAAGACCATTTTTAAAAAATTTTGCCATGCAACACTGATGAAATAAATGGCGTAAATAACCCAGAATTTTCTGTGGGACTTTGGTCTTTATTAAAAACAAGGTTAATTACAGTGATGAGTTTTTAATATGTTGCTATTTACCTTCATTTACAATGTCAAGGTCTGGGGCTCTACTGGTCANTCTATATATATCTATCTTTCAGTTACTCCGCTTTACACTGAAGCAATCAAATGCAGAATGTGATCCATGAACATCAATTTAAGTTGGTCTATAAACAGTTGACTTTAAGCAAGTGCAAGGAACTGTAGGTAGTGACAGTCTCCCTCTCTGCTCTGGATGATGGAAATCCCAGCTGGTAAATTTTTATATCTTATATACTCACTGTGTATATGTGTGTGTGTAAGTTAAATGTTAAATGTATGTTAAATAGACAATTTACATATTATTTCCTCTGCTTAGGGACCTACCTTGCTCGATTTGCTTTACAAACAACTTGCAATCCTACCTTTGGTCACAGTGACATTAGACACCTCCAAAGGTCTGCAAGGGAAGTGTGAACTACTCTCCTCATTATGTCTGAGGGAGTGACTGGGAGATATTTGCTCTGCATTATACATAATGCCAGGTGATCAATGCTACCACTGTCCCCCAGCAAAGACACAGCATGGGAGTAAGAAACAAAGTGTCCACCTTTATTCCCAGCTCAAAGCATTTGGGAGCCATGAATCTGCTCTCCTCACTTCTCCTCCAATAACATCACCTTTTGTATATCAGGTTGTTAATCATAGAATTGTTTAAGTTACAAAAGACCTTTAAGATCTTCAAGTCCTGCCATTAACTCAGCACTGCCAAGTCCACCACTAAACCATGTCCCCTGGAGCCACATCTACACCTACACATAATTACAGATCTTTAAAATACTTCTAGGAATGGTCCTTAGAACAGTCTGTTCCAGTGCTTGAAACCCCTTTCCCTAATATCCACTGCAAACTGCAGTTCTGCTGACTCCCCTTCTTCTCCAAGAACTGAAAATTCAATCATTTAATGACGTCTTTCCTCAAGATAGAGTCCAACCATTGCATCACTCCCCAGTCCTTCTGTGGTCACAAACAGCGGGTCCAGAGGGGCATATCCATGAGTTGCCTCCCTTGCCAACTGTGTCAAGAAGTTCTCTTCCACACACTCTGGGAGCCTCCTGGACTGTTTGCTCCCTCCCATGTTTTATTTCCAGCACATATCTGGCAAGCTGAAGTCCTCCATGAGAACAAGGGCCAGAGACTGGGAGGCTGCTTATAGAATATTTCATCTGCCTCTTCATTCTGGTTAGGTGGTCTGTGGCAGAATCCCACTGTGATATCTGCCTTGTGATCATCACCATCAAGCTCTAGACAGTCAAAGTGGTCCCTAAGATACAGGGCTAACCCATCGCTCTCCTTCCTTGCCAGATATAAATCTGAAGAGTTTATATCCATCCATTGCAGCATTCCAGTTGTGTGTCTCATCCCAGCATGTTTCCATGATGGCAGCCATGTCACAGTTTCCTGCTGGACAATGGCTCCAGCTCCTCTGTGTGCTGCCTGTGCTGCAGGCATTGGTATAGGTGCAGTTGGGCTACTGAGCTCAGCACCTTTTTGGGGGAAAGGCCATAATTTGTATGTGACTGTTCTCAGCTGCTTTGGTGTTTTCTAACATGGATAACCCCACATCTTAATATGTATTTGAGAAATGAAAGGCTGATCTTGGTTGACTTTGGGGTTTTTTTTGAGCCTTGCATTTTCTGTCTTTCCTGCCTGACCCTGAAGTCTAGAAACTTTCTCTTTCTAAAAGAAAAAAAAAAATTCTTATTTAGTCACAGCATGATGGGAGCTGGAGTTTGTGGGAAAATATTGGTACAGTGGCGACATAATCAGAAAACTCAAAAGAGCCTCCAGCAGTGTAGAATTTCTGTCAGCTTTCCTCAGCTCTGGATATGAATAATCAACTGCTCTGAGCCTTAAACCAGAGGCCTGGGGCTTTCTTCAGCTGTCTGCAGCACAAGGGCTGGAGCCCAGGGGTCAGCCTCTCCCTCTAACTTGAAGTTGCAATTAGGGAAAGCATGGGCTGTGGGATGGAACCCACCTGGAGAGAAAGACACCAGGGCTGTACCCTTTCCACATTCATTTGCACAGCTGCTGAGGGCCAGTGACAGTGTGGTCCACTGGTTAGGGGCATTACCCAATGGCAGAAGGTTGTATGCTATGAAACAATAAGTGTTTAATCACAAACCCTGTTTCTGGTTAACCATGACAGGCAGCTAAGCACCACAGACCTGTTCACTGCCTGCTTCCAGACCAAAGTCCCACCAGGAAGGAGGAGAGAGAAAAGCAAAAGCAAGAAAACTTGTGGGTAAAGATAAAAAAACCCAAACCCCAAACAAACAAACAAAAAACAAACTTAAAAAGAAGAAATGGAAAAAGAAAGCAAACAAAACAAGTGATACAAAATGCCTAGAAAACTCCTGAGCAAAACACAGGTAACTTCCCTAAACCTCATGGAATCTGCCTGGTTATGTCCCCTCCCAATGTACTGTGCAGCCCCAATCTATTCACCAAGGGTGGGGAGCAGAGTAAGAAAGAGAGAAGGCCCTGTTCAGCAACAGGTAAAACCCTGGTCTATTACTGGCATTGTTTTGGTCATAAATCTAAATCACAGCACCATACAAGTTCCTATGAAGAAAATTGACTCCAACCTGGTTAGGACCAGTATAATCCCCTGTTTTTGAAAAGAAAAGATTAATCCAGGGCTGCTGTTAGGAAATGTTTGCAATGATTTCAATAGAATTTAGTACCTGCTCTTTATTCTTTTTCATTTGTATAGCTCCTCTGAGCTGCAGGAAAGGACTTGAATAAAAGAAAAGGCAAAGTAACCCCTCATCCTCCTGGGACAAAATGTTCCTGCTGGTTTCCTACAATGTTACTTCAAAGCAAGAATATCAGGAACAGCTACAGCACTGAGTATGATGAACCACGGGTGTACTTAATGTTGTTCAACAGAAAATGTGTCAGGAGAAAGCAATCCAGGAATATCAGTCACTGTTGTGCTGGGAACGATGAGTCAGATGGGTGCTCAGTGCAATACATCACCCTCTGAACACTTGCAGGGAGGCTGAAGAAGTGCACGTGTCACTCCTTGCTCTGCTTGCAGCCATGATTAAACATGAGCTGGTACTGTTGTTTTTTGGTGCCATTGGGTCATATTTCCCTGGAAGTCCACAGTGTTTGGCAGTGATGCTTGAATTTGGAGGCACACCTGTGTTTCCCATTACTTGCCAAGGTAAGCATTGCATTTGCAGAGTCTTATGTTGATCTTTACTCAAGACAAGGCTGCCTCATTTGGGAGCAGGTAGGCTCTTTGTTGGTGCTATTTTAGTTGTGTGGGGTCTTCTTCAGCAAGTCAGTTCCCAGGATCATTTTTAAGCTGTTATTGAATGGTTTTAAAGGGTAGAGTTGGGGTGGAGGAGATATGTGAACAGTGTTTTGGATTTTATAAATGTGTGCTGAGCACACGTATGTGTGTAGGATATGTACTGCATGATGTGAGGGCAATACTCACCATGGACCTTACACAAACTGATGACCCATGATCACAGAATCACAGAAAATGCCAAGCTGGAAGGGACCCACAAGGACCACTGAGTCCAACTCCTGCCCCAGTACAGGACCACCAAGAGTCACACCCTGTGCCTGAGAGCATTGTCCAAATGCTTCTTGAACTGTCAGCCTTGGTGCTGTCACCACTTCCCTGGGGAGCCCTGGTGCCCAACCAACCCTCTGGGTGAAGAAACTTTTTCTGATATTCAACCCAAACCTCCCCTGGCACAACTTCAGGGCATTCCCAGTCACAGGACTCACCCCTCCAGGTTTCACTTATGCCAATGAAGGCAAATGGCTGCAACTGAGAACAAAACCTCAAGCTCCTCTAGTTTGTTCCTTGCACTGCCTCATTAGCATAGAAACATTTCAGGTGTGATACTTTGTAGCCAAGACCTCTTAAAGCAGATTGAGGGATCCCATTCGTGCTCATTTCCTCAAGTTCTGGCACACCATCCCAGCACTCATCATGGCAAGCCTGCTATATTCCCTTTCCCAAGTTAGTTTAAAGCTCTATCAAGGAGCCCTGTTAACCCCTGTGCTAGACCTTTTTCCCCTCTGAGAAATCCTGGGGAATTCCTGATGAATGCCCATCAAGTGTCAGTAGACCAGGTGTTGAGTAGATCCTCCTGTGGTCAATAACCCCAAAATTTTTCCACTGTCAACAGCCTTGGAGCCATGCATTGACTTGATGCCTGCCTATTTCTAAAAATATCAGGTTTTGTTACTGGAAGAATTGAGGAAATCACTACCTGTGCTCCTGATCCCTCTACTAATCATCCCAGGGCCCTGAAGTCTCTTTTGATTGCCCTTGGACTTTGCTTCATTGTTTCATTGCTGCCAGTTTGAGCAACCAATAGCAGATAGTAATCAGAGAGCCTTACCAGTCTGGAGAGTTTTGCAGGATGTCCCTTATCCATGCCCCTGGGAGACAGAAGATTTCTCTGTGAGGTCCAGTCTGTGTATTGGACCCTCTGTTCCCCTTAGAATGGAGTCTCCTATTACAACCACCCTTCTTTTCCTCCTAACAATGGAGGTTTTGATGTGAGGTACAGGTCGTGTTGATTTAGGGAGCTCCACTATCCCAGAAGGATCTTCAGCCACCTTATCAGTTGTTTGGCTTTCTGGTTCCAGAGCCCCACACCTGCTGCAGAAGGTCCAAGTCCTACTTGTCAGATTCTGAGAAGGAGGAGGAACCTTCTTCCTGGTACATGCAGTGACCTGCTTCCAGCCTTTCTCTTTGAGAGACCCTGGGCTAACAGCCCTTTGACTAATTGCCCTGCAGGGTTCTGAGTCCATGATAAAGACACTACAGACATTTTTTTACATGGCATTTTTTGAATCTCACTCTTTTTGATAACAATAAGCACAGATAAAAATAGTAATTATAGCACAGAGAAGCCTGTGTTTTAGAACGTGTCCTCAAAAGGAGCAAACCCAGCTGAGGAGACTGAATTCCCCATAAGTATCAGGAGGCTGCACTGACTGTGTTTACACACACCTGTGCTCTGCCCCATTCTTTATAGACTACAAACCCACAGCTGGGGACACTCACCAGAAACAGCCTCTTCAAGGACCTTCTTCTCATAACAAAGAGAGAGCTCGTTTTTATTGCTTTTCTTGGAAGAAAAGTGTTTCCCTTACATATACAGTAAGGGATTGCTATACCTTTCTCTCTAAAGAGCATAGACATCTTTTATGGTACTTAAAAGTCTTTCCTATAGTAAACAGCTCCAGAATTATTAAACCCTTCAAGGGCTCTCATAGCAAGATTTCTCTTACCATGCAGGTAGTACAGGAGGTGCCAGAAGCAGATGTTGTGAAAGTTGCAGAGAAGAATCAGTGTTTAGTACAGAAGGTAGAAAAAGACAGTGATGAGAATAAATGAAAATAAATTTGTCTCAACAAACATTTGTCAAGGAGCCTAATTTCTGTGGTACGGACCAAAATTGCTGCTGACATTTTCTGTAATGAAGTTTCTTCTGATTTGCTCAAAGTCTCCATCTGCACTCTGACTCATCCACTTTATTCCTGGACTGGGCATGTAAGACAGACCTCCACATCTGCAGGACCCTGGCATCCTTCTGCAAAATGCTCCACTGAGGAAAGCCTGAGGCAGATGGGTACATACAGACCTGGGGCTGTCCATGTGCCACTGTATAAGATACGGCCTTGACTGAGAAAAATTAGCTTTGTATCCAGATCCTTCCTTCTACCTTTCTTCTTTTCCTAATATGAAGTGTTCATTAAACTTTGTTCTGAATTCTTAAAAGAGTGGTTGTGTTCCTTTTTTTTTTCTTTTTTTCTTTTCTGGCTGGATTTATAAGAACTATAGGTGGGCATAGCTCTATTGAAATCAGATGAACTATCCCAATTTCCACCAAATGATGCAGATCTGGGGTTTAAAATGCATATTCAGAATGAAAGAGTCATGTAAAGAAAGTATCTGTGGGTAATGAGGCAAGGATTTCAGCTAGAGATTTCAGAAGTGTATTTATGAGACTTAGAGCCACATTTCTCATAGCTAGGGAAATAATATCTCTTCTGTTGCTTGCTTAATAAAATTATTCTCTGTTTCAGGAGAATTAGCAAGTCACAGTGCATTTAGAAACTGCTGCATTGGTGTTTTGTAAAGTTGAAAAAGGATAACATGTTTGACACATTTAGTGGTCCAACCTGTGTGTTGTGTTTGCCTTTGGGCACACATTGTGTTACCTGTCCTTCTCTGCAGACAATCATTGGCCCGTCAGGGTGAATAATTTGTTTTGCTCTGGAAAATATCAGCCTCTGTTAGGACTGACTAAGAGGAATTGTTGTTTCAGCAATAATCTCTGTTGATATGTTGTGTATTAAGCAATAAGCGTCTGTTGAAATTGATTAATTGTTGAAGTGGAGATGAGATTTTAAGGCAATTTCAAATTCTGTTCATTGCACTCATATTTTTTTATTAACTATCCTTTGTTGTGCTGTTATGTACAAGATGAATAGAACTTTTTTTTTATAAGGCTTCTCAGTGTCATACATTACCTTCTAAATGTTTGGGATGTTTGAAAATCCCAGATATCAGCAGCTTTATTTCCAAGCCTTCACCAAGGAAAGAGAAAAGGATAACCTTGTCTTTTAAAATGTATTTGTCTGTGGTTTCTTGTGTGACAGCAGACTCTTTTTCCACTTTCATATATATAGGACAAGGAGAAGCACTAGAGCAGGTCCAACCCAAGGTTGATGAAGGCCAGTCTTCTGCAGCTGGCAGCAGACAGCACCAGCTGCTTCAAAAGAACAGACAAGAAGTTTCACAGCTAGTGGCAATTTGAAAATTAACCTTTGAGACATTTTCTCCCAGCTTCCATGGGTGGAAAATTCATTTACGCCTGGAGGCAAGGAGGTTTGCAAGTCTTGCTTTTCTTCTTTTCCCCTCTTTTTTTTTTCATTTTTCTTTAGGGTTTGCTACTATAATGCTGTCCATTCTTGATACTTGTAGAAAATCTTGGATCTTTTTGATTGCTGTGAAGCTCTTGGCCATGATGGTATACTGTGCCAAAGACAGGTGAATTGAAATTGGTGTGAAACACTGTGTCATTGTACCAGTACAAAATATGTCCCCTTCCAGTCTCAGCAAATCTATTGTGTTTCTAATAGTTTGTGTTATCTGTGCCTGATTAGTTGCAAATTTTAGGCCACAGTGGTTTGTTGTTTACTTACTGTTATCCCTGTCCCCTTTTTAGCTCTTGGGTCCTTCAAGTGCAAGTTCTTCAAAGCAGGCTGGTCTTTACACAGCTTTTGTACAACACTCAGCTCACTGTGAACATCAGCTATTTGCAAAAGAAAGATATGCATCAAAGTCTAGGGGAATTGAACATTATTAACATATTCTGACTCTTATTTGACTAAATGTGACTAGAAAACAAAAACAAACAAACAAACAAACAAAACAACAACAAAAAACTCCCAAAAAAACCCCCCAAAAAACCCAAGCAAAATTAACACCTCTGCAAATGAAATGTGTTAATGATGTCACTTGCTCACAATGGATACCAAAGTGCAGGGTCTTCTGATCCACCAAAGACTTGAGGTACCTGGAGGAGTTGTGAGGCTGAAGTATTTTGCTGGCTATATGTCTGGTTTCAGGCCTCTGCTTCCCACTTTTCTTGTCTGTAATGTGAATGATCATGAAAATGACGGCATATTTAATTCTATGAGAGTGTTGTATGCTGTCAGCGTCCTTCCACTGAGACTCCTGGAGCTGCTCCTCTTTGCACTATGCGAGGTGAGAATGCTGAAGTGCTGAGCTGGCTGGGGAACATGAGCTACTTCCCTGCTGCTCCTTATGGCTGATCTCTGAACTGTCCAAATTTAAAGACTCTAAGAACTCCTAAACTTGACATCAGTTTATACTTTCACTCAGAGCCTTTCTGAAGAATTTGACTTAAAGGGAACAGGTTTCACATTAAGACAAAACTGAGTCTATCTTTCTTGTGTTTTTGTAGGAGATGAGGTAGGTTTGCAGCAGAGACTGCATAGAAAAGTGTGTATTTTTTTTTTAACTCCTGGTCAGCAGGAGTGGAGTTGGAAACGTCTATTGAGAGAGATGGAGAAGTTCAAGCTCAACATTGAGTGAAGGGTTTTACTCTTTTGGTTTGCCACTTCTCTCTGTGAAGAGCTACATTTTGATTGTTGCATGGTGCTTTCTTCAGAAGGTGTTTTGTGGGAAATCTAGAATGGATGGAGCAAGCTATGGGTGACAATGCCCAACCTTTAAACCTGATGGAAACTTAAAATCATATAGTGTGGCCATTATAACTCAGTGCTCAACTCTTTATGCAGCTGGAAAAATATCTGACTGCCTCTACAGTTCAGGAAGGAACCTGGATCTTAAAGCAACTTCTTTTTATGCAGAGACTCCTCACAGCAACTTTTACAGCACAGCTTGTCACTGTGTTTAGTTTTCCTACAGTCCTAATTCTTGTGTGAACGTGGCTTACACAATAAATATGTATCATGTCTGTCTGTGTTTGTGAAGGGGAGGGATCTGGGTCTCATCAGACTTGTGAATTTGTGTGTGAGATTATACAGTCACATCAGGGCAATCATGTTCTAGCTGATCTTTAGTCAGATATCAGGCTATATTAAAATTCAAGGTAAATCAATGCTAGTCTTTTCACTACAAGTAATCCAATGTGATATGAAGTAGGGGCACAGTCCTGTAGAAATGGAGTGACTGAGATTGTTTCCATTCACTGTTGGCAGCATGGCTGTGAGTTATACCAGCTGAAATCAGACTGGGTGACATACCTCGTAGAAACATAGCAGTTCTGGTTTCAAAAAGTGGTGGAGTTTTTTGTGTTGTGCCATGCTTTCCTGTTTTCTGAGTGCTACTTTGTTAAACAATAGCCATTTCAGTGCTGGTTTATCAAGTCTTCATGGGTTTGTGCTAATCAGTATTTGTCAGAAAGCAATATATTTCTTTTCGGCCCAGGAAAATAATTCGATTGGAAAAAAAAATTCATTCCATTGCCATAGTTTATCTGCATGATATATATCATCAGTGCACAGCAGTGGTATCTCAGGAGACTTCAAATGCAGAACCTGTACTAAGAAGAAAATATGAGAGCTAATTTTTCTTGTAAGTTACTCTTAGTTTTTTCCTTATTTCCATTCTCTGATGAGGGCAGTAGCCTTTCTTTCCAAATGCCTCTGGGCTTTATGTGTGCTGGTCTTGGTTCTTGGTCTTGGAGGTTCCTATGCTACAAGCACTTTCTGTTCAGCAGAGACTTGTGCAAATCTTGGGCACCAGTCAGCCCTTCCAGCTCTTCAGCAAAATAGGAATTACAGATGGTAGCACAAGGAAGCATAGCTGGGGCCAGCACTCACAAAGAGAGGGGAAATATTTTTCTAGATATCATGAACATTTTTAACTTTTTATATGATGACAATTCTGCCCTCCAATTCTGCCCTTGAATGATTCAAGAAACAGGTGCAACTTCAGATGAATCAGATGGTGGGATTAGGACCATTAAATTTCACAGAAAAGATTTGCTTCATGTTCCAGATTTTTCTAACCTGGAGGAACCAAAAAGATGCAAGTGCTTTCAGGGAGGGGAAATGTTGTAGTGGTATTGATTAGGGAAATTTCTATATCCCAGGCCTATTTAATTTTTCTTTGGCCTCTCTGTTTTATACTGTTAGGTCCTGCACAGTGCCTTATCAGTTTCCTTGGCAGAGCTCTCTCATTTATGGTTATCTGCCTCTGCTTCATTTTTATGCCTATATCGTGGGTTTATTGGATTGGAAAGTTGACTACAAGCCATCCAGGGAGGCTGTCAGCAGTAGAATATCACATCACTGAAGTGAACAGAAATTCAGCTCCTGTATGTTTCAATGCTATTTGCTGAACTACACAGAAACATCCTGAGATATTTCCCAGAAGGCGACAATTTTTCACTCGGATATGGTCATGCTATCAACGGGCAACTGGCCACAGCTAAAATAATGCCCTCAGCATCGTATAAACTCACATAAAACTTGAGTTAAGGATGTGGGAAGCAGCTGGAATATGACATAGCTCAATGTAGTTTATATCCTAGGTCCAAATCTGGCTCTGCTCGAGAAACGGAACATCAGTGCAAATATTATGGACAGATTTTGGGGATCTTGGATTAACCACAGGCTAAAGGTGTAACTAACAACAATTAACCCCAAAACTCTAAGGTCTTATCCCATTTTCAAGTTCTCCATGGGATTTACTCCAAAAAGTCATTGCATCATAACTAAAACCATTTGTGTTTAGACTTGGCTTTTGACTACACATCTGAGCTGAACAAAGAGCTATAAAGTTTAACTGAAGCAGCCGTCCCTCTTTCAGAATCATTGCTCAATTTGAATATTACATATTGATGAAAAATTTCTTAATTTCATGACTGGAGGAAAAGCTGTCTCTCTTTTTAAAGAGATGGAGCCACCTGCTAACCAGAGAGCAACACAATATATTAAATTGACATTGATTTTGCAGACAGTATTGCCTTCATATGTTAAAAAACCAGTCACATTTTCGTCATGAGAATAAGTTGGTGCTGTACATGACATTAAATAACACTTCCAGTTAGAGAGATGGAGGAACTAATAACAATTTAAGTTCTTTGGTGCAAAATCAGTTTATTGTATTGACAGACACATAAAGAAACAAGCTGCAGGGTGGTGAAGAGGTAGGCAGGTTGACTGATATTAGAATGTATAACTGGGAAATGGGGTAAGTTAAGCAGAGAGACCCTCATAACACAAACATCTTGCACTGCAAAATAGTCTCCCCTAGGATAAGAAGAAACAGTTAGCTTATTAAATGAGTCATTTAATATGATTGGAAAAAAAGTTGGAAAATATGCTGTAGGGAACAATCCTGGAGACAGACTACTAGACATTACTCTTCATTGCCTGTGATTATCTGCAGTCACATTTTTTCCCTGTATTGAAAATGTGGAAGTGAGGTAAATGAGGTTGTGCCTTTCAATTGCTCAGTTGCACAAGCTGAAAAAAAATGAGGGTTGCTTTCTTAATGACATTACTTGAGCGAAGAGCACTGACCTTTTCTTTGAAAAGGAGAACAGCAGACACACTTATAAACTGAAAAGAAAAGGAATTGCCAGCATGTGAGTTCAAGCTCAGGTAGGAAGATCAAACACTGAATTCCAGTGCAATGACAGGAAGACCCCTCAGACACCTGTAGCAGTAATGCATGCTTAATAATTTTTTTCTTATACAAGCACTTGGAATTTCTAATTAATTTGTGCAATATTTATTAAAATAATGGCTAAGCAGTTGGCTTTGTCATCCTTTTTATTCTCTTCCTACTCTCAAATATTCAGAGAGGCAACTACTTTTTTGGGATGGTTTGGGTTTCTGTTAAATGTTACATATCTCTTATGATGAAGAGTCATTTGTGCATGCAAACAGAATAAATTACACTTCTACCCACCTGACAGACTCTGTTATGCTGCTAGAATGGTCTACATGGTAGAAACATACTTGATACTTCCGGTTTACAGTGATTTAAATGCACGAGGATGTTTCTGCTCCTGAAAGAAGTGAAATAGTTCAGTTGGCACAGCTTTATACCCTAAGTTAGGAGAAATAAACTTAATGCTTCTCCTTTCCCCCATCACTTTGTGATGAGAGACTTCAAATTGCTTTGCTGAAAATTTCCTATTGCTACTGACTCCTATAGATTAAACTCAACAGAAAAAAATTGGAAGTGAGATATGACCTGAGCAGAAATCCCCTTATTCTCCTGGAAATTAAGACAGTTTTTCACTCAAGAGCTGTCTTACAATCTTTACCCTGTGGTTGCTCAGTACACTGTCACACAGTAACAGGCAAAGTGATCCAAGAGTGCTGTAGGAGCTCTGGTCCAGAGGGCAAAACAGGCCCACAGGACCCCTGAGGAAAGCAAATTCTGCTTAGTGTCCACTCACTCCTGCTTTGCACTCAGTGAGAAAGAGTGCCTGGCTGTGTGAATTCAGATTTGGTAACTCGATGACCAGAAACAGCAATAAAGTGTTTCCTCACTGATTTTGGCTTTGGGAACAGATAAGCAGTGTGCCAGACACAGTAGTCAGGTGCTTTTTCTTGCCTGTTAGACACTGAAAGACAAAGATTTAGTGTGTGCATGGATGTCTATGTATGAATGTCCCCATATACACAAATGCATACAATTACTAGTCTATCTGCTTGCATACCTGAGGCTTATGAAATAGAAGGCAGATGTCACAGACAGATCAAAGATGTCACAGACAGATCAAAGATATTTAACTAGCAAAGCTTTAACAATGTCCATTATCTCTGGATAAAGAAGATGATTGAGATTTAATGCTCTTCTCTTCCTAAGCTTTGTGAATGGTGGAGACCAATACTGTTCAAATCACTGAAGAGAGGTCCTGCTCAAGCACAGGTATAAGTATTTATAAGAGAAATGTGTAGTCAAGTAGGGAATGCTCCAGGGTTGAACAACCTGTTTTTGTGCCAGTCAATGCTCTGCTGCATGACTCTTCTATCCATTAGCTTGCAATGTCTCTGGAGCCAAAGTTAATCCCTCTGGTACATCAGAGATTCTTCCCATCTGGGAAGCTCACTCGGGGCCTCTGCTGCTGGGCTGCCAACAGCAAATGGCATAAACTGAAATGTTACTCAGACATGTTGGCAGATTAAATTCCTCTTACACTGCTAATCCTCAGGGATTTTAGGCATGACCAAGTGCTAATGCCTTATCTTGCCACCTATAAAAATGTGCCTGTGACTGAGAGGCACCAGATGTATGAGGAAGCTGAGCAATGTTGGCTTTTTTCCCTCCTTCCTTCCCAGCTCTCAAATAAGGTCTACAACCCTTCCCTCTGCTCCCAAAGCAAAATGCTCAGGTCACAATCCCTGCTCCTCAGCTACCCCACTCCCAGCTCTGGTTCCCACAGCTAACCTACTAACCCTTATTTTGCTCGGTGTGCAGATGCAGCCTGGCTAACTCTTACCCTGGATGGTCTGAAACAGGTGTGCAGCAAACAAGGAAGCCCTGACACGGCAGCCTTGGACAGGAAGCAAGATGTTTCTGCTTTATGGGTATGTATTTCTATCCAGAACCAATTTGGCAATGTCCAGATGGTCTTGCTAAAACACACATAGCCCAAAAGGAATTCAAACACCCAGTTGTGGATACAATGCTTGTGAGCTGCATGCAATTTCTCTCTTCATATGGTTTGATTTGGTCACCACTGTTAGATCACAAAGGATCCTGAAGCATTTCAGATGTCGTTTATGTCCCCCAAACTTGTTATTCTTATGATAGTCTCCCTTGCATGTCACAAATCCAACTAAAAATAATCTTTCCTTCCATTTATGATGTACTTTGTTTCTCCTTTAAAGCAGTATGGGAAAAATGCTTACATGCTGTCAGTAAAAGCTGTATGTAAGAAGCCACATTGTTTTCTTTCTGTTATTTTCATGTTTGGTTAAAGGTGAGCTTAATTGTTTTTTATTTATTAACTTTATTTATAAGGAACATCAATTGACCAACTGATAGCCCAAGATTTATTCAGAATTTTATCTGGACATTTGTTACATCTGATCATAATTTTGTTTTGTCTCTTCAAGAAATAAGGGACTAATCCTGCCTCAGTTTAAAAAAAATTATAAACACATAACAGTTTCAGTCTTGCATATACCTGTTTGAATACCATTGTAATTCTGTAAGAGATACTTGGAAACAGGATAGGTGATCTCTGTGGATAAAGAATTATCATGCTGCAAGTGAAACTGAATATCCAGAGTTCTCAGTTGGTCCTTTCAGTTTGAATGGGCAATAATCAGGCTGTGAGACTCACCCTGGGGATGGATTGCAGGACTGTTTTGAAGAGAAAGAACTCTCTGGATTAAAAGAGGCCAGAGATTTGGTCTGTGCACAGACTCTCTCCTGCATCCTAATTTTTAGTGGGGCCATTTTTCTACTACTTTGCTTTGATCATTCTGATGAGCCATCCTCAGTGTGAGTATCTCACCATAGTGAACTAATGGCTTTTCAAGTCCTGACATCCTGGTACATGGTCAGAGCCCCAAAGGGAGGGGAAACACTCCCTTAACAAACTCCCTGTCTTGTCCCCACACGGGTGAGAGCAGCCTCAACACAATCTGCAGCTAAAGCACTCCTGCCTCCCATTCTCCCCATGCAGCTCTGGCACCTGGTACCCAGCAGGGGCAGTGCTGGGAGCTTGAGCACCCTGCAGGGACTGGGCATGTGGGGTCAGGACTGCAGCAGGGCACAGGGGATGGGGAGCTGCTGGGAAAATCTCCTCATTTTCTTATTCCTTGGCCCCAAAAGTTTGTGTCTGTCTGCATTTGACACTGGAGAGGAGAATGGGGGGAATACTCTCTGATTGCTTCAACTTATACTTCATGCAGGTACTATTACCTCAGTATGTGTTGTTTTATGAAATTATCAGGTTCTTTCCTTAAACCAATTTGTAGTTTTTATTTATTTCTGTCATCAACAGCTGGCAAGAAAGTGATTTCTTGCTGTATTTCAACTAGATATTTGGATGGTTTAGCTTTTGATTAGAGGTTCTGTCACCCTTGTACCAAGAATGACGCAAGAACAGCTGAGAGACTGAATTGCAAGAGGAGAAAAAGAAGCTTTAATAGAAAGGATTCTCCGGCTTATATAGACCCATACGATACATTCTACTTGATTGGTTAGTTAATAAAAACATCTTTCTCACACACCATCCTTGAGAAGAACAGAAAAACAAAGTGGAAAAACACCACCTGCAGATTGTTTAGACTAACAAGTTATCACATTCCTACAACTCCCCCCTAAAAATTCTCACAAGCCACTGTGAGAATCGATTGCCGTTTCTCTCTCCCTGACCAGGCTGGCATCCACAAGGTTCATTTTTAAACTTAGTTATTATGAGTCGTTAAAAAGAAGAAAATCAGTTTAGCTTTTTCCATGAAAGAGCATTTATACCAGGGGAAGGCTGAGCAGAGTGTGTCTGTTTGCTAAAAAGCTGCTTTGCATCAGATCCCAAGTACATTACACCAGCATGATGTTAGCACCCAGGAAGAGTTTGCAAACCTGTTTATTTTTGTATGAAGCTGTTATCTTTCATAGCACAACAAGGAAAACAGCAGCCTTGAAAAGAATTCTGTGCTGGATAAACATGAGAGGGTTCTCTGTCAGCCTCCCACTGAGCGTGTACGGAGCAGTGGCTGTGACATGGGGTTTGAGGGATGGTGCCAGATACCTTTCTGAGACAAACTGCTGTGACTGGTGCCTGGGATATGATGGATGAGGCTACATGGCCCAGCCTGCCCTGTGATGTCCCCTGCTATTGCAGGACTGCCACCACCCCTCAAGGCTGGCTGCTGTGGCAGTGAAACAGAGCCCTTCTGAGCTGCTCAGGCAGGTATGTAAAACAAGAACTAAGTAACACGAGCTTTCCTCATTTTAACAAAATGAGAATACCAGAGCTATGGGTATGAATTTCCTTTAACAAAAGGGATAACGTTTAGGGGTTTGCCTGATAAAACCCCTTGCCTCTTTGCTTTTCCCAAGGCTATTCCTGCAATCACGGTAGGGTTTTCCTTCCAGAACCAGTGAGCAAATCTCCTCATACCCTATTTTCCAGTGAAGAGACAGGGATGAGTTGGTCCTGCTGGATGTGTGTGCGTTGTGGCTGTTTCACTGGCCCCACAGCAATAGCAAGGGTGGGTGACAGTCTTGCTGCACTGCAGCTTTGAACCCTCGTGCAGGACATGGCCCAAAGAGACTGAGTAGGGACTGATTTGGGGTCCTGGTGTGGGAGAGGCAACACTGCTGAGGAGGGTGAGGTGGGACCTGGAAACAGGGGCACTTCTGCTCCTCCCTGTCCAGAGGGCTTGGCTGGTCTGGGGAGTTACTCGTGGTCTCTTTTACACATGACACAGGTGCTTTGCTGTGAGATCACCTTCCTACCCAGGGCAAAGCAGCCCACCCACCCCAAAGGCTGCTTCACCACAGCCCAGCCCAGCCAATCCCTGCTGGTGATTACAGATGAGTCCCCAGCAGTTTCATGCTGCAGGAGATTACGTCCTCTGCTGCAGATGGAGTCACAGGGTTCATATGTCTCCAGTGAAGGTGCAGTGATGAGAAATCTGGGTGATTTGTCCCCTCTAGTGATGGTCTGACCATTTGGACAGTGACACAACAGGTTGTGCTGATGGGGCCTCTATGTGGAAAAATCAGGCTGCAGTCTGCTAAACAGGCATTGCCATCATCATCCAGAGGAAAAGGTGATGCATCCTTCTTTAGCAATGCCTAAAATTAGGATGTGGGCCAATTTTCATCATTTTTGTTTGTTGTTTTTTTCCATTTTCTAATTTCATTTTCAATCATGGAATAGCTCATGGTTCCCAGAGACAGAAATTCTGCCACCTTGAATATTTGATTTGAAATATTAAAAACAATCATCTGGTTTAGCCCCTTTAGACCTCAGGCAAAAATGGTTTTAATTTGGTGCCCAGCTAATTAGCTTGCTGAGAGATGTTAATAATTAAGCTAATAATTACTACAGCTTTGCAATGGACCTTAAGGTAACTTTAATGCAGGTAATTTAAAGACAAAAAAGAATTATTTCTGGAATCTTTTTTATTAGAACAGATTTATTTTATATTTATATTTCTTTCCCTATTTCAGATGATGAATATGAACCAAAACACATGAAAGTTCCATAACTATTGACCAGAAGGGAAAATGAAAAATTCCATGCTTCAGCATGGCTGACAGAGAAGTTTGGGAAAAAGGACTTTGTTGATGGGTGCAGGTCTTTTTTGAGTTATACTGCTCTTTCAGTTATTGAGAAAAAAGCACACCCAACTTCCCTCTTTGTCCTCTTCTCTCCCCAAGCAATGTTTAGCCAAGAGTGGCCAGCATGTCTGAGATGTGCAGAATTGGAAAAGTAAATTACAAAAGTGAATTCTGTTCCAAGTACAGAAAAACCCAAATCTTCAATCAAAAAATGAGTGAAAACCAAACTTCTACAAAAAAAAAAAGAGCTATGTGGTTTTGCTCTTCATTATCGCTTTCTGCATTCAGAGCCACACACACTTTTAATGGACTGCTTTCCAGCAGAAGGGATGGTGCAACCTTGGAACAACCAATTTTTGCAGATGGGGACAAAGGGACAGAGTCATTAAATTGCTTCCCTAAACCTTAGAGTGACCCATTCTGTCTGGATGGCAGAGCTGGGCACCAAGTGAACACTATATCTGGGAGTTCATGTCTCACCCCTCCCAGCAACTGCGAGCAAAACACAGAAGTAAAAGGCTTTTTTTCTGTTTTGGAGCTGAGGGACCTTCTTTCTGATCCCAGCACTCCAAGGTTACTGCACAGATGTGATTTATGCAGTAATTAAATCTGCAGAATATGGTTAGGCACCTAAATGCCTCTTAAAATGGTATTTAAAAGATGAATCCTTGAGGCCATACATTCCAAGGCACTGACTCCCACTGCTCCCCACCGAGGCCAGTGGAGCACTTGGTGCTTAAGCCACAGCATGGCCCTGAGCCAGAGTTGAGTGTCGTGGTCCCAGAATGGCCTCTTCCAATGCACAGCTCTGTATTTCATGCTCATTTGTGAGACTTTGAAGCAGGAAGACAGAATGGGACAGTCTATCCCCCTGCTGAGTAGCACCCTGAAAATTATTGCATTAGGTAGGTACAGCAAGGCTGACAAAGGAAATGTTGTTTTCTTAGGGCTGCCAGTGCCAATTCCCTGATCACTTGCTGTATTTGATCTGGCATTTGTCTGGTGTGACTCATTCCCTGTGGGCCTAGGAAAATGTGCTCTCTATCAGCATTTTAGAGCCTCTATTTCTCAGTGTTAGGAAACAGAAGGAAATTCCTTCCAAATGTGTTTCACCAAAATGGTGGGCTAAATTTTCCTAAGATATCAAGCCTGTTAGGAAAAGAGGCAAATGGCATACCTGTGTGACCACAAGAGAAGAGGAATTTCATTTGCAGGCAGAGACTGCAAGATGGTGAAAACATGTTGTATTTATAAAGTAACATTTTTCTATATATTCCAGGGAGAAAAGGATTTCATGCTGGCCCTTTAGCACCCTGTTTTCCTCCCCACCTATTTCCTGCAAAGAAGTAAGTGGAAAATGTGCTCTTGCCTTTAAAACCAGAACTGTGAGTGCTATGGTGACACTTTTACCTAATTCTGTTTCTCTATACTATACCCATGCAAGACCTGGCATCCTGTGACAGGAGCTGGGTGGTGTGTGGACAGCTGCTGGATGGTCTGTAAAAAAGGATCCACCTACATTTGGGGACCTCAGTTCCCAAACACCATTTGCATCTGGTCTTCATGGATCAGGTTTGGGCAAGGTAGCAGAGAAAACATCTGAAAGAGAAACTGGCCTCATGAATTCTCCCTATTATTCAAAAAAGAGGTGGTTATATTTTAATGTAAAAAATGTGCATTATTTAAGCTGAACTAGACAAATGGCTCTACTTTATATTCACAATAGAGTGTGAAAAAGTGGAATTATGACTACCTTTTACCTCTCTTTGGGCCTGGATGGTGCTGAGTGTTTAGACCTGTTCAGCAAAGACTCAGTGTGAACATTATTTTGTCCACGTACGTGGGGAGAAGGGAGGAGATGATGGAGATATTTGGGCCAAATATACTCATTAAGCCCTTTTTTTTGTTTTCAGGTGTTGCTGATTTGGGTACAAATCAGGACAGGGATGGGACAGCTTAGCAGGTTTAAACAGCCCATGATGCTGCAGTGGGGCATGCTCTCTTACAGCATCCCCAGTATTTTCCCATCCCATCACAAGCACATCCTGTGCTTCCCATCTCCCATTCATTCCAGTTCCTTCAAGGAATTGTCTTTCCCAGTCAAGCACAGGGAACTAGGCAATGGTTAGATGAAGCAGGCTTGACAGAAGACTTAGCTGATGAGAGATTTAGCAAGGAAGGAGATTTAGCAAGTTTCCCCTCTGCTGATCTCATTCCCAACTTATTCCTCTGGAGCCAAAGGGCCAAGGCCCCACACAGGGCAGCTCCTCCTGCTGCTAGTCACCTCCCTGCAGATAATCTGGCCTTTTCTTTCTCCAGTACTAATAACATTTAGAAAAAATATGATTGATTGGACAACAAACAGTTTTTATTGATGGTTTAGAGGTATCCCAAAAAAAAAAAAAAAAAAAAAAAAGGGACGAGGGCAGTTCCTGGGAGCGTGGGCAGCCAAGGGACTGCTGAGGTGAGGTGCCCACTCCTTCCAGGCCAGGTGGGCATGGCTTCCCCAGCACTGTCACTGCAGAGCTGAAGGGGGTTCTTATCTCATGCATTCCTCGAGCCAGGCAGGCAGAGAGGGTTTAGGCTTAAGTCCCTAGCACACATGTCAAGCAGAAATAATTTTAGTATTCTGAGGTTAAATGAGAGATTCTTTCTTCCTTCTTTGTGTGTCGTGTTCTGATGAACGCTGCTTTGTCTTGGCAGGCGATTGCTATTTCTAATTTGTATAATAAAATCTGTTGTCTCCTTGGACAAGAAGTTTTTTTCTGAACTACATAGATGCCAATTGTTATTGAAATGCATGACATTCATTTTCTGTGTTTGTTCTCAGGAAACAAAATGAGCAGATTTTTCATTTTGTTCCTGTGGTTTTGCTAAGCTAGCAGGCCATATTTTGTCAACACCAGACCTGTAAGCATCTGCTCTTTTGAAAAATTTAAACAGAATTCCTGCTTTGCTCTGTGTAAATATGGGGGGAAAGGAGCAGGAACTGTGAATCTACTCTTTATAATATCTCATTATAAACTCTCTATAATGTCTCATACAGTGAGTTGCATCAAAGCAGTCCTGAGAGGGGAGCACTGAGATTATACACACTTTTACAGGTGGGAAAACTGAGGCAAAGCTTAGTGGTAAAGCTGGAACAGAGCTGAGATGTGACTCCCAAAGCTCTGTGTTGCCATGTCGTGCAGCCCCCTTCACAGTGCTTGCATTAACAGGGCTGACAACCTCTTCTTGAATGCTGCTGAACTTATCCCTGAAACACATCCATGAAGTACTGAAACTTTTCTTGTGTAGGTGGGATATCAAAGCACATATGTGTGTGTGTGTACTTTACAAGCAGGGGAGAGAGTTGCATACAGACACACATGCACAGAGAAGGAGAGAGAAACAAACCCTGATTTACTGGGGAAAAAGAAAACTTTATTAATTTTAAACTTTCATCTTCTTACTCTGCTCTGTGGGGCCCAAAATGTTCCATTCTTAATGTGGCTGTTATTGACCTGAGGCCCTGGTGTTCAGTGAAATGTGTGGCTCCTCTTCCTGGGACTCCCAGGCTGAGCCCAGCAGCAGGCACTGCCCAAGGTTGAACATGGACTCAGAAACTTGCACCATATGAAGTTCTACAGACCTGTGTCATTTTCCTTCAGAGCTGATGGGGTTCTTTGCTGTGGAGAGGGGTCCTGCCACATCCTGAATCCTGCTCAGTGAAGTGTCAGCTCTGTAATCCTGGTGGCTCCCCGAAATAGCCTCATTTTATACTTTGGCCAATGGAGAATCTCTTTTTGGGAAGGATTGCTCCAGAGAATGGAAATCACAAGAAATCTGCAGTGGACTCTGCAGAGGAAGTGTAGGAAAACATTTGCTGGTGTCAAGGAGCTGACCCAAAACTTTTATTTTACCACTTTATTATCTCCCTGGGGAAAATAGGTTGGAACACACAGAAATACCTCAAGAACACCAAGCAGAAGAGTTTCCTCCTTAAATTTCTTGCTGGAGTAAGGCAAGGGCAATAAAGCCATGGATTTGTATTTGCAAAGACCCAATAATCTCAGGGTTTTAAAAAGCTGATATGGGAATGTATTTGCTGCCTGCTAGGGGAGAGTGAGAGAGCAAGCAGATCTGTAGTCTGGCTTGTGAATTTGTTTCACCACTGCAAGCATCCCCTCCCCTCATGCAGAACCTGATTTTGAAAGGTTCATATGGCTGCAGCAAATCTCAGCTGATAAATATATTAATTTTTGGGCTGTGCACTTTGTGCATCATTGCAGTGCTTCAAATGTTGTCTCAGCATGTTGTTCATTACTGAATCATGAGGAACATACAGAAAGACATATGTGGGCTGAGAAACATTTTGTTTTTGTAATGCTTGGCTTGAATCTGTGCAGCATCTAACTTCCAGTCTACATTTGAAGTGTATAGGTTATAATAATGTTTGACACGGGTGTCAAATCTGTTCATCTAGCTAGAATAAATCCTGTTTCTCTTCTACATTTGTCTTTATCAGTCCAAAACCATGGCAAGATTTCTGTCAAAAATGAAGGCAAGGAGGTTTCTTTCTTCAAAAAAGGAAAAATAGAATATGAATGTATCTATTCTAAGGTCAAAAGTACAAGAATAAATGCAGAGTTATAATAATTTTGACAGCTGTGTTATTTTTCTCGTAGCAAAAAAAGAATTTTCAGAGAATTTTCTCTATTACTTTCACAGAATATCCTGGAAGTTAGAATACTAGAGGGATTTTTTAAAAATATTGAAATTTTTCTTTTTCATGCCAATATGTCAAACTACTTTGAGAATAAAAAAGAAAAAAGAGAGAACCAATGAGAAATTAATGTATTAGAATTTGATTTTTAATTTTTGCTAACATTTCTGAAATCTACATGGGCAAGTATACAGGTTACAATCTATCTCCATATTTATGTTTGGAAATGTAAACAAGAGAATGCTATATGTGAAGTTGTCAGGAAAAAAGAAGTTGGGAGATGGAAATCTATTGTCAAAAATCTGGCCAGGAGTAGTTGTTCAAAATATTTTTATAACAAAATATATGCTTTCTATTTTGTGATTTACACTTTTCAAGCTATCATGGAATTAAAAGAATGCTGTCAAAATAGATAAAATAGAAATAATTTTTTTCAAGAAATCTGTTGTTTAGAGCCCTACCCTAAAATACCAAATAATTAATGCCTATCTAATCTTTAGATTCTTGTGGTATTTATGCAGCTTCTGGTTATATTTTTCATATTTTTATTAGGCTCAGCTAACAGACAGGTGAGGCTCACAGGTTCGCTGGCTGAACTGCCTGTCTGCAGAGAGTTACCAGAGAGGCTCCAGCCAATTTCATACAGGCAGAAAAGGAGAATTTGTCTTGGCTTTAATCTGGACTGAGCTCCCTGGAATGTCAAATTGGAGCTGGCTGCAAAATGGAGACAAATTTTCATTTTAAAATTGGCAAGATAAAAATTGTTACCATTTTCTTCCTCCCTTGCCCTCAAATTTCAGCAGTGGCAATGTGGGCAGAGAAATTGTCAAGCTGAGAAAATGTATTTAGAGAGTCACTACAAATGTAGTTTGCTGTTTGCTTTTAAAGAGTGGAAAGATGGATTTATACAGGAACTCCAGAAGACCCTGAAACTGCTCCTCCTTCTGTGGATAAGAGCAAATGCCAACAATCAGCTCCACTACTTAAGTTAATGCTGACCTTGGCCAGCTGCAATTTATAGAATTCTTCCTTTATACTTCCTAATGCTGGGGAGATTATTGCTTTCTTATGAAAAAAAAGAATGAACAACTTTTTTCCTCAGTTTGAAGTTACAGCTTAATACAAATACAGGATAGGGTTGCACAGGCTTTCAAGCAAACAACCAGGGAGGATGAAGTGAGACACTTAAACAAGGGCATCTTTCCTGAGAGACAGGTAAGTACCTGTAGGTGCTGTAGCACTGACCTGACTGCTCACACTGAGGTTGCCACTGCTTTCAATGGGATTTGTTACACTAAGGGTAAAAAGATTTTGTGAATCATGTTCTAGAAGCAGAGGCTGTTTCTCCCAGTGCCTGTTTCCCCAAGCCCCTCCCCCTTGGTCCCTGTCACCGAGATGAAAGAGATCTCAAGTTGCCCATTAATGCCAAACTCTGCCAAAGCCCACGGGCCTGGAAGCAAGAGTAGCATGTGAAATACCAGTGGGGATGGTCCCAATGCAGTGTAAGGCTTAGCAAAAGGAATAGAAGAGTTAAAACACCTGAACTCTGCTTTCCACTCAATTGTGAGCTCTAATATGGTCTTTGATAAGTTTTGGGCTTTGGGTTCCATTCTGGAAACTTTCATGTGAACTCAGCAAAAGCAAGTCCTCACTGGGATAATTAGAATCTTCTGGGACACAGACTATAATTCCTAATTAGTGTCCGTGGAAATGGTACATGAAAAGTGAGGTCATAGGCTATTTCCAAGAGGTTTTTAATATCAAGGAAAATTAATATTTCAGTGCCAAATAGAATGAATGCCAGGCCCTTGTAATCAAAGAGAGATTCTTGACCGAAATGTTAAATATCCAAATACAGCAGATATAACCCTGCCGACTTGAAAGAACCTTTTTGTACAGGGCTATATTGGGAAATCAGCGACTCCCAAAATCAGTTAAGTTCACAAATGCCGCTGGGCAGCATCAGTTGCCCACCTAAACTTATTTTCTTCATTTGAGGCTTTAAATATTGATCCATGAAAAACTCAAAGTGCAGTGCCAGGACTACACTCAGTTCTGACACCTGAATGACAAATTATGAGTGCAGTGACACATGTCCAGCTGGTTTTTCTTCCATAGATAAGCTCAGATGGACCTGGCAGGACATTAATGAGCAAATCAGTAATCAATGGAGAAGAATGAACAGAAACATGGCTCTTAACTTTGAATAAAACTCTGGCACTACAGAACTTCTGGATGAATCACAGTGGAATTTAATGTGGAATTTTTTCCACCTGAGCCTGGTTTGAGCATTCCAGACTCTGCTGCCTTTCTTGGACAAGAAGTCATTGCTCTATTTGTTCTGATATCTGCAAAGGTTGTTTTTTGGGCAGGGTTGAAAGGAAGTGATACAAAATCCAGTCCACTTCCATTTTCAAAAAATCTCTCTTCCTTGCATTTTAATGTTTTCACATAAATCACAGTATATTTTTGGAAGTTCTTTTTTAAACAGTATATTTTTGGAATCTCCATCTTGTGCTTCTTTATACAACTACAGTGCAAAGAACAAAGATTGGGGGTTTCCTTTCTGGTTTTCTGCCAACTTCAGATCAAGGACACTTTCAATGACAGAAAGAGATGGCAAAATCCAAACTGCATAAAGAACATATTTCTTCATGCAACTTTTAATTTATGCTTGAACTCACAGCTTCACCACGGCATAGAGGCCAGAATGACACAGATTTGTTCCAATAAGGATTGAAAGTATAGAGGGATAACAAAATACAGTGATATGAAATTGTAAAAGCTAACATTTTGGGAAACATTTAGCTGTATTTTTCCCTCCTGGATTTGAGCTAATCAAATACTATTCAAGATTAGAAGACACCAGAGGCTGGAAGTGTATTAAAAACCATCTGCCGAGTCTGGGATGTCTTTTGCTTTCTGAAACATGGGACACCATCTCCTAATAGAAACTGAACTGATGGACTGGAGCACATGGATTTCTGTTTTCCCATACTGATATGAAAAAAATAACTGCAGATATTTGATTGTCTGAAAAAATGTATGCATATGGTCGTGGAAAATTTACTTTATTCATTAATTTATGAACCTTAGAACCTGTCTTCGGAGCCCAAGCCCTAAAGTGGACTGAAGATGGAGAACTTTCCATAAAGCAGCAAAGGAAGTTAGCTTGCTTAATGACACTGCTGGCTGTTTAGTTATGCAAAGGAATTATCTTCTCCCCTTCACTGTTTGTAAAAATGAGCTTGCTGCATTCAGATTTTAAGTGGCGTATCCATAAATTTAAGTTTAATGCTGCTGTACAGAGGCTTTCCCAGATAATTCAAAAGTCTATCTCCTTGAAGTCATAGACACTGTCATTCTGACTAGACAAATTTTATGTTCTGTGTGTAATAGCAGAGATGGATGGTATGAGCTGTGCTGAGAGTGCTCTCAAGCTTTGGGAAGATCTGTGTGGATATCTGATTTTGGCTTTTGATTCTTCCAATCTCTATACACTGGTACCAGTGGTTTAAGTGCAGCAATGATACCTAGCACTTGCTTCCTGCTCTGTTAAAACTAGTACAGATCAGCATAATTACTTCAACTTCAATAGTCAGAGTGGTTTATACTGCCTGGACATTTTGTCCTGCTAAGGTGGAATTCAAGGCAATTTCTTGAAAAACTCAGCTGAGCTCATTTTATTTGTCTGAAGTTTCATCTTTATCTAATTTAGTTATCCATTAATTCCACAATGATAACAGCACCTTTTAAAAGTGTGAATTGCCCCACTCAGCTATCAAGCTGATCAAAATTTGTCTACCAGACACAGAAAAGCTATTGCCCATCTCTTCAGAGTGGGCAGCATTGCATCAGTGAAATGACTCTCCCAGTTCTCTAGGGACCCTTTGAGGTGAATACGTTGGGAACATTATTGGACTTGGAAAGGCATGAGAAAATACACATAGTAGTTAGCATGTGGAGGAGGAAAAACTTATTCAAACATAAATATTTGTTTCAGTACTCTCTTGTAAATGTTCACCACAGTGCAGAGGGATTTACTTACTCAACTTCCATTAAATATATATTAATGGAAGTTGTGTAGATAAATCCCTAAGCTTCTCTAGGAACAGCTCTTCTGTATTTATTACTCCTCCTGAATTTCAATGCCCCTCAAAGCTTAAGGAACCTCAGATTTTATTTTACTTCTCTGGTAGTTTCAGTAAGTTGTGATAACATCCTGGGAACATGACAAGTGTGACAAAGACTCTGCTCTTTATTGGACTGATCACACCACTTGTATATGAAGGGAGAACATTTCTGTTTCTCAAACTTCAGTATGTGAAGCTATCTGCAACCCCCTGAGAAAGGAAGAAACTGGGAGAAAGGGTTCTTGGGTAATTCATTCTTAATGTTGAATTTTTCCAGTATTGATATGACTTCTCTTATGAAATACAAATCGATCTGTTGAAAAGGATGAAGTAAACTGGGTAATGTCATTAGCTCTGGGACTGCCAAAGGGTAGTGAGATTAATCACTGGTTTCTCCAGATACTGTCCCCCAAATTTGTCTAGAGGTAACTGGGACCACCCAGGAGTCACTCTGGCAGTCACATGCCCACCAGTGGAGCCTTTCACTGCTGGCACCAAAGCCTTTACATGAGACCCCACTTGGCTCCACACACACCCCACTCATGCAAAGTCAGACCAGTCTTCCTCACCACTTCCACCCTGGGTTTTCCATAGCAGAGTCTGAGATGTCTCATTCCAGAGAGCAATTTACTCACAGCACAGGAACACAGAAACAGCTCCAGCCGTGCCTCCAAGGAGGGACCCTGAACACAAGAATCTTTGGGCTTTTATCCCCTCACAGTTTAAGCTTGTTGGAAGTCTCACTCTTCCTCCTGAGCCATTGGATCCTGGTGTGTCTCTGAGTGTCTGGTCACCTGGCTGGAGCCACTGGTCCCTGCATCCTTTGCTGTGCAAAGGGCCAGCAATTCATGGCCTCTTGCCTTGGGCTCCCACCACGCGGAGCTCCATCTTTAGCTCACACTGCAGCCTGTCTTCCTCAGCACTAGCAGTGTTATTTCCTTCTGACTGATGACCTTTGAAGGTATAGAGTTATCTGTCAAATACAAGGTTGCTCATAATAGCTGCTAGGTTAGGAATGGATTTTATCTTACTATTGATTAAGGTCATGCTCTTCCTTTCCACAAGCTGCAGTGAAGTGACATGGTCTGTGGGCTGTCTGACTGCTTTACTCCTTTATTACTTCAGTACTATGCCAGAGTACTATGCCAAAGAAATATTTTTGTTCTTCATGTTCGTTATTCTCTTCCATTCTCAGACTTTCATCTGAATTTTCATGTCTGTAAAGAATTTCCCCCATTCATCTCTGCTTTCTGGAACTGCTGTGTAAAATATGTGGTCCGAGCTGTGCATAATGATAATCCAGAAGCTGCAAATGGTCTCTCTAACCTATTCATCTATGTATAGTATGTGTAGGTTAAAGATGGATTTTAAAGAGAAGCTGTGCTTTAGACTCGTTTTAGTGTCTCTTCAATTTAAACCTACCAGGGAGAGATTTCACCTGTTAAACCAAAATTGAATGACATTACATGACACTTTCACACTTTTCAGCTTGGTTTACCAGCATTCAAAGGCCCTTTCCCTCTGAGGGCAGGAAATAGCATGTCACAGGAACAATCTTTTGGAAGCAAAGCAGTCTTTGTTTGTCAAAAAAGGTGTCATACAGAGCACAAAGAGTAAAGGCAGTAAAGATTTATATGATGATGATTCTTTCATCCAAACTGTAGTTTTTTCTCTCAGACAGTGAACTATCTCCTTAAAAGCATGTAATCCTCAGAGTCAGGCAAGTGCCTTTAAATTGCCTGGTCCCTCTCTAATCACATCTGCTTTACTTGACTGAATACCCTGTAACCTGAAAATTACACCTACACTGCTAAGTGCATATTCTCCTGGGAGTAAAACCTGGCTCCCAGGCCAGCTGGGGTGAACTGGTTTTGGCTGCTTTGCTGTGAGCAAATTTCGGAGCACACTGACTGCATTCACCCTACACAATCCTTAGTCCCAGACCTCTTTTACATCCCTTGTCACAACTCTGTGATTTTAAAGTACAATTATATTTTTGGGTGCAATTTATTCATTTCAGTGCTTAAAAATAATGACAAATGCCCAACTGTTGAAATATTAGCAAGCTTTCCTTAAAGACAATCTGTACTGTAATGGGAAGCTTTTAAGGTGTTAATTCCTTCCTGTTTTACTGCTGCTAGATTTATTTTTTTCCTTTACTTGGCATTTCTCCAGAATTACCCATGTTTTTTTCTAGACTTTTATTTTATCTCCCTCTCTAAAGCAAAGGGAACCTAGAAACAGAGCAACATAGTAACTCAGGAGTACTGGACAAGTTTGAGGTTTTGGACACCTTTGTATGATACAGGACAAAAAGAGTTTTCTCAGCTTGACTCTGGATGCATCTTAACCATGTTGCCATGGTGCTCTGCCTGCCTAATACTGTGTTAGTGCAAAAAGGTATTTCCCCACCCAGGCTGCTGTGTAGGGCCATGTGAAATGTCTTACCCCTTAGGAATCCACTTGTTCAAGAATTTCTGTACCATCTTGCCTTTACAGTTGAGGATGCAATATGTTCTCTTGAATCATTACCATTGCCAAAGATACACAAGAAAGGAAGATCTTAGTGTGAGCTATGAGATTCCAAGTAGATTTTGCATGGAGAATTTTACAATATTTATAAAGTCAGTGTGTTTGATCTGGAAATCATGTGAAAAAGCAAACACAGAATTCTGTCACACCATGATGTTTTCAAAACTAAGTCACAGTCCCTAGTGTAAAATATCCTAAAATATGTTAAAAATTCTTGTTAGTACTACAAAATGAGAAATGTAGTAAAATAGCAGAGTCTGCTCAAATCACCAGAGATCAAGAGCACACTGAAACTTCCTTTGTAAATAAAGAAGTAGTGTGGGATTTTTATTCGATTCTTGCAAAGAATTTTATTTTTTTAGCTGTGATGTAAATCAGGACTAACTCTCTTTTTATCACCAGTTGTGCCTAGCTATGTCTAAAAAAATGTTATTATATTTTAATGCTGTAGAGGATCTTAGAAAATGAATGGCCTTGGGAAAAATACCAAGTGCAAAAATCTCCTTGTACAAATCCCAAGCAATAATAAAAATTAACAAAAAGACACCAAATTCTTCATGCTTGCTCCATCAGTTCAGAAGCTTGCAGGAAATGGACAGCCTGGAGTGTATTAAAGTGTCGCTACTACTTTAACAGAGGAAGATAAGTGAGCTTTCAGAAAGTCTTGAATTTACTGACCTTCTCTTCCAATTTGAGCTAATTCATTAGCTTCATAAAAGCCTTTCACCATTCTCTCAATAATTATTTTTTTCCACATAGTTGAGTTCTAAATTAGTATTCAGCCCTCTGAAGAGAGTGTTATAAACATTCTTTCTAATGGGTGGATCTGAAAATCACTTCTCCTGATGGCTGTGATAGATCTGTGGGGAATTTTCCGTGATTCCTTTGGGGAATTTTTGTACAAGACCACTCCATGCTTTTATCTTGCCAAGTGTTCAATGAGGCAACATTAGTACAGCACCAGAAAAGATGGACAGTGCTCTACCATAGCTGCAGGTTTCCATTTTGCTTTCAAAATATTAAGTACATGGAGTTTTTTCTTTCCCTGAAGGCAACTTAGTGATACCCTGGGGATCCCCAGCTTGCCCTTATTCATAAAATGGGATCCATAACGACTAATATTTCCACACTTATGGGCTTCTAAGCTTTCTTAAATGACCACTTGTACTTGAAAGACAATTTCTGTTTCACTTCTTTAACATTTAGCTAAGAGATGACATATTTCAGTTGGAGTAAGTAGAGTTCTGCATCTTTCTAATGACAAATGTGCACTGGAGTCATTGGAAGTCAAACCATAGCTATCCTCTTGTTTGCTACAAAGCCACCATATATTATGGCTATGATATCCAAACTATTTGTTACCAGAATCTGTAAAGGTTCAGTGGAATTTGTTCACTTTAGTTATACAAAAACTGTGATCTGAGCTCTGTTGCCTGCAGAAGGTTTTTGCTGCCTGAGACAGTGCCTGATAGAAGACAGTGGATCAGATGCAAGAACAAGAGGTGCCTTCCTTACCTGCATGCTGCTAGGCTGGGAAAGGGTGTTATGAAGTGGTTTGTTGCTGAAAAAAGCAAGTTGTTAGGTGCAAATGAAAAGCTGGAGAGAAGAATCCTACACTGGCTAAACTCCATGGATCTGTTCCAGCTTCATCCTGGTCTGCTCTCTAATAGCTATTCTTTATCCAATTTTAGACACCATTAGATGGCAATATCCTGGGATAGGTCTAAAACTCTGTCAAGGATAAAAATAAGCTCATTTTTTTCCCAAACTTCTATTCCAACCTTTTCAAATTATGAATGTTTTCAGCACTATTGTAAATCTGATTTATTCCAGAAGTGTACATTTGTAGTGGTTACAGTATACCCGAAGTAATTCACAAATCCTGCTGTAAATTTCTGTCTCCTTCAGTTTAGAGCAGGATTGCATCAAAATAGAGTAAAAACCTCAGGGTTTGGCCTATGAATCACCACCTTTCCTTGTGTCTTCAGAAAATAGTTTCTTGGCTATGCATCAGGGAAAAATATTTTTGTGACTATACCTGATTTTTGATCCCACTCTGCAAGATCATTTGTGTGTGCATGTGTCTAAGATTGCTTGCATGATTATAATTAATATAACATTGACTATTAATGTTGTGGCTCAGGTGGGAAGATGGGTATAAACAACATCCATAAACTTTCCTAGTGACACAACTCCTAAATTGTGCTGTATTGAAAGGAGTTTGCACCTGCATCACAAGACCAATATAGACATATTTGAAGCTGTCATATTTCAGCCTTCACTGAGGGTGAGTGAAGGGAGCCATGAGAAGGTTGAGTACTGCAATGGTAATAAAAAGTAACAAAAGTCCCTGCTGCAGAAATGGTGGCACCCAGTGATAGTAAAGCAATAGCGAGAATGGGAAAGGGGTTCCTGACATTGGGTATGAATTCAAAGGCTACGAAATTGCTTGACAAATTGAATGTGTGGGAGGAAAACAGGAGAAAACCAGCAGAAAACTAGAAAAACAGCTGTTTTTCCTGAGGAAAAACAGCAGGAAGAGATTTTAGGGAATGTAATGCACTGAAAAAGTAGGTTTGAAAATTATGAATGAGAGATTTGTGTGCTGTCATTTGGTTTTGCCTATTCAGAAGACAGAGCTTTGCTGGTCCCTTGCAAAGAAACAAGTTTACATCAAAAACTATAACTTGTTTCATACCAGACTTCCCTTTAAAAGGAAATATTTCCACAAGTTCCTGTTTACTTACTGACTGCTTTGGTCAAAGTGCTAACAACATTTAATCCTTAAGGAAAGTGCCAAAGTGACCAGAGGGAGACTCTTTTGATACTGCCCAGCAGCTTCCTCTGTGCATGTATGCTGGTAATTTTACTGCAATTAGCACTACCACTACAATTGCTTAGTTGCCAGCTTTTGATAAATGAGGGTTGGGAGCTCCTGGGGATGTTTTAAAAGAGCAGTTCCTGCAGGTAACACTTTTCCATATTTCAAGCTTTTGTGGAATGTCTTAACTACTTGGCAATGAGCACAAAGGATTTGCAATAAGGCTTACCTTAAATCACTTCTTTTTATATAGATATCACTTTTAAGTAATCACATGCCTCTTATTTAAGTGTGCAGTGATTCTCTAAAAAGAAAACAATGCTATTTGATTTACTCCAGTGGCATTTAAACAATACTGACTGGGTCTTATTCTCACTGCATAATATATGGACTAAGCAGGGCAAAGAAAAGAAGAGATTTTTATTTTGTCTAATTATGAACCTTCTCTAACAATATGAGGAGGATCAAAAGGTCAACTTGAATGTGAATGTTACTGAGGATGTAGAAAGGACTTTAAAACAAGTGATAAAGACAAAACTCATGACAATCTAATCAATACAGTTAACAGAGCATTCAGAGCACTCTTCAGGAAGCAGCAGGAGCTCAATCCAGCGGGTGAGATAGAAATAGGTGTCTAAGGGCCAGCTCAAGCCATATTTTTTAGCCCCTTAGGATTTCCTCAAATAAGCAAAAGCATGTCAAAGAGCTCTGGACACTTAGGCTGGGCAACTGGGCTGAGTCTCAGTTAAACTGCTGCATGTTGTTTTGTGAGGAGGACTTTAATTTTGCTCTCCAGCAATAAGTGTTTCTTATAGTTTGAGGTATCCTGTATTGCTCTGCCTGGTCTTCATCTATGACTCTCAAAGAGGGCAGGTCTCCCATAGGTCTCTTGCCACATCTACGAGCCCCATGCAGGTACCTCAGGCAGCCTAACCAGAACCTTACAGCTTTACACATCTGTGCCTGGCCAGCTGAATTGAACATCAGTGTCGATATCTTAATTTCATCTGCATCTCACCTCGTGTTTCTCAGCTCCTGATCACTCAGTGGCAGATGAGATGCCCAGTGCCATCACTGACAATTGCCTATCACTGTATTCCTCCTTCCTGCCTTGCACAGGCATGCTGGGGGTGAAGGATAAGATGGTCAGGTATGTTGTGACATCCCTGAAAGAAAGCAAAGCAATGAATGGTATCAGATGAGGGGAGCTAATGATCAAAATGGGCTCTCATTTAATTGTACATCTCTTCTACAAAAATAAAGTTATGATCTCTGATTTACTGATTTACTGGACATTTAAACAATACTGATTGGGTTTTATTCCCAACACATTAATTAAGCAGGGAAATATATTCTTTTGAATGCATTATGTGTTTTTTTTAATTTATTTTTTAAATTATTTTAATCTTCAAAGCTTAAGTAAGCTTAGGTTGTTATCATGATTAAATGACATATGTTAAGGGATAGCTTACTCCTATAATGAACATTACTGCTGAAAATGTGGGGCATAATGATATGGAGTCAAGGCCAGGTCTAGATCCCCACTTCAGCTGGGCTGGAAGCTCCCACTGTCAGGTAAAACTGTCAGGAAAAGGAAGAGAAATGCACAGTAAGACTGCAGAACTTCTACCCATGGGCCTTCCTCTTAACTCTGTTGCAAATTTTTTCTGCATCGTTGATTTAAAACAGGCCTGACAAAATAAATCATGCTTTAAAAATTAAGGCAGTAAATAATGGATGCACTACTGGAAGAACAACTTCCTGCAGCCATTTAAAACAAAAGAAGCGTGGTTCTAGGAAAAATAGGGGTAGAGAACGTGACAGAAACCATTGCAATTAGTATCACATCAGTCTGATGGGCACACAACACATGAATAGGAAGAAAATGTGACATTTCAAACCACACCGAGAAATGTGGCTGAAACGAAGATGACTTTCTGGAGAGATATTACTGATGTGGAGACACAATTCTTTGAAGCTGATTTTTCCATTTGGCGTATTTATAGTTCAATCAAATATTCCTATTGATCTGAGAATGTGGTATTTTCCTTAGGAAAGGGATAATGAGTATCTAGGTGTCTAGTAAATCCTCCAGAGATTTGAGCTGCCTGGATGCTGATTAAGGCTGACACTGTTGGAACACTGACTGCGTTGCTCTCCCTGGCTGCCTACTGTGCCATGCCTTAAAGATCAGGTGTAGACCAATTAGTTAATTTTAATTGTGCTTATATTAATTTCAATTAGCCTATGAGATGTCAGAGAAGCTAAAAGAGCTTTTTACTCTCACTCTAAAAATCAGTAGAATCAAAGAATGTCTCAGGGAGAGTTTATATGTGTTTCAGTGTCTTGGAAAAGATGCAGAGCGGGTCTTCCTGGTCACAGTCAGAACTGAAATGAGACTTTAATGGAGTGGGACTTTAAAAGAAGCCAGTTTTCTTGACTGCTGGTTGATTTTTTTCTTGTTAATTTTTTTATTCCATTGCAAATAAAATAACTGGAATTGTGTATGTGATTTAAGAACTTACATGCCAGAGTCAGAAAATCAACTAGGTTGGAAAAGACCTTTGAGATCATTGAGTCCAACTTATGACCTAAAACAACCTTATCAAGGAGACCACAGCACTGAGTGCCACATCCAATGTTCCCTTAAACACCTCCAGGGACAATGACTTCATCACCTCTGTGGGCAGCCCGTTCCAATGCCCGATCATCCTTTCTGTGAAGAGCTTCTTCCTAATGTCCAACCTAAACCTCCCCTGGTGCAGCTGAAGACTGTGTCCTCTTGTCCTGTCATTGTTACCTGGGAGATGAGACCAGCCTGCACCTGGCTACAGCCTCCTTTCAGGGAGCTGTAGAGAGTGATAGGGTCCCCCCTGAGCCTCCTTTTCGCCAGGCTAAGCACCCCCAGCTCCCTCAACTGCCCCTCATAGCACTTGCGTTCCAGACTCTTCCCCAGCCTTGTTGCTCTTCTCTGGACACACTCCAGCGGCTCAAGAGACTCCCTAATGTACAGAGCCACCCCTCCACCTCTCCTACCTCACCTGTCTCTTCTGAAGAGCATGAAGCCACCCACTGTGACACTCCAGTCATGCGAGTCTTCCCACCACGTTTCCATGGTGGCTACAGCAGCTTTCCTGCTGTACCATGGCTCCCAGCTCCTCTTGTTTGCCACCCATGCTCTGTTCATTCCTGTAACTCCACCACTCTATTTCTCTTTCACTCTCCCTAATACTCCCTAGCCTTTCCATTTCCTCCTAAAGCTCTGCCACTAGACAGAGCAGATCATTCACCTCCTCACACCACACACAGCCCGGTCCTCCACGCTCAGACACTCCCTGCAGCCACTGACCTGGACATTGTGTCCTTGGGGGGTTCTGTTTGGGCTAGCACAATCTTGCTGCATGCAGCAGCAATGGCTTTTGGCTGTTTGTTAAACATTGCTGGCTCGATTCAAGTTGTGGGGGAAAAAATCCCAACCAACAAAATACCCCAATCAAAACACCACACCCACCTAACACCTGGTGCACCACCAGCAGTCAGGGGTGTGGCTCTGTCCTTCCTGGTGTGGAAACTGCCCCTGCCATGGCCCTGCTCACGTTCCTGCACTCACAGAGCTGTTTAAATCTCCTGCCAATGGTCCTGGCACTGCCCCTTGCTCACCTGATTAAAGTGAGTTTTCACACACTAGGGTGAGCCTGGAAATGACTTTTAGTGAAACTTTGGGTCCATCTGAGTCTGTCTTAGACAAAGACACTCATTTTTGCAAGTCTGAAGTTCTCTGTCAAAGCCCTAACAGGGTATTTTTGAATATTCCCCTTCCCCCAGTGCTTTGGGACTGTATTCAGTACCTTGCAAGTCTGATGAAGTGAGATCTCCATGCACTTGGACTGAAGTTCTCAGCTTCTGAGTATATGACTCTTGATGGGTCAGTTTATGCAGTGACATGGATTCTACCAGAAAGTCAGCAGACAAAGTCTGCTTTTCTTTGTGGGAAGATAGGTAGGGATGAAATAAAGTTAACTTTGGTGCTGTAAAAAGACCTCCCTGGATCAAATTCCATCTTCTTTAACGTCTTATCCTGCTGGTTACTGACATATTTTATCCTGTATTTTGCATGTGCTACTTATCATTGGAAATCCCACAGTGAATGATGCTGATACCCCATGCATGGAGAAAATCACACACACCTGCTGAATACCATACCCCTGTAGGTGAGGGATATCTAGTTTTCATTCTGTCCTAACTCCATGGAATCCCATGAAGCTAAGCCAGCAAAACTGTCCATGATGTTTAGCTCATTAACAGTGATCAAAGCAATGGAGCTTGCTTTGGGATGCTTGGGTTATATTTTGTGATAAAATTTTGCAGTTTTCTCTACCCAGACTCTGGAACATAAATCACAGC
This sequence comes from Ploceus nigricollis, assembly GCA_013399945.1. Lineage (NCBI taxonomy): Eukaryota > Metazoa > Chordata > Aves > Passeriformes > Ploceidae > Ploceus > Ploceus nigricollis. Next base: position 635,677 of record VXBC01002422.1, on the reverse strand, counting down.
TTGAACAAAAAAGCAGTCTGTGACATTACAAATGTACAGATATCTCTCTTCCTCTGTGAAGAAAAGAAATTGGGTAGCAGTTACAAGGTTTTTTTTTTGCATACAAAGCCTCTGTTTATGCTGACAAAAATTATTTTTCTCATTGATAACTAGGTAAATAAATTTTAAAAAATATAATTTTCTGCCTGGGAAGAGATTCAGTTGCAAAAAGCAGTACATTAATTCACTTAAATAGAGATATTTCATGAATTGTTGTGAAGACTAGACCCATATGCACAGAGCCACTAGAGGATATTTTGATGACTGGTTTGTACCTGAACTTGACTCATAGGTAAGAGGTGTTTTAATTGTACCTTCAGATTACTATTTCAACCAATAAGCAGGAAGTCTTTTGCTCGAGTACTGATAAATCTCACTAAGGATAATTTCAGATGATAATGATAATTTTCAGAAGATTTCTCTCTTGGAATTCATAATAACTCAGGCCAAATCCATAAACCCAAGAAGCTGCAGTCCAGAAGCATCTCCAAGATCACAGCAGCTGGAAAACACAAACTTTCAGGGTTCCCCTTTGAGGACCTTGAGGGAGGCTGAAGACAGTGGCCCCAGCCCCAGGCTGCAGCACACTTTCACTCAGCATAGCCCAACCACAGGAAAATAAAGCTGTATCAAAATCCAGGACTGTTTTAATTTGCATGTGTTTGTCTGTAACCACTAGTGACAAAGAAAACCCACGTGGAATTGCTGATGTCACACCCCCTTCACAGGAAACATAAGTGATAGAAAAGTAAGAGGGTCATGTTCCAGCTACGTCTCCTGAAAGTCCCACAGTTACGGATGCTCTTCTGAGCCAGTGATACTGCTGTGTAATTTGTTCTGTGTCTGTTGCTGAAATGGGTTTATTTAAATTTTTCATTTATCCACATTTATCTGTTTTAAAGCCTGTGCTAAACCTTTCATGCTTACAGAACTACTGTGCCAGTAAGGTGGCTTTGCTGAGTGTGGGCATGATTTCATTAAATGGAATTTGTGTGATTCTAAGGAGAGAAGTTTCAGCAGCTTGAAGTATAAATGTTTCAGGGTGATGGTGATAATAAGGTGTGACATAAGACATGCTCCAATACACTGGGAAATAGTGAGGAACAAGTTTATGACTCCAGAAGATATTATTGGAGAGGGATCCAGTTCCCATATATCTTCTCATCTATGTGAGCAGAATTATGTGAGGATGGAGCAAAGCCAGTCTGAGCTCCCACCAGCATGAGCTGGCTCTGGATACCTTCCCTCAGAGCAAGGTCAAACACATTTAGAATAAGGCAGCTCACAGAGAGGCAAGCTGCCATTTGGGCCAACATCCTGGGAAAGGGGCCAAGGACCACAGCTTGGTCAGGAGAGGACCATGGGTTACCAGCAAAACAGACCACTTGCAGCACCATGCTATCTGTATACCCCAGAGATCCTGGATGGCTGTTCAGCTCTGCAGGTCATCTGGAGCAAAAAACTTTTTGGGGCTTGTTGCCTAATCTACAGAGCTAAAACAACCTGCAAAAAAAAAAAAGTAAGCAGAGAGAAGTGTATGCTTTTCTGAGCCCTGCATGTGATACCTTTAGGGGTTTAATTTGGATGCCAGCTGTATCTTAGGATTTTAGCAGCTACAAATTTCAAAGAAACAAATTAAAGCTAGAGCAAACTGGTCTGAGAGCCTTGTTTTCCCTCAAACCTTCCTGTTGCTTTATTTATTTACTCTTCTCTCTCTTTCCACCTATCATTTTGTCAGGTTTAATAGGGCCTGAAAATAAGACATCAGAAAGCACTAGTGGCAAATCTGATCTATGTGTGATTAGCCCTTGGCTACATTACCTGCAAATTGAAATATGTAAGCACCATATAGCTGTTACGTGAGTGTTCTGACCATAAATAGCTTCAGGTGCAGTAATGTAAAACAAAACTGGAAACCACCATATGGTCACAGACACAGATAGCACTGTTTGAAAAATCCCTGCATTTTGTATTACCATGCAGTGGGAAAAAAAGGCTTGAAGCCACCTTTGGAATATCAATCTGAAGAGCAAATTATACACATTTTACATAGCTTGAATAAAAAATGTTGTTCCTCTAAGCCATTTTTCACATACTAATTTTCCATTCGTTTTGCTGTGTAACATTAGTAGGAGAAGAAATCTTGAAGTCTAAAAGTCTATTGATAAACAGTTCAGCTAAAAAAGTAATTATTCTCAGAAGTTTTTTCTTTAAAATATACTATTTACTTAGAACAGCTCTTACATTGTTAGCACAATCATAATGAAATAATGGGCCATTTAGTGAGCTAATGTATTTTTCACTTGCTTTTTATCAACTTTCTTTTAAAAAAAATCACTGCTGAGGGTGAAATAGTATAATAAGGTTAATGAGTAAAGAAATAACACAGAACTGCTTTTATCGTACTTAGCATCTCTAAATCACAAAACGGGCGAAACAGATGCTTTGGAATGCAGCCGAGGAGTTGATCAGTAGAAGCTGATTATCTATTAATGAGGGGTTTTTAGTGGTGTACCCTGGTGTAAAAATCACTAGGCTCCATTCAGGCAGTCATCAGCTGCAAATGCCATCTATATGAATCACTTGATTGATGTACAAAATTCAAAACAGATTTCCCCTGGTGCCCTATGGGTTGTCATGCACTGATGATCCCCTATCTGTTTATGTTAATGAAACAGGGTTTTTCAGTAAGTAAATATGTGTAGTATTTAATTAAACTCACTGCTGAGCTCTGTGTGAAAATGTAGCCCCATTGTTCAGAAGTATTTTCTGACTGCAGTTCTTTGTTTTCATCCCAGCTTTTCTTCCCAGTTGCCTCAGTCCCCTGTCTGAAGAGCATCTGGGTTTGTCCCATGCCAAGATGTTGTGAGCACCACTGCTCACAAGAAAAAGGTGCCTTTGAATTCAGTAATGGCAGGAACAAACCCTCAGTTCCCATCACCAGCTCCACAGCTGGCAGGATTGCAGTCAGGGGTCTTCTGGAGAGTGAAGTGTGCTGGCATTCTGCAGAGTGCCTGCTGTTGATCCCCTTTGGGGCTGGGCAGTGACTGGGGAACTGTTTTTTTCATGCTGTTTGTTGCTGCATTTAGGAGACAAAGATTTTCAAAGTATTTTGAGGCTGAATGGTTAAAACATTGGTTTAAAACATTGGTTAAAATGATTTATGAAAATATATATACTATTAGAGCACGAGTGAAGCTCCTGATTCCTGCTTCAAGGCCCTACGTGTAGGTAGGACAATGCAAAAGAACCATGAAAAGAATAAAAATCAGGCCTAAGACAGAAGCCTGTAACAATATCTCCCTCAGCTGAAACAAAGATCTTATGATTTTTGTTAATAAGGAAAAAAAAGTAATATTTATATTATTATTATGTCATCTCAATGACTTCTGCAGATTTTTTTGGGTTTTTTTTCCCTTTGGTTGGTTTTTTTGTTTGTTTGGTTTTTTTTGTTCATTGTGATGATTATTTTCCTGAACAGAATTAGAACAGTTGCTGATACACTGCAGCACTCACAGTGAGTCCTGGCATGATCCGTGGCTTTTTTTATTGAAGAGCTGGTTAATAGTTTACATTTATTAGTGGCTGCTTGCCCTTTACTGCAGCATGTGTTTGCAATTTAATGCTGCTATGTATCAATATTATTTGCATGTTTGGTATTTTATTAGGTACCAGCAGTGCTCATGCATTTTAGGTCATCCTATAACTTTCCTCATTTGCTTGTGGGACTGCACATAAGAAAGGCTCAGTGTACCAGCTCCCTTCTTTACATTTCCAAGAATCCAAAAGCTGCAAAGGCTAGTCTAGTTCAGATTTCTCTTCTTACCTTGTAAAATATCAGGGATCTTTCCTGGACTAATAGGGTCAGGAAAACTTTGCTGAATATTATCTTTTCTGTTATGGAATCATTAAGCTACTGAGAAAGCAATTTAAATAGAATAATGCATTCTGCTTTGATTGTTGTATCTGGTTTTTTTTCCTGAGGTTTGATACGGGGGGGTGGGGGTTGCTCAGAATCCTACTGAATGAAGTTATTGTTATTTAAGTTATTGAATGAATATTGTTATATTCATGAAGAGCTTCTCTTCCTGCCATAGTCTCACAGACATAAATAAGTATTTCAGAAATCCTATTTGCTCACAGCCTTTTTTTTTTTTTATTATGAACAAAAATATTTTCAGCATTATTCCAGATCAGTGATACACATCACATGACCAAAGGAAGCAGAAAAGCCACCTCCAGCCATGGCGATGCCTACACCCTGTCAATATGTATGAGAATGATGNAGTAATGGCAGGAACAAACCCTCAGTTCCCATCACCAGCTCCACAGCTGGCAGGATTGCAGTCAGGGGTCTTCTGGAGAGTGAAGTGTGCTGGCATTCTGCAGAGTGCCTGCTGTTGATCCCCTTTGGGGCTGGGCAGTGACTGGGGAACTGTTTTTTTCATGCTGTTTGTTGCTGCATTTAGGAGACAAAGATTTTCAAAGTATTTTGAGGCTGAATGGTTGAAACATTGGTTTAAAACATTGGTTAAAATGATTTATGAAAATATATATACTATTAGAGCACGAGTGAAGCTCCTGATTCCTGCTTCAAGGCCCTACGTGTAGGTAGGACAATGCAAAAGAACCATGAAAAGAATAAAAATCAGGCCTAAGACAGAAGCCTGTAACAATATCTCCCTCAGCTGAAACAAAAATCTTATGATTTTTGTTAATAAGGAAAAAAAAGTAATATTTATATTATTATTATGTCATCTCAATGACTTCTGCAGATTTTTTTGGGTTTTTTTTCCCTTTGGTTGGTTTTTTTGTTTGTTTGGTTTTTTTTGTTCATTGTGATGATTATTTTCCTGAACAGAATTAGAACAGTTGCTGATACACTGCAGCACTCACAGTGAGTCCTGGCATGATCCGTGGCTTTTTTTATTGAAGAGCTGGTTAATAGTTTACATTTATTAGTGGCTGCTTGCCCTTTACTGCAGCATGTGTTTGCAATTTAATGCTGCCATGTATCAATATTATTTGCATGTTTGGTATTTTATTAGGTACCAGCAGTGCTCATGCATTTTAGGTCATCCTATAACTTTCCTCATTTGCTTGTGGGACTGCACATAAGAAAGGCTCAGTGTACCAGCTCCCTTCTTTACATTTCCAAGAATCCAAAAGCTGCAAAGGCTAGTCTAGTTCAGATTTCTCTTCTTACCTTGTAAAATATCAGGGATCTTTCCTGGACTAATAGGGTCAGGAAAACTTTGCTGAATATTATCTTTTCTGTTATGGAATCATTAAGCTACTGAGAAAGCAATTTAAATAGAATAATGCATTCTGCTTTGATTGTTGTATCTG
>VXBC01002422.1:519714-630243 GCA_013399945.1 Ploceus nigricollis | reverse complement strand
GGGGGGGGCTCAGAATCCTACTGAATGAAGTTATTGTTATTTAAGTTATTGAATGAATATTGTTATATTCATGAAGAGCTTCTCTTCCTGCCATAGTCTCACAGACATAAATAAGTATTTCAGAAATCCTATTTGCTCACAGCCTTTTTTTTTTTTATTATGAACAAAAATATTTTCAGCATCATTCCAGATCAGTGATACACAGCACATGACCAAAGGAAGCAGAAAAGCCACCTCCAGCCATGGCGATGCCTACACCCTGTCAATATGTATGAGAATGATGGCTTTGTTCCTACAGACAGCAGACCTTTCTCCTAAATGAATAAACATGTTACCAAGAGGTCCTTCTCTTGTGCTGCAGAAGTTTTGCTTTCACAGAAGTGGAGGAAAACATCTCCAAAGGATTTATATTCTCTTTCTGGAAGTAGAGTAAAAGCACCAAGTTTAAGATTAGCATCAGGTCCATTCACTTGTTGAGTTACTGCCTACCATCAGATTTGTGGAAACTTTGTAATCTGCTTAGAGATTGCTGGGCAGAGCTGGAGAAAAATGTGTGGAATATTACTTGCAAAATAGTCTTCAAATTAAATTCCCCAATTTGCCTTTTGCGGTGTTTTTTTAATAATCTACTGGTCTTGTTTACAAACCTTCATGCAAATGGCATATCAAAACATGGTTATTTATGAAGAGAACAAATCATCCAAAACGACAAGTTCTTTCATATAAAATGGAATATTTTTTACATATTGGATGCAGTCTCCCTTTCCAGGCCCTGAGCTGTCATGAGACTGGTTTACATATCTTAAGGCTGTGGTGATATTTTGTTTGAAAGATCACAGAGTCAGTGTTCTTTAGTGTTCATTTGTCTGGTTTCAGAGCTCTCTAGTATTCAAAATCCTAAGGTTTACTTTCACCTGTGTGCATTGCAGAAAGAGAGACTCTCATGGCACTCTGGCTCCTGAGAGTCAAAACTCTCAAGGCACCAAAACCAGTGTGTTCTTAATGAGGAAATCATTAAATCTGACAATTTCTGAAACCTCACAAGGTTGATAGTAAAACCTCCACTGATTTTTTTATGCAGCCCAGATTTTACTCCATGTGAAATCAAATATTTAATCAAGTTCTGTAATGCTGTAAAAAAATAGCAAAATGAAAACAGCTGTGAGCACATCTATAATTGTTTTTGGTACTGGATAGTCACATTCTGCATCCAAGTCTGACATCTACTTCAAAATTCTGTGTAACATCTAAGGCATGAAAGAGCTGAATTCATCCTTTCTTGTTTTTCCTAACTCAGTCCTACATGGATTTACAATGGAGATGATTTTCCACTAAGATTCTTGAATATAGGACCTGAACAGGGAGATAATGGTCTCATTTTCTGGTTTAGGCCTTAAACAAAGAATAACAGCAGAGGCACACTAAATAGTCATGCAACCATTAAGGTGTTTAAAAGCTTTGATTTAAATTCAGCCTCCAAACATAGTCTTTCTTTGTAACTCTTATGGCAACCTTTCAGCTGAGTGCCCCAGCCAGGTAAGGTATTTTCAGGTGGCTCTCTTACAGTCTTTCATATGAAAAGTATTTCCCATCTAACTAGTTAATCATCACTGCATATGGCACAGGAACATGAGCCACTGTGGGAAAGATGATTGTTCCAGTGGAAAAAGCCCCCACATCTATGGTGATGTTGAGCAAGTGGGACCAGTCCTTAGCAAACCCATCACCTTGAGAAACAGATCTTTTTTTTCTGTTTTTTTTTTTTGTCTGAACTTTTTGGTTAATATTACACAGAACTAAAATGAATTTACCTTGTCTTATGAGGAATAAAACCTTTTGTTGCAGAAAAGAGCCAATCTGTAGCAAGTGAATAAGAGTGATTTGTCCATTTCTTCAATAGGATCTTGCTTTTATGACAGTGAAAGTTCCTTGGCACCATTTCATTCATCATTGCCTGTAATGGGGATAGGGAAATTTGAGGTAGATATTAAAAATGCTGGGTCCTCTATGGATAAAAGCAATACCACTGGGAAAAGAGAGTAATTCAGAACAAATTCCTCAATTTCTTACAAGTTGCCTTAAGTCAATATGGTAACCAAAGGTAATTTTCTGTGAGTGCAAGAGTAGAATCATGAAAAAATCTACTGCATCCTGATGTGTTATATATTATTACAGCCTGGTTTTCTAACAGGTCAAAGTATGTAGGAAAGTGAAATCAAATTACAACCCCATAGATGTGTCCTTGTCTGACAGGGTGTTGCCAGTCAGGAGATGGGATGGAATTCTATTGTTGTTCAGTATGTATTTATTGGAATTTTATATATACAAGCATAAAAGCATATATGCACTCTGAAAGTCTGTGTGTTTAGGTTGGGTCTTGAAGAATTATTTTGTGTCTCTTTGATTTGGAGTAGCATGGGTCACACATACAGAAGGAAAGGGCAACTTGTGTGCCTTTAATCTCTATGTTCATAGTGGTAAGGAAAGGTAAAAGGGTTATTTGCAAGAATTGCAGATGTTGAAAGAGGGAGAGCAAGAGGAGACTGGTTTAGACCAGCAGAGATGTTCCTGTGCAGTGTGGTCTGTGGCTTATTTTATATCTTAAATAACTGAATAATTAAACCCTGCTTCTAGCATTTAAGGTGAGGAACACAGGGATTGACAATTGTCATAGGTGTCCTAGATAGCCACAGGACATGACTTGAGGTCTTTGGAGTGCCTGCCTCTCAACTGCACCACGAAAATGATGAAGAAGAAGACTCCCATGCTTTGACTTGAGGAAGGAGAGGGATGAGCTGGCTTGGCTGTTAAGTGCTGCAGGAAACTTGTGAGGCTCCTGATGGCTCACAGGATCGTGCCCCCAGGCAGGTGGAAAGACAGCACAAGATTAAATATCAAAGACTTAATTACATTACTTTTCTTTATCAGGAATATAATAAAATTGCTTTGGATTTTTACATTTTTAAGGCAGTTGTGAACCTTTAGAAAGAGAATCTGAGATGATGGCCTGCTGAAATATTTTATGTTAATTGAATGAATCATTCTTCTACATTTACAGTCCTCACTGAATCATTCTAGATTTTCCATAAAAGGTGTATCATAATAATCTTAATTTTTTTAATCTCCATTTCTTTGAGTGGTTTTTCATCTGGTAGAGAAGCCACAGCTCTTTTAAGAGCACCGTGAGAGAAATTATCTCTTTCAGACTGTCTGCATTAGAGGGCAGTCCCAAGGCACCAAGGAAAAGAGAGATGCTTTAACTGTTACTGGTGGCTAAGGAAAATCCTGCATCTGTCTTTACAGGGAGCAGATCATTAGGTTTATGAGTCAAGGCAGGGTCTGGAAGTGTGGATGTGTGCACAACTGAGAGCAAGGGACTGGAACGTGCACAGAATGTTTCATATTCTCCACATAACCACCAGCTGCTGAGCATCCTCTTGTGTATTGTAGAAACTATATTAAAAGAAATATTCTCCTCCTAGGGCACTGGTGTACAGGCCTGTGCCCTCTGTGATCTTGTAGCTATTCCTGATCAAGAGAGTAAAAGTGCTAGGAAATCTAATTACCTTTTTTTAACTCAAAATGGATCAAAATTCGCAGAATTGGAGAAATGTTCTGATAAAACAGCTTCTTGTAACCATTCTGTTAAAAACAAAACTGTTTAGTTGGGAAAGGTCAGAACAATTTTAGAAAAGTTCTCCCAGATTTCAATTTTGATTTGTTTTTCTGTATGATATTCCAATTTGAAGAATGCAAATTCTTTCTTTCAAAAATTAAATTAATTGCAATAATTAGCTACATCAACAAAAAGTAGTTAAGGTGAAAGCAAATGTTTGAACTAAACTCAACAAAAATATTTTGGAAAAAGTAGTTTAGTTTAGTTTAAACTTTGATCTGTGTAGCAATTTGGAGAGATTAGCACATACAAAAAAGAACTGGAAAAACAGGAAAAGTGGTTTTTTGTCCAAATGAATGTGTTTCTGAATAATTTTCATTTTCTCCTAAAACCATTCTGATTACAATGCAAATGGTACACAACTGGGATGCATTTCTCACTGTCTTTTTATCTGTATTTAGTCTTTATGACCCGTTTTAGCTGATTTGCTAGTGTCTTCAAATTCAGTATGATCACATCAAGCAGGAAATTGCCTGACAGCGTCAGACTCAGTTTTATTACAAGCTTTGTTTCATGGCAGGCAGCTGGAATGTACGTGGTGCAAGTCCAGATTTCCCCAAACATTGCTCAGCTGCTTTCAAGTCCTAGTAAGGTAAATATTGGCTTGACAGTGATGCTCTAACAGGAGACTGTAGAAAGTTATGGATCCTTTTACTCAATGTACTCTATCTTGTGAGATGCCAAGAATCAAATCCCTAGGAAATGCCAAGTTAAGATATTTGTACAGAAATACCTTGTCAGGAATGTTGGGCTGTGACCTTGATTCCTTTGATTCCCCACACAGAGCTGAGCTCTGTTAGGCCCAGGTTTTGTGAACTGGCTCTGATTTTTTGGGAACTTTCCTATAGCCTACTTCTCTCTGAGGCTCAGAGATACGGACAGGGTAAAATCCATTTCAATTAATGTTGGGTGTGAGGTGTAGGTGTTTGTGTTAGAGCTAATCACTGGGTAGGTTTTAAAATCAATGCAGAGAAATGGGTTCCTCTACTGCATGATCCATCTTATCCCAAGATAAATATGTAGAATAGACTAATTGCAGCTTGCAGATGCCTGTGTCTCCCCATTGACTGTAGGAGGAGGTTGGATGGCAAGGTGTTCTAAAAGTAGAAGAAATGGGTATTGCTGAAGGAGTCTTCCAGCACTGCAGTGAAGACAGGTTTTTCTTCTTGTCTGGCTCTGGCAGTTCTCCAGATGTAGATTGATGCCTCACAATTGATGGAGCAGTGTGCAGGGAGGTTTTCACAAAAGTCTTGCAGCCGGAGTTAACACAGCATGGTATTTCCAGGAGAAGTTGTAGTACATTTCCCTGGCCAGAGTGGAGGTTTCCACTGTGCAGGTGGACCACGTTTGAGCCTAGTCTGAATACAGGACTATCAGTGCTTTGAGTTTTAAATCACTGATATTAATACCCCATTTTGTAAAACTTATCAAAAAAGTTGTTGAAGAAGTTGAAAGCTCAAGTTAGACTTAAAAGGTTCCCTTAACACTATGTTTTCAAAAGACATAAAATGTGAGGGTGAACACATGTACATGTACACACAAATTCAAAAGGAAAAAGGGTTTTTTTAGCCCAGCTACTTCTGTAGCTGAACTAGAGCACAATGCCTGAGGAAATCTATAGTCGTGGGTTGTATTATCTGAAGATACTTTTCCACTGAAGGCTCATTTATTATAAGATCTAATATAAAATAATGAATATTTGGTTTAAGTCAGGTCAGGACCAGAACTTACCTCCCAGGGAATATGTGTAATTTTTGTGATAACCAGAAAATACTTTCTTCCCCTGGAGTGAACTCCACTGGATTTAGTGCTGCATTAGTAGGCTGAGCATCTGAACTGTGCTTATTGGTAATTTAACTTCTCTTCAGCAGAGCACTAGGGTGTTTCTTTTCTTAAGCTTGCATGTAGTTACAGAGATTGATTTCAATGGAACTACTCAGGAAATCAAGATGAAAATTATTTCTGCTTATTTCACAGATTTAATACTTCTGATTTTAGAAGAACAGGCTTTTCTGAAAATTGGATTTTAAGACCACAATAATAATTTTTGGTTCTAACCATCAATCTCAAAGTATTATATAAATATTGGTACTAATAGAATTAGTATTAGGAAAATGAAGCTGCCCATCAAAATTAATTTGATGAGAAAAAATTATGCCATTTAAGTTTGGATTAAGCTTGTACACTCAGATGCTGTATACCTAAAATTACTTGCATTATATTTTTTTCTATACTGTAGCCACAGTATAGAAAAAACTTTCAGGTTTCAGTTCTTGCTCTACTTTGATAATTCACCATAAATGCTCTAACCCTCTAGGCTGGTTTTCTGCAGCTTTAACAAGAAGAATCTCACCTACAGATTTAGTACCTCTCACTTGGAGAAAGGCTTTTTATGGAGGTCTCTTGGTGAGTCCTTTCCTGAAGAAAGCCGGTGGAGGAAGACAACCTCCTGCTTCATCCTCCATTGCTCCTACTCAGGGCTTGGGCCTGGGGCTGAGATTGTTTAATGTCTTCAGTAATGAGGGGGAGGATTGGACAGACAGACAGCAACCAAAGGAGATAGGTGATGACAAAATAAGGAGCAGTCAAGATCTGAAATCAGACCTTCTCTGAATATGGGATGGACCCAGGCACCCTTCAGTGTACCCACCCAACCTGATTCATTCAATGATTCTTATTTTTGCAATGAGCTGCAGAAGTGATGTACTTTAGGAAAAGCCCTGGTGGTATTAATCTCAGTTTGACAGCAGAGCTCCTATGACACTGACTTTTATAATTTACTCCCTCTCTATAGCCCATAAAAACTAGTTAAACAGCTTCATGTTCTTAAGTTGGTTCTTTTTGCTCGGTGGATCCTAAAGTCTTCATAGCACCTTCAGTAGGTCCACCTACTCATTTGCATCTCATTCTACAGCTGATGATCTGAGCACCCCAGGGTTTCATTGCCATAGAAGACAAGCTTCTATCTGTCTTGTGCTTCTCAAATATCAGGCTAAAAATAGGCTTTAGCTTTCTAAAGGTGAGCAGATACTGTTGGAGGTGAGCCATGAGTGTAGCACCAACCACAGGTTTGATTTAGCCAAATAACACACTTTTATATCCAGCACCTCCACCCCACAGAATATGGCAATCGTATATACAAGTTAGTGCCTCACATAAGAGACTGACAGAATTTATTTCCCATATTTCAGGTTCATAAATTGTTTGAAGACTATTATATCACAATAATAATCCCTAGAACAAAAATTATTCCCATGAAATTGGGTCACCAAACAAAAATACCATTGTGTGGTTTTGGAAACACAAGGCCTAAAGATCTTGAGCAGGTATATAATTTAATGGGCAGATTAGGCAAAAACAGGTAATAATGGGGATATGACAATGAATACAGAACATTTCCATAAAAAACTACAAAGACCATATCTCAGCAGAGAATGCCTAAAATCTGTATTCTACAGATTGAGAAAATCGGCTCAGTTGGAGCCGATTTCTTGTTCATCTTACAGAAACTCAGCATTAATTATAATGAAGCTGATGACCTTTGTGATGTCCTGATAGTCTCCAAAATGCAAACCTTCAAATAGAAATGCTGAAAGAATACTAAGTGAGAATGTCTCCTTTTTCTCTGCACTGATTCTAAAGCAGGTATCTAATTCTAACATTTAATTTACAGTCACAATGGTAACTGTCCAATAGTTTTGCATGTTACTGGTAACAGGCTAGTTCTGCTGTTACATAGAGGCTAAAAATGTTTGTAAAAACCTTACCCCAAATATCTTGAATATTCAAAAACAGATATAAAGAGTGATGAGTGTAGAGACATAATTTCTTAGAGAACCCCTCAGGTTTTGATGTGTCACAGCAATACTATGAGGAATGTATGGAGGAACTTTAAAATCTCTGTTGACAGGAGGAAAAGCGCCAGCAAAACCTCAGCTCTGGCCATGAGGAGAACAGACTTCAGGCTGCTCAGGAAACTAGTAGATAAAGTACCCTGGGAAAACATTTTTTGTAGGTGCTGGAGTTCTTCAGTGCTGGTCATTTTTTAAATATCCCTTCCTAAAGGCACAGGAGCAGCAATTCCCAAATATCAGAAATCAAGCAGGCGAGGCAGAAGGCTGGCTTGGCTTTTGCCTTTGGAATAAGGCAAAGAAGGAAGGTGTATGCCCAGTGGAAGCAGGGTTAGGTGATGTGGGAAGAGTACAGAAATGCTGCTTGCCACTGGAGGGACAAAAATCATGTGGCCAAAGCTCAGCTGGAGATGAATCTGCCAGAAATGTCAGGGAATTTTTTCAAATACATTACTGGCAAAAGGCAGTGCCTATAACTGGCCTGTTATAGGATGATGATGGTCACCTCACAAACAGGGACATGGACAAGGCAGAGATGTTTACTGCATTCTTTGCCTCTTGTCTTCAACATGGGTGGTGGACCAAGGGAGTCACACAGCACTGAGCTTGAGGACTATGAATGTGAGATTAATAACTCCCAGTCGATCCTGAACTTGAGCGGGATCTTTTGCTCCAGCTGGATCCCTATATATCTGTGAGGTCTGATGGGATTCATCCAAAAATCCTCAAAGAGTGGGCCGATGTCATTGCAAAGCCTCTCTAAAGGGTTTTTGAATGATCTTGGGAATCCTGAGAGGTTCAAGCTGACTGAAAACTGGTCAACATTGTCCCTATTTTCAAGAAGGGTAAAAAGGTTAACTGCAGAAACTATAGGCTTCAGTGGTCTAAAGTCTCACTTCAGTGATTGGTAAAATTATGGAAAAGATGATTATTCTGGGAGGTATTGAAAAGCACCTGAAGGATAAATGCTGTCACTGGTCTCAGCCAGCATGGCTTCATGAAGGGAAAGTCCTACTTGTTGAACCTAATTTCCTTTTATGACAAGATAACACACTTAGCTGATCAAGGGAAGCCAACTTTCCTTTTTTCATTTCTGTAATGCTTTTGATCCTGTCTCTCACAGGATCCTCTGGACAAAATGTCCAGCATTTACTGGGATAAACACATCTTGAGATGGGTGAGCTGGGTCATGGGTTGGGCAGAAAGGGTTGTATGAATGGGGTGACATCAGACTGGGGACCTGTAACTAGTGGGGTTCCACAGGGCTCCATCCTTGGCCCAGTGCTTCCTCAACATCTTCATAAACAACCTGGATGCAGGCCTTGAAGAAATATTGAGTTTAGTGATGATACTAAACTGGGGGGAGCTGTTGATTCCATTGAGGGCAGAGAGACCTCAAAAAATTAGAGATGAGCAATCATGAACTGTATGAATTTTAACTAGGGCAAGTGCCAGATTGCTCACCTGGGACAGGGCAGCTCTGGTAGTGTGTACAGACCAGGGAATGAGAGGCTGGAAAGCAGCTTTGTGGAAAAGGCTCCCCAAGGAAATGGTCCCAGCACCAAACCTGACAGAGTCCAGGAAGCATTTGGACAAAGCTCTGACATGTGGTGTGAGTCTTGGTGTGTCTTGTGAAAGGCCATTAATTGGACTTGGTGATCCTGATGGGTGCCTTCCAGCCCAGCATATTCTGTGGCTCTATGATTTCAAAGAGGATAGCTAGATCACAAAGGTGTCAACTGGTGAATTCCAGCTGAAACTGGAGATAGCAAGAGCCTGAATATATTTGAAACCTTGGTGCATAAAGACTTGTGTACCAGATGCCTGCAAAATAATACAGGTGTTCCACCTGTGTGTCCCAAGAGACACTCAAAAGTAATTGATTTCTCTTTTACTTCTGCTAGTGATAGTAGAAAATAGTAGAAAATTGTGCTTAGTTAAGGTCAGTTTTCAAAATGCTTGCTTGACTAAAATTAATTAGATATCACAGCATCCTCAGAATAACTTACAGAATAACTGTTTATTAGCTAGTAAACTGAAAGGAGGGACTGAAATGACTTTGCCGAAGCCACACATCAAGTCAAGATTAGAACTTGTATTTCCACATTCTCAATTTTGTGCTGTAACAGCCTGATTATACTGCCAGCAGTTTATCACCTTGCCAGTGCAGTACTGCTCCCCTAGGTCTCCTTCTTCCTAATAGTGGTTAACTTTCAGACCCTGTTCAATGCTCACTGGAAATGTGGATCAGGGGGATTGGCCAAAGCTGTTACTCTGACTTTTTTTTTACAGAGTTTTTAAAGCTAACATAAATTTTTTATTCTGTGGATGCCTGGAGCTACATTATATGCCCAAATTAAGGTAGACCTGATTTCTTCAGAGTTGTTAGGTACCATAATGGTTCATTGAATCAGTGGCTGTATTTATTGTTGGTAAGCGTCCCTGAAAACCAAGAAACTTTTATTTAGCTGTCTGAAGGCAGGCACTTAATTCTAAAACTCAAGACCTGATTTTTAAGTGATAAGATTCATTATCAAGTGAGAAAATACTTTTCTGTACAGTATGTTTCAGAGTAGTGCTGGGAGAATTAATTTTTTTAAAGAAGAAAAGACAGATTTCCAATATGTAGTGTCATGTTCTTAAATCAATTAACTAAGAATAAATGTGAAGGGGTTTTTTTTAGATTAATTTAGTTTGTCCCTAGACTTGGTAGGCAATACAGAATGCCTGTTCTTATGAGAACAAGAAATATGTATGAGATATATTCTTTTAGATGCAATGAGGCCATTTGTTAACATTTTCCCAGAAAAGTTCTGTGATCTTTATCAGTTATGAGGACTGGTGTTCACTGTATTAGGCTGATCCACTCCTAGTACAGCAGTTAGTAAAAAGAAAGAAACCACTTGAATGCAATGGAAATTCAAATTCAGCCTTATAGCCTTATAGACTGTGTTAATGGAGAAAAAAGATAATGTTAAATGAAAAAAAAAAAAAAAGAAAAATAAAAAATATTATCTGGTTTCTGTCCTGTACCTGCTTAGGAAAGCTGAGAGCTAGCAATCCAAAGCTTTAATGCAGAAGCACTTCTAGAACGCTATAAGCAGGCCCTCAGCTCTAATGGACTGAGAAGGAAAGAGTAAGCACTCGTGAAGCCATTAAAGAAAATTCTGTTAGAACTCTCACACACCTCATGTCTGTGGGATGACAGTATTAAATGTCATTCCTCTGCCTCCTGCCATCAGATGTCCAGTTAAGGACCTGACAGATTGCCTTTCACAAAACAACAGGTTAAGTATGTGTTTTACTCATGTTGAAGTTCTTTTGAAGAAGCAGTAATCAACAAAGGAGTTTTTTACATGTTTATCTGTCCCAACCACACCAGGCCCTATTGCTGAAAAAAACTCATGAAATAGTAAAAATGAGTACAAACATGGTCATGTCTATTAGGAAATTAGTCATGAAAAAACCAGGACCAGCACCCAGAAGCAACTACACCACAACTGCTGGTACAAGTGGCACCAATGGAGAGCTGCCATGGGACTCGCCAGGGTCACCAGGACCCAGCCCAGGGCTCAGACAGCTGCAGTGCAAGGGAGCAAGGGAGTGGGAGGAGGAGAGACTTGTACCCACAAATCCAGTGCCAGGCTTTGCAAGAATGAAAAAGAGTTTATGCCACATTGTTCTTTGTTGTGTATTATTCTCCCCCTGTTTACAGGACCATCTGAAGTGTCTGTGCTCTCAGGTCTTCCTTGCTCTGGGCTGTGTAAGGACAGATGGGTTTAAGAGAGATTAAAGCAATGGTCTGACCTCTCCACTGTGCCTCAGCTGCAGTGAATTTCCCCAGTGGCAGTGCTGGCAGCCCAGTGACATGGCAGAGCCCCCATTAGCCCATGCCCCAGGGACTGCTCTGTGTGTGGAAGCAGCAGGGAGTCTGAACAACAGCCCTGCTGACTGATCTGAACCCGGGGAAGGCAGCTGCCAGGCCAGTTTCACCATGTCAGAATGGGATTTTGTAGAAGACAGTGTGAAGCTGGGGTGAAACCTTCTCCGTTTCGCTGTGATACCTGACTCAAGCCAGCCAAGAGAGTACATGGGCTTGCTGCATTTACTGGAGCAGGTAACATTCCACTATCACACCCTTGGCATAGGTGCAAGTAGGGGAGAGCTGACCACCACAATCCAGGTTTTCCTGTTACCCTCTTGGCAAGCAACATTAACACAATACAAACACAGCTATAAGGAGAGCATATAAAGCAGCCGTGTAATTACAGTGACTTAGTGGCCCTTTGCAGTGGGCATATAATTAACTGTTGGCACACAGTAGCACATCCCCACTGCATGCAAAGTGAGGCAGAAGACTGTGACACATGGCAGCAGACTGTGGCTGCCCCAAGGACACTTACTGCTGTTTGTTTCTCAAAGCTCCTGCCTTCCCAGGATGATGGCTGGTGAGATCTTTAGGCCCTCCATTATAGAAACGACTTATTTCTCAGCATTACTGAAATAAAGGAAAATCTAATTATCCAACAGTTCCTTCCTCTGCCCTGTGTTTTAAATAAACTTGCACACAGGAATTTTACCTGTTTCCCAAACCCTTGTTAAGACAGTGATTTAATTTGAAAGCAGAAAATTCAGTGATTAGATATACCAGTATTTTAAACGAAATCACATCCCTATCTGTGCATCCCTTTCAGGCTTACTTTCCATCATACCTAAATAAACATGCCTGGATATTGCAGACAAATGAACATCCAGATAATGCTTTACATCCAAGATCTCATTCCAAAGGGTCTGCTTTTTCAATGAGGCATTTCAATTAGATATTTGACTTGTCATGACCTATCAAAATGTGTCAGGATAAATTCTGAGCTAGCCTAAATCAGCACAGTTCCATGTTACCTGTAGACCACGGACCAAAGCTGACATCAACAGGGGAGAGTCTGTCTCATTGCTATTTCAGGCCTTGCAATATGTTGCTTTTGAAAGAGCTCCTAGCCAAGAATTATTCATAGGATTTGGAAAATAACTTCCAACATAAAATAAATCAGACAGAATAGAAATCTCTCTGCATTCACTCTGTGAACACAACTCAGAATTCATCATTTCTGGGAGAAGTTTGCATTAGGCAGAAGTGTCTGCCAGAGCACTATGTGTCTGCTGGGTAGCAATATCATTGCCCCAGCCCAATAACTTCATGGTCAGGGCATTCTTCTAGGTGCTGGGAAATGTAGATTCAATTTCAAATACACTGGGGACCACAGGACACAATGTCACAGTCTCCCTGTGACCCAGCCAACAGTGGGACAGGTTCCCATGTGTTCCCTCAGTAATACAGTGGCTTGGTTTCAGTGTGCTGTGTTAAAATCTCTAGCTGTGTGATAGTTGACTTACAGCAACAATGGGAACCTTTACTCTTCTACTGGGATGCAGGGGCATTTTACAAAAAAGTCAGAATTGTCCCTTTGTTTGTCAGGAGGTCTGTCAACTCTGCTTGTAGCAGCTGCCTCACAGGCTTTGGTCCCAAATGGACTACCCAGAGATGCCCAAATCCTATTAAATCTAGGTCATCCATTACTGCCACTGGCTTCTTCTGTCCAAACTGCCCTTCAAGGCCATTGTGGCATTATTTCCACGTTATCATAATTAAAAAATCCAAGTCTACTTTTCTTAAAATTGCTATAAATCCTTCAGTTGGTTTAGAATAACTTCACCAAGGGACCAGGATCGAAACAATTTGAATAAGCAGGTTTCTCATTTGCAAACTAACCTCTCTTTCCTCTGACTATCATTTCACTGAAGTGAATCAATGGTTTTTGACTTCCACCAATACAAATAATCCATTTTTTAGCCAACCACATTTATTTTGTCTATTTATACACCAAGCACACATTTATCTGAAGCCAATGGCACTTTCTCCTTATTGTGAATTCTAGTGTGCAGAGAAAATGAAAGAGACTGATCTCAAGCTTAGAAAACCCAAACTCTGAGAAGAAACATTATTTCATGGAGGGCCATCTGATATCTCAAGAAACAAATTCTGTATCTCTTCATTCTGCTTTTGTGCCCATATCTAGTGTCTAGTCACATGTACAGTGAACTTTCTATATATGACTAGGCTTCTTCTTTATTCCTTTTTTTCTGAAGTATTATTGTGAGGTGCCATTTCAAATTGTCTTAAAAATCAGAAAGTCATACCATGTGTGACCTTTCTTTATTTTTCATAACAAAGATACCTGCCTTTTGACCTTGTCATCTAGACATTTGTCGCTGTCAGCTTGGGATTCCGGAAAGGTTTTAATTTTCTTTGAAACACTGTCCTGCTCACTTTGGCAGTGAACCAGTTCTCGAGAGGTCAGCATGGGCTCTTGATACTTGCACTCACAACAGACCAAAACTGTAAATTTTTTTTTGCAAATCAAATACTGCATCAAATACTGCAGCTGTCTCATCATGTTCAGCCTCCTAGGGAGAATATCTACTAATCTTTCAAAAAGTAGAGAGCCAAATCAAGTGAATCAAGAGATCTATCAGCTCAGCAAGAGTTGCTATATCGAATTTTCTGGCCCACATTATGCAGGAAGACAGACTAGGATGGTCTAATAGGTTTTTTCACCTTAAAACTGATGTCTCTGTCAGCCATTTCATTGGAATCACCTGAAATTGCATCAGTTAACATTCTGACCCATTTCTTTCTTTCGTCCTTTTATTTTCTGGGGAAGAAATAGTTTCTATGCCTGTAACTCCATTTAGTAACTTTGAATTTTTTCCTTCTTAAAGGAAAAAGTACAGTTCCCCATCCTGTGATACACTAAGATTAATTATTCTCCAAAGATCAGTAGCTTTTTTGAAAGAGGAAAGGAGCAGATAAACGGAAAGGTCACAGATTTATCCTGCATTGCCTCCCATGAAGCGCGCAGTGTGCCTAACACCTTCTGGAAACTCTCATTGTGTACTCAGTATGTTACACACATTTTGTCTCAGCATTTCTTTTGTTCAGATTATCTCAGCATTCTGTTCTCAGTTACAAAACTGTGGTCCTGAAATAGTTTATAATGGGATACTTAGATTTATTTTTAAAATGCTTAAATATTTCAAATGCACTAAGAATTCTAAATCAAGCACTAGCTAGACTAGCACAGTTATTTCACAAGGCATTTGAAAATAAATTCTTCACTCTGTAGACTTCCAGAAACAAACACATGCACACAAATGCATATCTTACATACTGTAAAAATAATGGAATAAAACTGAAGTCACCATTTAAAAATACAATTTAAGATGAGAAAAAATGTTAATGCTTCTGTCCCCTAAACAAATCGCAAAAATTCTGTAGTCAAAGTTAAATGTAGAAGAAATGAAAGGTATGGAAATGTACAGTTAAGACATCCAGACAATTTTAATATGGGCCAGTATAATAAGAAAAAATATCTGTTAAAATCAATCTACTTGGTGTTGTGCCCCAATTTGTATTAATTTGAATTAGCAGACTTATTTTTCCTGTTATTTTTCTTTTCGTGATGTCACTCAAAGGTAGAACTGAGGTTATTTTATTATCTTATCTGCATGGAGTCTGGTTCAGCATGTTTATTTCTTTTTTTTTCAGAGTGAAATAAATCATCAAGCCTAAAGAAGTCACTCAAAGGAGAAGAAAGTTATATGGAACAAAATGCAGAGAATGGGAATGAGTACATGACACTATGCAGTGATCTACTTTCCCTTGTTTTCTCTTCCTGTGATAACAAAATCAAAGAGCTTTATGGACTATGGCCAGATATAACCTAAATATCTAAAGATATTTGGGTTGGAGTTAATAGCATTAACCCATATTTCCTAAAGAGGGCTTGCTTATAAGAGGGCAGGAGAGAGAGTCTTATAGGTTGTGTACAGACAGGAACAGGTAATGGCTTCAAACTGAAAGGGAATAGGCTTTGATGAGATATTGCCAAGAAATTCTTCACTGTGGGGTGGCAAGGCACTGGAACAGGTTGTCCAGATAAAATCTGGCTGTCCTATCCCTAGAAGTGTTTGAGGCCAGGATGGGTGGTCCTGTGAGCAACCTGGGTTGTGGGAGGTGTCCCTGCCCATGGCAGGGGGGTATTTTCATAACCACCAAGGAATGATGAAATTAATTCTTAATATGCAAGGTATGTATAAAATGACTATTCAATTAAATTTTTAAGTTAGGTATAGAATACTGGGCTGTAATTTAGACATTTTGCAATTTCTGAATCAAAGTAAATAATTAAATATTACATTGCAGCTTCTGGGAAATATTACCTACATTGTAAGCAGAAAGAGAAAAAAGTGTGAATATATTAATGAGGAGGTGCAAAGATTTATGCCTTCACTAAAAGAAACAGTAAACATTGCCATGATCAGATAAATCATTTTTATCTAGAAGCATAAAGAATAGGACATATGCATCCATTATATCTAAATTTTTAATAAATCTTGGCATATTTCACCTTTATGCATGCAAACATCTTGTCATCTTCTTGCTGTATTGTAAACTTCAAGGTGGGCTTTTTAGCTAGTAGTCACCTGTTAAACACCAAGCCATTTATTTGGACTATATTATAAAAAATACTGCAGTTTAGCTCACGGGTAAGTTAGAATTATGTTAAACAAATAATTTGTGCTTCTCTCGTTGCTTTTGCGTCAATGATTCAACAGCAATTTGCTCTTTTACTAGCTAAACAAAATTTTTGCCACCAGGTGCAATCTTTTATGTTTAGGCTCATAAATAGTAAGTTTCTGCACGGTAATATATATTCTATATATTATATATATATTTCCAGTTAGTGAGCTAATTCTTTTTTTAAAGTAAGTTTTGGAATTAAGTTGGTACCACAAACATTATCTGTTATGAATAAATTCTGTGAGTTTACAGACTGCTGTTCAGACTTCAGTATTAGGATACATGAGGCTTCATTTTTCTAGGGGTAGAACCGAAGCACAAACATTTGCATAATAAATCTCAACACTGTACATGCAAACTTGTTTTGTCCTTAAATCATAAGAATGTGCAGGCTGTCAGATCTTATTCTAATTGTATTTCAGTTCTTTGACTGTGTTGAGTATTTCAGCCTTGTGAGTTCAGCAACTACACATTAACTTAATTCTCATTAGTGATTTCATTGCAACAACAGCAACTGCTCAAAAAAGGGGAAGCTTAAACCATAATTCTTCTTTTTTTGTTCTTGTTTTTCTTTCATTTCTTCATTCAGTTTCTAGTTTTTTCTTATGAAATATATACCCCCTGGCCTGAAAACCTTTTCTCCATGGTTTTAATATTGCAGGTGCTCTAAAAATAAATTAGCATAAGGGAAAATAACAAAAAACCCCCAAACAACTGCAAAATCATTGATAGCATAGTCAAGCATCTCTCACTATTTTACCTCAGAAACCCTTTTTAATATTTAATAAGCTTACTGCTGTTCCTGGTCTTTTGGACTACAGTGCCATTAGTAAAGAAAACTGCCATTTGATGTGAAAGGAATGTAAGGAATAACCAAACAAAGAAATAAAATGGCCTTTTATGAAAAAACTGTGAGCTTTCCAGAATAACACGGGAAAATAATTTGCAAAACCATTTTTCCTGTTCCTTGAAGAACCTAGGTAGGTTCTGAATGTATATAAATAGACATTTTTTTGTGTATAACTCTTCATTTGCATCTTGTCTCCATGTCACAATACTAAAATACTATTTAATTCAAGATAGGTAGCACTGAAAAAAAGAATCTCTCTTGTCTTAATTACAACTCAAGTGGAAACACCTGTAATGAATAATGACCATGATCTAGGGCTCCTCATGATGTGAATGAACAGTTTTGCTATTAATATTGTAATGATTAACTTACAGATTCTTCTTTGCATCCCTGATGATCCACTATAAACTCAGTAAACACAAGTTTGCAGTTTCACACATAGTTTATACCAAAATAGAGGTGCATAATTCTGCAGATCAGCCAAAAAGAAATACATTTAAGAATGAAGAAAAGAGAACATTTATTCTCTCACCTAGTGGTAGTTCCTAGGCATCCCTGTTGTGACCAAGTATTTGACCATGATGTGCAAATGAAAAAAAGACATGTTATTTATAACAAAACTCTTACAATCAAAGGACAGCCCCAGCCTTGCCCTAATTCCCTGTGGAAGGGAAAAGTTTACTCCTGAGACATGTATAGCTTGATATAAAATGTGATATATTGTCTTCCTCTGTTAATTCTAAGAGATATAAGCATGCTATCTAAAAACACTTATTTTATTAATTGTTATCATCATTTAAGTCCAGGTATTGGAAAATCTTTTATCTTGTATCTTCTTTCTGAATATCTGATTTATCTAATGCAATCTTTCTTCTGGCAACACTGAGCTTTAAGCTAAAGGATATTTAGATATGAGATATAATTTAAGTTAGGAACTTCAGCTCTGACACAGAAATAACTTTGGAAAGTCACTTTACTTATTATGTTTTCTCACCCAAGGTCTGTCTTTAGGGAGGAAGGGTTTTGGTTTCTTAGCAGGTGAGGATGATATGTGAAACTGGTAGGTAAAACTCCTAGGTCAGTGCAACCTCTCTCTTAGGTTGGATCAAAAATATCCATTATCATTCCACTTATTACCACTGTCACATTAACCCTCTCTGTCAATAAATACAGAGGCCAGTACTTCCTCAGTAGTCTTGACATTATAGCAACAGCAGCTTTACAGCAACCCAGAAGCCAGGCATATCTAGAACTTGGAGGAATGTTGAATTTCAAGAGTACCATCATCTGCACTTCAGTGTCATTCAAATCTAAATCATGTTTAATTTCTTACATTGCTTCCCTTTGGTCTGGTAAAAAACCTGCTGCACCTGAAAATACACAGTATGTGGCAGGGTACCAGAGAACTTGGATCCAGCTACCGGATTCATGAAGGGCTCTGGGTTTTCCAGCCCAAGTGCTGACAGTATTTCACTGGAAATCTTGAACATGGACATCATTCGTTTGTCATTTATTTGGTCTGTTGTGTGGGTTTGGTACCCACAACAGCCATTTCTTCACTATTGGTATCTTGTGATCTGCAAATGCTACTTCACTGATGATCACTGACAGCACCTTTCTTTGTCTGCAAAGCCTCCTGTGTTCAGAATCAGTTTTTTCTTTTGTTGTTGTTGAAACATACTTTGCTCCCACCTCCCTCACATAACCATGTAAAGAGGAACATCTGCTTTTGTTTATTTTGCTATTCATGTCAGCTGTGTTTTACTGTACATTTTCTTGCCTTGGCTACATCCCAGCCTTAGTGTTCACAAAGGGGAGTCGAAGGGAACCTGATATGCCCTGAGCCAATTACAGCCCTGTCTTGGGGACTCAGCTGGCAGTTCAGCTGCAGTACATGGAGCACGGTATAACCCTGAGAAATGTCACCCATTTCTTCTCCAGGGCAGAAGAAATTGCCAGTACAATGAGAAAATGTCTTAACAGACACCAGAATATTCTGAAGTAATTTTCTTGACTGACTTTTCCCGGTTCCTGTCATGAAGATTAAAAAGTTAAATTCCTATAAAAATCATTCAAGCCGCTTCAGGTGGCTGTCAGTGGGATCAGCTCAGTGCCTGTCCAAAGCAGGAACATATTAATTTTGCACTGGGGTATTTTAAAGGTGCACAGGAAACAAACATCAGTGCTACATCCCTTGGGGTCATATTTGCTGTTGAACTTGGTCACCACACAGTGGTCTTTCAATTTACTCATGACGCAGGTAAAAGGTATCCTACTCCACAGCACCTTCACCTGTCCCAGCTGCTAAACATCATGAGTTTGCAGAATCAAGCCTGGTTTGCACAAGTGTCTCTCTGCAGAGAAAATGATGGTAATGACTCCCTGCACGCTGCTTTTGGTGCCCACACAGTGTGTTATGGTCAAGGGTGAACTCAGGTGAGAGCAGGTATTATTCAGCACAAAGAAGAAGTGCCAGACTCCCTCCCCCATTGCACCCCTGTGGCACCAGCCTGTGACACCTCCCTGGCATGTGACAGGGCTGGCCATGATGGTAGCACTGCCTGGGTACAGCACCCAAGCTGGAACCATCACAGACAAGTCATGTTGCTGTTTTAATGTACTCACCCAAAACCTGCTTATTCCAGGTAAATGGGAATGAGACTTGGTTGCTTTTTAGAAAAATCATGTTCCATGCACTGGTTTTGGCTGCAGAAAAGGGAGAGTGGCACTGGACACCACTCTGACCCTCAAGCAGAGGGGACCAAAGACATTTTCCAGGAACGACCTCATGTAATGCTACCAGGTCAAAGCACACTTGGTACTTAAATGGTCTAAATATAGAAATTAAAAATATTAAAACTCAGGTTTCAAATAATGCAAGGAAAATTTCATCTGGTCACTGTATATATTGCAAGTGTACTTTAAAGAATTTACTAACTGTTTCATAGTCGTTAGCAGCCTTTTACAGATGTGAACAAGTAAAATTATACCTGGAGGATAAAATATGGAAAACCTCAATCTCTGATTAAAGCTGTAACCAGCTGGATCTGTGCATGTGTTAAACCCCTGCATCCTCATTTCAAACCAGCAGCTTATAGGAACCATATATTCATTCATTTGACCATGTGGCTGTCTGTACCTGTCTTTGAAAAGTGGAAATGTCTTATAGGCATTGCTCACACCACAGCCAGGGAGGTTTCTGGGTTATCTGTCTGCCTGCAAAACATGCATCCAGTTGTGCCAACAAAGAAAGTGTGGAGCTCACACCAGGTATCTGATTAACTAAGGTAAGAACTTCACATAAACTCACACTATTTTAGATTTCAGGTAGCTTGAATGTCATACTTATTGTAAAAAGAAAACAAAATCATATTCTAATGATACTCAGTCCACAGTCTTATAAATGTCTTCTTACAAGAACTGTTTGAACTTTTTGTGGCTATTGTTGAAATGGTGATGTGTTTTTAATAACAGGTGTCCAGATATCAAAGATTTTAACATCAGACAATTCCATGTCACATAACTCTACTCATAACACCTTTCTGTCCTTATGTCTTGTAAAGCACAAAAGGAACTTCACGGGTCTCCCCATGGGCTCCAGAAACTCAGCAGAGTAGACATGACAAGGTACAAACAGTAAATATATGCAGCCACACTCCAGAGATGCAGTGGCTCAGAGCTGGGTACGAACAATAACCAGCATTAGAAAGTTTCACACAAAGTCCAAGAAGTTCAGCAAAATTGGCTGTGGAGAAGAGAGGGAGGAAAAGCCCAGATGCACATAATTCTATTCCAGACAGTGGCTGTAATTATAACAGTGTATATGCCTTAGGTAAATGCATAACATCTCCCCAAGCACTTAGAAACAATCCTGGGCCAAGGATTTCTGATTAGAACCAAAAAGTGCAAGTACAAGTAATAAAGAAGATTTTTTTCAGAAGGAATGCTATTTCCTATTAGGTACTTACAGCATCTCCACAACATTAATTCCAGACTATCGACAGGGTCCACTCTACATTAAAATCAGCAGCTTGGCAATTAGGAAAAAAATGCTGTGTTTGCTTGCAAAGGAAATGTGATTTGTGAAGCTCTCAAGGTTTCAGTCCAGGGGTTTTGTTCTAAATGTGCTGCCTACAACACTTTGAATACTCAGATGGAAACAAAGTGCTCCTCTAATCTGACATGTCATTTTGCATAGTGATTTTTTAGGTTCATTGCTCTGATTATTGTCTTTCTAGGAATAATACCAGTGCCTGCTTGAGATCTGGAAGATTAACATTAACAGGATAGAAAAGAAGAGGGCAGCTGTTTCATGATGGCATTTAGACAGATGATCTGTCTGCTGCCTAATCCACATATCATCTACATACCAAGTCAGCACAATGCAGACTGCTAAAAAAGTTTATGTGAGAGAACACTCCAAATGTAGGTGTGTTTGCTTATCATGCTGCCTCTCCCACAGACAGAGTTCTGTTTTGTAATTTCACTAGCCAGCCTGCTTCAGCTCTTTATGTAGGATACTTTGGCTCTAAAAAGACAACATCTACATATGTTTATTAAATTCTATGTAATATTAAATTCTCAGGCCTCTGAGGCAGAGAAAAGGCATTTCTGGTTGAGCTTTCACACTTTGGGGTATTTATTTCTAATGACTCATAGAGTCTTGTGAAATTCTCTTGTGATAGGCATAGTCACAATTGTAGTGATAACAAATTTTGATGGCTGTAAAAGGCGCCCCAGGGATCAGGAGCTCAAGTAGGATTTAATTGCAGTGGGGTCTGTAAATCTCAGGAACTCTCTGTAATCTCAGTCTACCATGAAGTCTGCTGTCTCTTGCTTATCCCTATTGCCAGGTGTGAACATGTTCTCCAGATGAAAACCATCTTGTGATTGAGTAAAGCTCACATTTCGTTGTGGTTGTGTTTGTTTTGTTTTTCTGTTTGTCTTAAAAAAAACATGTCAATAGAAAACGTGACATAACCAAAAGGAAGAATGTAACCAGGTAAACAAGATTATTTAGGACAAAGTAAATGTCAGTAAAAGAATGGAACAATGGGAGTTTTCACTCAAGTGGAAAACTCTTAATTATACAGCATATTTCCAGGAAAGGAGACTGGAAGCTATTATAATCTACCTGCATTCAGTGCTTTGGGTTCTGTACCAGCTGACATTGCCATGCTTTATATCTTTTCAGAATATAGAATTTTGCCTGCTGAGAAAGCGTGTAACCTGGATTGACTAAAGTGTGGAGCTGCACACAGACATCACTCATTCCTTCTTAACTCCTTGCAGCCTTTTTGAGAATTGCTGAGAATTGCTGCACTTCAAAAGCCTGTGTACCTCTCTAAAAATCCCCAAACCTCTTCCTTTTTACTGCTTAATCAAGGTGAACAAATACACTAATGAATAAGAATTGTGAGCCTAATGAGTAAGAATTGTGTTTCCCTTTCTGTAATGATTCGTTTACTTGCAGCTTTATACAAAGGGCTCCTGGCACGAAAAAACCCTGGTAAACAAGGCAGACAAAACCAGGCTTCATGCTGTGAGGAAACCAGGTTGTTTATGTTGGTATCCTTAGTAGGTATTTTCTTTAAAGCATACCTTTGGTTTAACGACATTTAAAATTCTGTTTATTATGATATTCTCCTCTTGTTCCTTGTGCTTTTGTTAAATTTTAAGAAGTTGCTTGAATAATGTATGATATCATATGAAGCACAGAGTAAATCTGTTAATAGATAAGTATGAAATTAGAGTTGAAAACAAGATAAAAGCACCTTTTCAGTTATGTACTCCATATCCCTATCAGAAGGTGGTTTTTTTCCCTCTGTAATCATCATCACTTTGTCCCATTTCATTTTCAGTACAGTAAGAACTGGTAATTTCATCACTGCATTTGTGGGAATGAATTGGAATTTATTCTTTGTCCAAATCCAGCATTTTGCCATGCTTTTTGTACAGCATTTAAATTAGATCTCTTAAATATACCTCCAACAAATGATATTTTGTGGCTTAATTCTATAGAAAAGGGTCGACTCTTCCACTGGCATTAAATTTCTTCAAATGCAATCTCAATCTGCTATTTATGGTTCAGAAATCTGTGCAAGTTTTGCATCTACACAGTGAGAAACTCTAAATAATTAAAACTTAAAATGCTTTTCAGAGAAGCCTTTTGGAATCACATCTGTTACTCTGTGTAGGAATTTTCCCTCGCAGATGTTTCTTTTTTTTCCTTATTTCTTTTAGGGTGCTAATTGTCCTATACCAGACACCATTAATAAACTAAATCTTCATGATAAGCTTGTCCAGTCACAGGAGGACAACTGTGACAATAGGATGTGACAGATGCTCTGCCCCATCTTCCTCCAGTGGGCACCATCTTTCACCAGGTGTTTTTGTATTGCTCTGGCATAATGGATGGATGATATAACTTAAACACATCATAGAATAATTTGGGTTGGAAAGGACCTATCACCCAGTTCCCAAACCCCTTCCATGAACAGGGACACCTTCCATTTGATCAAGCTGCTCTAATCTCAGAGTAACCTCTAATTGCCTCTTTCCTTTGGATCAGGAATTGCTCGTATATAAATATATATACTTTTATGTGTATTTATATACACAGAGGCAACACCATCTGTGAATATAGAAAATCAGAACAAAATGCTCTCTTCAGAAGCATGTGCTGTATGAAGACAATGAGATAAAGCATTCCCAAGAAAGGCCACCCAAACCAGAAAAAACAGGCAACATGTCTGTGCATTGAAAACTGTATTTTAAGAAGTTTTGTGCAAGTAGTGGGGAACTCCCCTTGGCACTGCTCTGGCAGAGCATATAGCTGCCTGTAAGGCACTTGTTGGTGCTGGTGCTCTGTCAATTTCCTTGCCTTAATGTTGATGATCTTACGGAAAGTTCCATGAGCTCTGGATGAATGACCAAGGAAGGAGAAGGTAGAAGTGTTGTGTGGCATGTCCTATTCCAAACCTGCTCTAGTCAAAGAAGGGAGAACATACAGTACAGAAGGAAAAGTGGAAAAGATACTTGAGAGGGAAAAAGAGGCTGCAGAAGCCTGACCAGGGTTTCAGCATCAGTCACACTCTGTGGCCATTCCCTGGCAAATGTGTCCCTGAGTTCTGTTCCTCCCCACACTGCTGGGGCACCACCTCCTCATACAGCCCCTGAACACCTATGGCACATCCTGTGTCTTCCTAAGCTCACTGTGGTCCTACCTGGCTGCCCCAGGGAGCCCTACACTGACCAAAGTCCGCCCCCTTCCCCAGGTAAAACCCTGATCCCAGACAGGCTGGTCCTGACCTTCAGCCTCCACCAGAGAGGCACCGATCTGGGGTGGGCTCCTGTGGGGAAGCAGGATGGACTCGATGGTTATTTTGAAACCAGCCTGAGACAAGCAGCTGCAGTTTCAGGCTTTCTGCAGATTTCTTTCATGTCTTCTGAGTGTCCTTATGGTTCCAATGACATCCTATGTGTTACCTGATGGGAGTCCTGGTTGGTGTGCTCTTTTTATGGGTATTTGTTTAGAACACTTCTTCCTCCAGCAAACACACCACCTGTAAATATTTGCATGTGGAAAAGCAGGTGTCTCACTCAGGCCTCTGTTACCCCTGGGCTCACTCTTTTGTGAAAGGCCAGTTTACTTGGTGTAGACTGGCTCCTTGCACCTGTCAGCAGAACTGTGTGAGTCCCTTCTGCCACTAATTTTTTTCCTGTTCTCTTATTTACAGGCCATTCATCTTTCACCCAGCACTTGGGTACTCGCACAGAGCGGACACTGGAGAGATCACTGGCCTTTGGTGGCGACAGTTTCTGGAATTTTTGCCAGACTTCAACATTAAACTCAGTAAAATTAATTGTGCAATACAGCACTTATCCAAAAGGTTTTGTAGGAAGCACAGGGCAGTCACTAAATTACAACCAATAACACCTTTACTAGTAACAGCTTCTTGTGGGAATATGTGTCCCAGGGACAAAATCCTTCCTTAACCTCACAGCTAGGGCTGCAGTGCAAGGATTACTGTCAAAAGACTAATATCCTCTTTGAGTTAGGCAAAAAGGAGCAATTTGATAGTGGCTTATGTTTGAAGAAGAGTGTTTTCATGAAAAGCTTTATTTCAGAAAGAATATACTTAAACATACTTCTGTATCTCAGATATTTCCATTATGCATTTTCTCCTTGAAGTATTTTTTCTCTCTAGAAGTTCTCACTACAATCATGTCAAGCCATAGAAACCACCCAGTACAAAACCCTGGATGGCACATATTCACCCAGCTATTCTCCTTTTTGACTTGACTATGTCCTTGCAGCAATTTTCACTGTTCTTCTTGCCTCCTTCCCCTTCCCTGAGCTGCCTTAAACAATAATCCTAACTCTCTCTCTCCCTACAAAGAAAGGATGCTTTTCTTTACTTTTTCTTTACCAGGTGAAGAAAAGCAAATACAACAGTTAAATGTAACAAAGATGTGACAGATTGTTTGCAGTGCCACATTTCTACCATTATAAGATGCCTTTGGCAATCAGAATGTACTCATTTGGGCTTATATGAGTCCAAATGACACCTCCATTACCTAGCATGTTTTGGAGAGCTTTTTGAAAGATGTGGGTATGCACACTATGGCAAATGTAGAAAACAAAACAATCAAATGTGTCCTTAGGCTGCTTTCTGCTGATCCCTTTCATGTCTGCTTTTCAGACAAGGATGGGGATTAGCTCATGAGTTGGTTAATTTTTTCTTCCAGCCTGCCCCCTCATGTCCTTCTGCCTCCCTGCTGCATGGTCAAGAGCATGTTTGCATGACCAGGGTGTGTAGGAGCTCCTTCTGTGGGACCCATGCATGTCTAACCACAATGACAAATGTTTGCACAGCCCATTGTCCAGGCAGCTGAAATCTGCATGGCTGGGAACTCCTGAGGCACCTGAAGTATCAGTCACAGAGAGATGTAGGACAGAGGAAATTGCTTTAGTGAAAAACAAAGAGAGCTTTAAAATATTTATGTAAGTTTACTTAATGCTACAGACTGGGGTTTTTTTGGCGGGTTTTTCCCTTTTTTTTTTTTTAATTTTAATTGTGAATATTTACTGTTTAATTGGGAAGGTGAAAATATTACTCAAGGTAATATCTGTAATACCCATTGTGCAGTTATGAGCACATCACTTTCTAAAAGTACTTTTCTGTGTCTGCATTAAATTGCAAAGAAGGTCCCTCATAGAATTAGGATAGCCCTTACATGTTTGTTAAGATAAGCTTCTTGCTAAAAAATTACCTCCTGGTGAATAATAATAATGCAGCACTAGGAAATAAATGGAGAAGTTATTCAAATTTTTAATCTCCAAGGTGACTATGGCACAAGATACCAGCTATTTTTGAAGAGTAAGTGGAAGCTGTTTTAACCTGCTGGAATGCACTGAAAATGCTGAAGGAAGTGATGAGTGAAGGAGAATGAATGAGTATAATAAAATTGAGAACAAAGGACTCTGCTGAATAGTCCCTTCACAAGGGACTATTAAGAAACTTTGGTGGTCAGAGGTTAGATCCTGCCATGGATTAAAAGTGGTTAAAAGATAGACAATGAAGTCAAAATAAATAACCAATTTTTCAGAAGAAAAGAAGGTTAATAGTGAGTTGTCCCAGAGCTGAGCATTAGGAACTACCAGTCTGTTATGAAATAGGTGTACAAATGACCTGGAGGAAGAGTGAATTGGAGCATTAGTTACACAGCAATTGCACAATTATTTTAGGTAATCAGAAGAAGATGGGCGAAGTCTGGACATTTTTAAGACATGAAACACTTAGATTGGAAAGCTTCAATAGATAAACCATTAAACTGTGAGTCAGGAGGTGCAGGTCCCAGTGTATAGCCAGAAGAAAATCAGTAAAAGTATTTCAGTTCACATTGTCAGTATGCAGTTATGATTTTTCAAGCTGTTTGCACAGATCTGCTTATTCTAAGGAAATTTGTTTGGTAATATAATATGATGGTTTAGTGTTAGGATTTAATTTCTGTTGTAATTCAGGGACTTATGTAGACAAAAAAATAGCCTCGTGATTGAAGTGACTACCTAGTCTGTAGACATTCTTTTCCTTATTTTGATTTTGCTTTGTCTTTATTTCACAAGAATATGAAAGAGTCATCATATGACTTTCAACTTTTTTTTATTGATATTTTGTGTTTTATGTCTTATGTTGGCTACAAATTTTTTATTTTTTCAGTAGGAAAATTTTCACAGTGTTGATATCATTATTGTGAGAAGTTATTTTTGAAAATTTGGAAAGTCTCAACTTAGGAAACAGCAAGTGTAGCCTTTGATGAGGAATTTCCAGCATTGTTTTTTTGTCAAAGTCCCAGGAGATATTTGAAATCCTTCATTGATCTTTAGTCATGTACTTTCAAGAAATACTCATTCTTATAGCAAAAGTTTCAGAGATGGGGTTTATCATGAATAACTGGATTAAGTCTCTGCTCTTGCAGACCATAGATTAGAGGTTTGGCTTTCACCTGGATCATTCTCCAGTCTGATTCATTGAGGCTATATGAATGTATGCACACACTGAAAAGGGAGGAGGGCTGTTTACCTCTTTTAAAACCTGACATGATTTCTACCTAATTGGAACACAATTAACACAGAGCCTTAAATCACAAGAACTTGTCTTGACTAGATGAGAAAAATAACTATTAAAAGTACTGCTACAGGCAAGAGTTGTCATGAGATCTAATTGTATCTGACTAAATTTAGATGAGTAATTAAAAGACTCAGATTTGAAGACTATGGTGATCAGAGAAGAGCAAGAATGTGATGAGGATGGAATATGGAGGGAGCCTGCAGCTTCAGCAGGGACAAGTGAGGATGCTTAGAAGATGCTGCAGTAGGTAGCCAGCCCTGCTTGAGCCTGGCCTTTCCTGGGAGCCCTTTTCTAGGATTGGGTGCAACTTCTACGAACCAGGAAAGTAGTGAAAATTTCAAGAGAGGAAGAAAGCCTGGTTGAGGCAGGGTGCAGCGTCAGAGGCGCTGTGCATGAGTGTGTACGTGTGCACATACAATGATGTGCCTGTGAAATCTGGGCACTTTCATTTCCATCACCACCACAGCTACATTTTTCTAGTTAAAGAGGAAGTGCTGAAACTTGTATTGCATTGACCTTAAGATGAAGGCATGGAATTCCTCTGTGCTTTGAATTTCTTGGAATCTGGCCATGCCTCCACAAGATGCCTGAGGAAAATCATGCATATTTTATTTCTGACTGTTGTTAACAGACTGTGTGCAACCTGGCTTCCACACAGATAGTCTTTCCTTGAGCTTATTTTGTGTGGGATGGGATAACCATTCTTCACTGACTTACTCTGCCAGTTCTTGTACTTTTCTGTTTTGGATCAGCAATTTTATGACATTAGGTCTTTACAATGGATCATCTTTTACTACAGGTTTTATTGCCTGCATCAAAATAGGTCAGTAAAGGTTTTGAGATGCCGTGATAATTGAAATGATCAAAATATGCAAAAGAACTCATTATGTCTACTGGTATGCTGTCAAAGTCAGAAAGCTAAATTAATAAAAAAGGGAGGACATAAAATAGCCATTTAATATAATTACATCCATTAGTGGTATAAGTTGTCCTTCACTTGACACCCATTTGATGTTGGTCCCCAGTCCTACAAAATGGACTAAAAAGCTTGATATAAAAATGCCCTGTGGCTCAGATGAACAATACAGGTCTTCAAAATAAACAAATATGAAAAAAGTTTAACACCTATGGTGTGTGGTCCTTAGTTACTACAGAGATTACAAATATGTTGCATTCTGCTTCTTCTAGGTGATCCCATGTGTTTGAGTATATTTACAAGTAGATCATGGTAAAAAATACCAGTCTGGGTAGGAAGGGTCTCATTTGGAAGTGATAGGAAAGCTTCAGCCAATTGATGGTGTATGCAAAGAAGTGGAAAATTTTTCATTAAAATGAAGATTGTACAGATATACACCTGTGCTTAGGCATTACCCTTTCCCTGTGGACAGCTCTACCTATTGATTCTTCCCATCTCATTCCCACTGTACACTATCGGAGGAGGCTAAAGAGCAATGAATCTGCACTGAGCTTTACCTATATGATGCCTGAAATCTCTTGGAGGTAAAAAAGAAGTTAGCATGTCATGAAGCCCTTCCCTTGGCAGGCAGTTAATGCCTTCTTGTACTGAAACCAAAATAATATACTTTATTATATTACTTAAGGAGTATCTGGCAGACCAATATAATGTCAAAATTTTCAAACCCTGCTGAGGAGATGGGCACCCAAGCCCCAGAGAGGGACTGCCTGGAAGGGAGGGAGCAGTGTCGCAGTGCTTGATGTTGAGGTGGCTGCCCCAGATTGCAAATGTGCTTCTGGGACCCTCCAAACACCCTCTGCTCTTCCGTGACTCCTCTTGGCTCTCTGTCCACCCCATGTGCTTTATAATAATTCTTTTAGATATCTAAGAGTGCTCCGTTCCCTTTTTCATGCTAGTGAAGAGCAGAACTGGAGAGGGGGCAGATGTTTGGCACAGTCACATCCCCCTCTAGTTTAAAGAGGCTTATTCTTTTATGTTGCTGTTGATCTTGTGCCAAAGATTGAATACAGAGAGTAAAATTCAGCTTTTACAATGGCCACTGCAAACTTGTCTTAAGGGAGGCATTCCCAGAAACACAAAAAAAGAGAGAAACCCTCCCCTTCTTTTCCTCTAGAGATTCTTTGCAGTACACCTGAATTATCAAAAATACTCAGATACTTCAGTCAAAGACATATCTGTCTGGAAAAAAGTTAAGGGGATACTTACTTATATTTACATAGAAACTGTGAAACTTCCTACTACAAGTAAAAGCTTTGCAATATTTCTTATGGATTTGGTCATTTGGGTACTAATAGTTATCTCCAATTTCAGAGACAAATAACAGCTCATCTCTGGCATATCTTCTAAGAAAGATGATGCTACATTGGAATTTCAATAGATCTGAAGTGTCACCATTCTCAAAAGCTTACTTGGGAGTAAAGCTCAGTATAGGTCCAAAGTAGCTTGGGCCTTGGCAGAGCAGAGGGTCTGCTAGCATGAGGTGTTAATGAACAGAAATTGAGAAAAAATGGCTCTTTCTTTTGATTTTCAACTGTCCTAATCTTCCCCTCTCATTTTGATTTTTCTCCTCCTTTTCTCTTCAGCCCCAACATTTCAATCTTTCTCTTCTTGTTCTCCTAAGACGCGAAGATTTCTGCTCCTGCCCTAAGGTCTGTGCTTGATGTATTGGTTTTGCCCATGTCAAACCTAAATAGGTGAAGACACTTGCCTTATCTTCCTCTAAGTATGAAATCATCTCTGTAGGCATAGCTGTCAGAGACAGCTGGCTCCCTACTAAATTGGCTTCTCAGGGGGTTTTTTCCTTGATGTAATTATTGCAAAGGAGATATGCATGCATGCAAAAAATTGCTGTCTGTGGTGGTGATTGAACAGCTACAGGAAAGGAGGAATGGCCTCTGTCTGAATACAACTTGTCCAAAGCTTGTGCTCTCATTAGGGACACATCTCCTCCTCTAGGATGGTCACCTTGCTTCTGGCCCTGCCTCACAAAGTGATCAAGAGGCCTTCAGAGAGTACTAGGTTTGGGAGTTAAAATGAGGTGATAACATCTTTTCACTCAGAAAAAGAGATGCTCTCCTTTTTCTCTTTATTAGCTTGATTTGTTAGCATAATAAAAATCTGGTTTGGATAACTAAGAATAGAAGAGAAGCTTATAAAGAATTATGAGAGTGCAACTTTGAATTTCTGTGCAGGCAAAACTGGAAACCAAGAAGGACTGAAGAATTTGAGTGTGTCAACAGAGTGAAGGAATTATTCTGGTAAACAGAAGTCTGTGTAGCCAATTATTTCCGTGCATTTATTGCTGATATTTTTATGCAGTAAAGTGTTGGAGTTTACTTATGAAAGTAAAGCACTTTCATATCACTGCTGCCTAGTCATTTTTCTTTGGGAATGTATGAATCAGAATTACTTTTGCTGAACCTTTTAAATGGGTGATGGTAACAGAGTTTTGCTAGGGGTCTGAACTGTGGTGGGGTAGTGTGAGTTTTATGGTATGTTATGGTATGCAATGATAATATATGGGCTTTTCCCTCCATCTTAGTTTCTTTTAATGAAAATAATTAAAATACAGGTGATACAGTTGAAGTTATATCCTACTTGGCACATGTAAAAGCCTTGTACTAACACTGAGATATTGGTAACTGATGA
This sequence comes from Ploceus nigricollis, assembly GCA_013399945.1. Lineage (NCBI taxonomy): Eukaryota > Metazoa > Chordata > Aves > Passeriformes > Ploceidae > Ploceus > Ploceus nigricollis. Next base: position 598,969 of record VXBC01002422.1, on the reverse strand, counting down.
CTTAAATGTACTGTACTAGAATAGCATATCAATGGGTTTGTTTTTCATTTGTTTTGTGTAGAATAACTAGTTACTTAACCAATCCATTATTTCTTGCATTGATTGAGCATTTTGATATGGCATTTTCTTTTATCAGTCTCCTTGAGCTGATAAACAGGCTTGTTCCCAATAAAGGAAGGATTCCTGCTTTATTGTAGTGACTAATAATCTATCTTTGGAGTTGTCAGGAACTCCTCCATGCTAGTAAATGAAGTAGATAGAAAATTCTAGAGCATTCTACAGCACTTCTACAATTGGCCACATTAAAGGTTCTGCTTCCAAAAGATGAGTTTTCATCTCATCACAGTCTTGTACATGGGAGACTTTGGTGTCTTTTCAGAAGATAACAAAGAAGATACAGTGATGTAAAAAATCTAATTCTGAGAACTATTTTTATGGGTAATACCTGGACTACTCCCCAGGCTTCTAAGTCTTTCCAGAGCCACATCAACTTCTTTGTTCACCTCTGTGCTTCTGACTCTCTCTTCCATTGCACCTTATTTGCTCCACAAAGCTGTTGCAGGTGGGCAGGTGGTAAGCAACAGGTATTGGCCTCTATTTTCCTTGCCTTATGATTTTTTCACTGCTTTTAATCTCCGTAAATATCCCTCCCTTTCACTGTAAACCTGTACATAAATCATCAACCTGGTGATGAGTTTGTCGTCATGTTCCTCATTTCAGTCCAACCCTCGGTCATCTCTCCTGGGTCTGTGAAGAATTTTCTCATCTTTGTTCACACAGAGAAAGCTTGTAACAGCAGATTCTCCTTTCCAGGAGGAAGGGAGTTCCTAGCTTCCTGTGAGCTCCTACCTGGAAGAAAATTGTTCACTGATTGAGATAAGAAGACGTCAGTCCCTGCCCTATGGAATGCACAGTCTGAGTTAATGCCAGGACTGAGACTGGCAGTGATTAATGTTTGGGACTAGAGAAGGGACTTGAAATAACAGTGAATAGCATGGGGGCTAGCACACAGGTCTGTATCTGCCCATCTCTTGTCATCCGGAAATATCCCTTACTAGAGTTATAGAAGAAATGGGAATTGATTGAGGGTGTAGGGTGTAGGATTTGGGACTCATTGAGCTAGGGGAGAGCTGTGTTTAAGGACAGTTTAAGGAAGCTTGGGAACACTTGCATGGTGTCACTGTAGAAATTGTGTAGATTACAGGTCTGCTTCAGTCTGTTTGTGTTTATTTTAATTATAAGTGAAGGTGGAACTCTGGATAACCATCTTCTTAACACATACATCTGAGTGTGAAGAAAAAGCAAATCCTGCTAAGCTCTTAGATTTGGTGATATAATGGGCTGGAATTCATATAAGGTGATTGTGTATTGTGGGTGAAATATTTCTCTGTCCTAAGGGCAGGCGTAGAGCCTATGAACTGTTAGAAGACTCAGAAAAGCTCTCAGGGTAGGGAGAGACAGCTAAAGGAGAGCCTAGGCCTTCTGCTGACTTTCTGCATGGGGCAAATTTCAACATACACAAAAAAATTGATGTCTTTGATCCACTCTAATTTTGTTGCCTTTCTGTTTGGCTGCACATCTCCTCTTTTATTTTAGTTTGTTTTGGTGGTGTGGGGTGGTTTTTCTGTTTGTTTTTATACTGAAATTGATATTTTTCTCTTTTGGCATGCATAATATTTGTTTCTTTCTAAACCAAGAAGTCCTAACCTTTCCCTTAGGTCTTGGAAATGTTTCTCTATATTTATTTCTAAAAGACTTATTTTTTTCTTGCATCTTTTGCCAAGGTAGAAAGAACAGTTCTGAATACAGTTTGCCTAGGAGGGCTGTAAACAGGCAGATACTGCAACATTCCTCTGAAACATTTGCTGCTGACCACCAGGAGATGCTGAGTACCTCAGGTATGATCCAATATGACAACTGCTGTGCTCCTATAGAGTTTTCAGACTTACAGGATTTGTTGCCTATTCCTATAGGCTTCAGGGATATAATTCTAGCTACAGTTGGACAAATGAATACATATAAATTAGTTGACCCTCCCTTTCTCCTCTTAAAGGACCACTTTTAATTTTAGCTCCTATAAAGATTTATGGAACATCCCAGAGAGTCACGCAGGTTGATCGTAGGTAGTGTCTTCAAAAATTTTTCATGAGCTCCTTGTTTTGCCATCTGCAAATGCTGCCTGAACCACAGTACCTTTTATAGAACCTTTCATTCAACAGCCACCAAGGGATTAACACAAATAAAAGGTGGGAAAAAATGAATAAATGCGGAAAATAACTAGTGCAAATATCTGTGAATATTTGAGGGTTGTAGGCACTAAGGGATGCATTTATTAACTGGCTGAATTTGAATAAAGATTCGCAAGCAACTAATTTTCCTAGTGAATAGCTAGCTCAGCCCTTTAACCTTTCAGGGAAAGAGGTGAGGCAGAACAAAGGGCCTCTTGAAGCAAAGTTTTGCTACAGCTTTAGCTGACTTCAGGAAGCTTTTGAGCAGCACACGGCATTACACATCAAGAGGACACCAAACACATGTGCTTTGGAATATGTCTCTTATCTGAAGAGTTTCTCTACATTGTAAATCATATCCTGGCAGAAATTAGAATGAAGGCAATTCCAGAAGGAAAAGAATAGTGCTTCACAAGTTATACTTGTGTATTACTTGTTTGGTAGCCAAATTTAAAACTATTTATTGAGTGATGACTCAGGTTTTTACCTGTGATATGACTTGAAAAAGCTGGAATCTTATTGAAGTAATTTCTTTAATGGAAGAAAGATGGTGCTATTATAAAATGTGACAGTTAACAATATCTTTGGGTGGGGGTGAGAGAAAGAGTCTGCAACAAAATTACTTGACTTTGCATAAGAAATTGCTGGCTCACATTATGAATTCATAAATATAAACTTGCAGGGGGGCTACCTCATTAAATCAAATAAAAGCAGTGGGAGGGGGGAAAACAAAAGCACTGAGAATCACTTTCCCTACTCCAGGCCCACGGGAAAAGCAGAATCATGTGAAGTGGAACACATTCTGCATTCAAGTTTTTGCTTCCTTTATGTGTGTGTTAATAATTTAAATAATTTTGAATGCATAAAGCCAAAATTTCAGTATTAGACAAAGCTGGCAAATAATTTATCAACTGCAGAACAAATAATTGCCTTTAATTGAAAGGAATCTTTTTGCATTCTGCAACAATAACCTAATGAGTGGGGCTGATAATAAAATTACCTGACTTCTTTGAGCCAGATCTTAGAATAATGTAATGTTCTAAGATTTACATTATTAATTTGTTTATTCTTAACATTCATTTTTATATAACTAACTGAAAGCTACATAGCTACTTTTTCTCCCTCCTTCTGAACTGTTGCATTGATCTGCACCTCTGTATGTGTACAAAGGCAAGGACACATGGCTGTATTCCCATATCAGGACACCTCTTACTTCCCTGGTATGAATTGTGTTATTTTATTACATTGGATTGTAAGCTCCTGACTGTGGATTTGACTATGTGACCCTAACTAACACTGGCAAATGGAACTCAATGAGACTGCCTGAGTTCACTGAGACTGCTCACCCACTTACTAACACTAGGCATGTGCACAAATCATCACAAGATTTAGCAAAATCGACAACCAAAAGTAAACACAAGAAAGAAAGAAAAGAGAGGAAAAATGGTGATAGATATTTAAACATCAATCATACATCTGCATAAATGGTTTGTTGGAAGAAGCAGCTGATCATTGCTCATGGATATAGCTGTTGAAATTTGCAAAAATTTGAAACTATTGCCTAACAGTAAAAATAGGATTTTGATTTCTTTTGTTATTTTGTTTTTGTTTCTGCATTGTGCTGGTGGCAGGCTGCTTTTGGAAGGACAGGTTGAACTTTGCAGGAGACTGAAGACCTCTCCACACTGAGTACTGCAGCAGTCCAGGCAGCAGCAGTCCAAGCTTTATGATTGTCCCTGGTTAACCCTGAATAGGACAGTTAATGTCTTAGTACATGTATCCCAGTCTGTGAGCAGTTCTATGCCTAATCTCTGTGGTGAGATTGTAAGAAGTGCTAGGATGCTCATTCTACTGATTTTTACTCTGCTACTGCTTATGATATATGATAGATGCAATGATGAATACCTGCAGATAGGAGCTTACATCCACTGGCATCTGGGTTGAGGCCACCAAATCTGACCATTATGACATGTCACTGATTTGCTCCTTCATCACTCCTGTGGAGCTAAAACTTTCATTTTCCTCTAAGGCAGGAGTGAGTGGCAGTTCAGATTGATTTTTTGCATGTGAAAAGCAGGAGATGTAAATGACAGAAAGGTTAATGACAGGATAGATGATCTTTTAAAGCTTTCAGCTATTAGCATTCTTTCAAACTTTCTATCATGCTTCAGATAAATGATTCAGGGTTTTTTTAGCTGCAGTCACAAGAACAGGACAGCTTTTGTGATGCTTGCTGACTCCTGTGTAAAAACTCCAGGCATTGCTGGGGACATGTATTCCTCTTGTGTTTGTTCTCTCTAGAATGATGTTTTTCCAGCTGAGCAATAGAGGATATCAAAGGGAGCTTAGGCCCAGTGTTGTGTTAGGCTGGCAGCCAGTACTGTGATGCCAGTATTTCAGTGCCTGTGAGTTGGATGGCAGATTGCTGACCCTTTTGCTGAAATGGCACTGGCAATAAGATGGACCAGACACAGCTACATATCTCTTTTACCAAAGCAGCAGGGCCTAAGGTAGATGGAGCCCAAAGACACTCTTAGAGCCAGCTCGTTCTTGCCATGAGGTTGGATGCCTTCCAGAGGGAGCTTCTTTCCAGACTAAGGCTGCAGAAAACTGTGGTAGAGAAAAAGAACAAAACACAGAAACAATGTCAAAGCAAGGCTGGTGTAGTGGCAGAATCTCCAATTGTTAGTCGGTGTTTAATTCTTCAAGAAATGCTCTAAAAGATATGTAGAGGTGTGCCTTTACTTCCCCATAAGGAGGTCCTGGTATGGCAGTGAGGGATGGTGGAAGTTAACAGCAATTATGAAAGCAATGTGTGAAATCCTGACTGTAGCTCTATGTTTCTGCAGGTGTGTGGGTGCTGCTGCTGCTGATGCTGTGGAAGTGAGATACAATGCAGGAATTGGTCAGCAGACACAAGAGAGACACATGGACACCACTAAAGTCAACATGCAAAGCTGGCATCATAATACTTATCCAAATGTTTCCTTCTGTTACCCTCTTTCTCAGAATGTATTTCTTTTCTAGACACATTTCACTCTGCAGACTTTCCCAAAATTTATATTCCTCCAAAACATTCCTTCTTTCTAAGTGACACTATCTTTCTGTCTTGGGCCGAAAGGTTGCTTGCTAGCTTACTGCTAGCAATGTGAACTGTGTATTACGTGGATTCATTTGTAGTCTGGACATTGGAAACATAACTGTAAAGGTTAACATAGCAAAATAAGAGAGTCATCTATGGCACATATCTGTGGTGTTACAAAATCAGAGCCCAAATTTTTGCTCAAAAATACATAATATAGTTAATTACTGTTCATCTTCTGTTAGTAGTTTTCTAGTGGTTAATATATCAACAACTGTGGGCCAAATACAGTGTGGTTACAATATATAGTTTCTCTCCCTCATTTAATATTATTTTTATTTAAATAATGAGGTTCCAACGTGAGCATGCTGGTTGACTCATACTTAAAATTTCAATACAAATAAAAAAACCTAAAAATGTCTGAGGGAATAATTCCAAACTAAACTGCATAACGCCATGTGAATCTTGGGCAGAGGGATGTCTTATATCCTTCAGAAATAATCACACTACCTGTGGAATTGACTGATGAGGGTTTGGATATTGTTTCTAAACAGTGGGATAAGGTAGCCTTTAGGGCTCAGAGAAGTTTCCAAGCTGTTGAATATTCATAAGGAACTTTATTGTTCTGATGAACAGATGTAGTGGTGTAGCTGTGTAAACGCCACTGGCTTTGGAATCCATGCTGCACCATGACGTTCATATTTTTGCGATAGTCTAAACACACGATTCCCTAAGGCTGCGACATCTGAGTGCAGACTGTGCGGAGATTTAGGAAAGAAATCTGACTGGAGTGTTTTGTTTTTTTCCATCAGAAATTTAAAACTTATCACAGACATGCAGTGAAAAATACATCTACCATGAAGATGGCCAGGAGTACAAAGAGCCCTGGGAAAAAAACTGCATTAAGATTGGAGTGTTGCAGGACATCTGAACTTCACTGAGAAACACAAGTAACTAAGAGACCATGCATGTAAATTTTAATGACAATTCACACATCTAAACCTGAAGTTCTCAATTAAAATGATGGTAAGATATATAGTGAAACATAATTTTGAATTTGCCAACCTGTATGAAAAGGAAGAGACATTTGTCAAAACCAAGACCTCTTCTAAACAAACCTGTTTCATTCCACCAGAGACAGAGATTACTGGCATATTCTAATGGAGGTATAATTTCTTCATAACTGAAAATAAACTATGAGGTTTATAGAATAAATTGCTCTATACCTAGAGCAATATGTTAATAATACTCTGCTAAATTCTCTGTTTGCACAGAACACCTTTGAGTACAGTAAGATGCAATTGAATATGAATAAATATTGAAAGGGCTGCTCTTCAAAACTCCTGTTAATTTGGCAACTGTTCTAGATCAATCTGAATCATATGCAATTAGATGAAGTTATCCTCTCTTCACAAAAGGAGCAGATGTGTTCAGTCCTGAACTAAGACCTAACTCCAACCTCCTAAAATGCCAGGAGTTCTCATGTGTATTCTACTGCTCTGACTTTTCAACTGATACAGCATATCACTAAAGCACAGAATCTTAAGATGAGACAGACATTCTAAATGTTTGGTGACATGACATTAAATCATAGAATCATAGTTAAGTTTGGAAAAAATCTCCAGGATCATCAAGTCCAACGGTCAATCTAACTTCAGCATCATGTTCACCACTAAACCATGTCTCTATGTGCCATATCCGCACATTTTTTTAACACTTTCAGGATGGTGACTCCAGTCACCAGACTTCCCTGGGCAGTTCCAATGCTGACAATCCTTTCCATGAAGAAATTTTTCCTAATACCTAATCTGAACGTCTCCTGGCAGAAGGCTAGGATTACGCATAATTAACTAGATTCATGTTACAGGATCAACAGCCCAGCAGAAGTGCATCAACATCAGTGTACACAGCATGGGCAATAAACAGGAGGGGCTGGAAGCCATTGTGCAGCAGGAAACTGTGACACTGTGACATGACTGTCATCATGGAAACATGGTGGGATGACTCACACAACTGGAATGCTGCAATGGATGGCTATAAACTCTTCAGCAGAGACAGGCAAAGGAGAGGTGGTGGGGTAGCCCTATATGTAAGGGAGTGTTTTGACTGTCTAGAGCTTGATGATGGTGATGAAAGGGTGAAGAGTTTATGGATAAGAATCAGGAGGAAGGCCAACACACAGGTGTCATGGTGGGAGTTTGTTACAGACCACCCAAGCAGGATGAAGAAGCAGACAAAATACTCTATAATCATCTGGGAGAATCATAGAACCATAGAAAATGTTGACTTGAAAGGGACCCATCAGGATCATCGAGCCCAACTCCTGGTCCTGCACAGGAAACCCTAAGAATCACACCATGTGCTTGAGACTCTTGTCTAAATACTTCTTGAACTCTGACAGGCTTGGTGCTGTGAGCACTTCCCTGGAGAGCCTGTTCCAGTGAAGACCTTTTCCTGATATCCAACCTAAATGCTCCCTGACTCAGCTTCATGCCATTTCCTTGGGTCCTGTCACTGGTTACAAGAGTGAAGAGATCAGTGCCTGCCCCTTCACTCCTCCTTGTGAGAATGTGGAAGACCACAGTGAGGTCTCCCCTCAGCCTCCTCTTCTCCAAGCTCAGCAGTACAAGTGACCTCAGCCACCCCTCATACAGCTTCTCCGCCAGCCCCTTCACCATCCTCATGCAATCCTTTGGGTGCTCTCTAATAACTTAACATCTTTTCCCTTGTTCTTGTGTTCTTGTCTTTTCCCTTGTTCCCTTCGAGTTACCAGATGTCTGCTGCAAATACAAGACAGTGGAGAGGAAAGAAATCTGGAAATTCTTGGAGTATGTGGAAGGGAACTTCCTGAGACAACTGGTGAGGGGGTCAGCTTGGGAACACATCAACTGGATCTGCTATCTGTGAACAGAGAAGGACTTTTGGTTGCTGAAGGACATCTTGGTCAAAGTGATCCGGAAATAATAGAGCTCTCAATTCTTTAGAAGAGTCTCAGTTCTCAAAGAACCTCAGATTTCTGGATGGCAGACTTTGTACTGTTTATAAGATTGATTGACAGAGTTCCCTGGGAGGCAGTCCTGAAGTGCAAAGGAGTCCAGGAAGGCAGAACATTCTTCAAGAAGGAAATCCTAACAGTGCAGGAGCAGTCTGCCCTCAGGTGCCAAAAGATTAGATGGTGGAGAAGAAGACCAGACTGACAGAACAGAGAGCTTTGGCTGGAACTCAGAAAGGAAAAGAGAGTTTTGACCTTTGGAAGAAGGGGTGTGGAACTCAGGTGGACTACAAGGACTTTGTGAGGTTAATGCAGTGAGAAAATTAGAAGCGCTTTGGCCACAGAACATAATCTACCTACTGCTGTAAAATATAGAAAAAATGTTTATATAAATACATTAACAACAGAAGGAGACCTAAGGAGAACCTTCATCATCTATTGGATGCCTTGGAGCTATAATAACAAAAGATATGAAAAGGCTGAGATGCATGGCATCCTGCTTTGTATCAACAATAGTGTGGCCAGCAGGACCAGGGCAGAGATTGTCCCCCTGTGCTTGGCACTGCTGAGGCCACACCCCAAATCCTGTATCCAGTTTTGGGCCCCTCACTACATGAAAGACATTGAGGGCCTGGAAGGTCCAGAGAAGGGCAATGGAGCTGGGGAAGGGTCTGGAGCACAAGTCCAATGAGGAGCAGCTGAGGGAGCTGGGGGTGCTCAGCCTGGAGAAAAGGAGGCTCAGGGGAGACCTTGTCACTCTCTACAACTGCCTGACAGGAGGCTGTAGCCAGGCAAGGGTCGGTCTCTTCTCCCAGGAAGCAAACAGAGGAAATGGTCACAAGTTTCACCAGGGGAGGTTTAGATTGAATATTAAGAAAAATTTCTTCACCCATAGTGTTATCAAGCATTGAAACAGGCTGCCCAGGGAAGTGGTGGAGTCACCACTTCTGGAGGTATTTGAAAGATGTGTAGATGTGGCATTTAGGTTTGGTGGTGAACTTGGCAGTGTTGTATGAAAGGTTGGACTTGCTGATCCTAAAGGTCTTCTCCAAACTAAATGATTCTATGAGTCTATGGTTCCATGGCTAAATATAAGATGTTTACAAGTGATTTTTTTTTTTTGAGAATGTGCTTCAATACTGAAAAAGCAACAGAATATTAGAAAACACTAATTATGTTTACGTCACATAAGGGAAGAGTCTGGGAAGGATGATGAAAATTAAGTTCATTAAATCCAACAACAGTATTAAGACATTTTTGAGATAATGTTCACAGAGAGTTTAAAGCTGCATTTGGAGAATGAAAATGTAATAAGAATAAATCAGCATGGGTTTGGGAAGAAGAAATTATGACAAACAATTCTGATTACATTTTTAAATGGAATAATAATTGGCTTACATAGAAAGAAGCCTGGTAGACATTTTACAGATGGATTTTCAGGGAAGCTCTCAACAACGTTTCACATGATGGATTACTGCATAAAGCCTTCTAAATATGGATTAGGGGATGAATGCTTAAGATGTCTAAGGAGTTGCTTAGAAGATAAAAATGGAGGAATTAAAAGTGCATTTTTGTTCACCCAAGCTGGGATCTTTCATGGGAATCCTTTTAGTGTCTTCAGCAGGACTTATACCAGGACTGCCATTTGAAGCAGAGGCCCACAGGGCCCTTGATGGATGGCTGTGTGCCCTCATATTGATAATTTAGATGGTGCTGTAATACAGAAGAGTGACATTTCAAGTAGCTGACATGGGCTGTTTTAATACCATGTGGTGGAATATAATTCAAGGGGCTCTGAAGAAATTCTGGACACCCTGGTACTTCTACGCTTTTAGCACAGGAGCTAGCTGGGCTCACAGGTTGAGCTTTTGAAGGCATAAGCCAGGCTTGCCAGGGATAAGCAATGAGATGGCACACCAAAACTTGAGGAACTGAATGCTAGTACAATCCCACAATCTGCTCCATGAAGTGTTGTCTGCAATGAAACACTTGAAATGTTTCTATCCCAATGCAAGCAGCATGAGGAACAAACAAGAGGAGTTTGAAGCTTTGGCCTGGTCCCAGAGATTTGACATCACTGGCATAAGGAAAATCTGATGGGATGAGTCCTGTGAGTGGAGTGCCCCATTGGATGGTTACAGGTTCCTCAGGAGGGACAGGCAGGGCAGGCGAGGCTGGGGTGGGGGGTGATGTTGGACATTAGGAAAAGATTCCACACCCTGGAATGTGGTTGGGCCCTGGAACAGGCTCCATGGGGAAGTGGTCACAGCACCAATCCTCACAGAGCTCAAGAAGCGTTTGAATGATGCTCTCAGGCACGTGATGTGACTCTTGGTGACGGTCCTGTGCAGGGCTAATTGTTGGACTCTGTGATGCTTGTGGGTTCCTCCCCACTCAGCATGTTCCATGATTCTGTGATTCTGTGATTCTGTGAAATGAACTAATATGAGAGAGTCAGGAATCTCGATCTGTTACAAATGATCAATTGACAGTGGGCTTGTGGGACTTTGTTTTAAGAAATTTGTATTGCTGTCCATTTAAGGTTTAGGCCAGTAGGCTTTATTTCTGCTTCTTCAGTTAGATCTCTCTGGGAAAAGGTGTTCTTGGTCCGGCATGCAGAAGAAAGATGAATACTTTAAAACACTATATTAAGGCTCATCAGAATAAATCATTACCTTCCAATACAGCTAAGGGAACTAATTCATAAAAAACTGAAACCATTTGCCCCACAGGCCCACTGCAGAGCTGGGAACAGAGTTAATGTCTTATAAGGCTGGATAAAATGCCCCATTCACTACTCTAATTAGAAAATTGTATCAGTTTAAGAACGATGAATGATACAGTCTTGAAGATGATAAGAAAAATATGCACTTTCAGCATATAGCCCTGTCTCCAGAATGAAACTGAGCTTGTGAGAACTGCTGTGACTTTAATTTGCAAAAATATTTAATTGATGACACAATATTTTTTAACTACTAAAGAACTGGTACAAATTTTGGAAGTTTCAAAGGTATCAGTAAGAAAGAAATTAAATTATCACTCTAATATGTTCAATGGTTTTTACATAGACATAGGAAGTAACTGTATTTTCTCTTCTGAACTTGTATTTTGAGAAGATGCAAAATGCAAGCAAGTATGTGGAAGTGTCAAAACTCTTTTGGTTTCGCTCATGGAGTTCTGAGTACATTGGCATACCGTGAAAATTGTGCAGGCTTTTTGAAAAGCAGCTTATTTTACTAAAAAGTGTCTCTTGGTTGTCTCATCTTCTTGTTTGCCTTTTCAGTTACTTCTTTAAAGGTGTTGGGCAGTTTGGGGATAGTTTTGGTCTAAAAGCATGCTTTGGTCTATTAAAATACTTCACATCTAGAACAGATGTTTTGGAAATCTGAAATCTAATATTTCCTAAGATATAAAACAAGGATTGGTGGGAGCAGAGGTGGATGGAGAATTGGCAGGTAACCATCATGAGTGTTCTGGAAAATTTAAGGAATTTGTCCAATGTACATTAACTTAGATCCAAAGTAGTGGTGAATAGGAACAGCTAAGAATACTTGCAGGGAAAATAACCTGGGAAATATTGGCAGAATAAAGAAGTGTCTGTTTGTTTCCCTCTTGTAACTACAGTGGCCACACTGCATACAGAGATTTAATTTTGCTGTTGATATTTTTTTGGTGTACAATTCGTTTGATTTAAAGACCAAAGACTTGAGCCTGTAAATACAAAGCTCCAGATTTTACATCCTCTTAGAAGACCTGACTGTTTAATATATAGATCCAAACTCTATAAATACCTTCTAACATAAATCCTGCTTTGACTTAGCCTGTACATATTTTCAAGCATTGATGATGACAGAAATATGCTGTTTGATTAGAGGAACAGGAAAATAATTCCAATGATATTCAAACTGGTCATGAGTTTAAGAAAAAAATATATAACTGTAAGAATGGTGCAGCAGTGGATAAGGTGCCAAGAGAGATTATGTAACCTTCATCCTTAGAGAGATTCAAAACTAGTCTTGCAAGACCTAAGCAAGACCCAGATCTAGCTTTAAAGGTCTGCTGCTTTGATCAAGAGATTTCCTCCAATATTAATCTTTATGTGTTTCTGTGACACCTGGATTTTTTTTTTGTTTTTGCTTTTCAAACATATCAACCTATTTGATTCAGTCAAGAAGAAAATTATGGCAAAAACATTTTTAGAGTAATGTTGACAGACAAATTCCTCAGGCTTTAATTTAAATTTAAAAATATTTTGAGATATTTCTTGGGTTTGTGGGACAATAGCCATCATTAAATTGTCTTTGAGTTTGATGTTGAAGGGTTAGGAGTTATAATATGATCAGTAAATAGTCAAACCTACCATTCAAAGCTTGAGCTAATCTAAGATTTCCTCTGCATGCAAAGACTTTCAGTGGGATGATTGTAATGTCTTTGCCTTGCAGTAGTGAGCTGAGCCACAGATAGTGCTACCCCCAGCAAAAACCTGGTGATGCTGAGAATGTGAGAGCTGAACAATGAACTGGCAATGAAAACATAATAGCCCATGGCCAATGGCATGTCTCCCACAATATTTTCCTCTGCAATGGGTAAGGCTGTACATATTTCAATTTCTACTTTAAAATGTTCATTCCCTATTTTCTCATCTTTCTCCTGCTCAAATGTCTTACCCAGTAAACTCAAAATCATTTTTGAATAAGTGCATCTATGTAAAGAAAATGAAGACTGAGGATCACACAGCAAAAATGAACTTTTTCAAGTCAAATGGCTGTAGAATTATCTCTACAACCTCAGTGCTTGAATCCCCAGAGACAGGAACTTTAGCAGAATCTCTTGCAAATTGCAGTTGTGATAAAAGTTTTAAATTACACTCAATTTTCACCAGCTAGCAATAAATATAGTGCAATACTGTGTGTTGACCTTGTAAAGGCATCTGATAGAACAGATTGTAGTCAGCTGTAGGGATTTGCTTCCAAACTGTAGCAAACTAGATGTGGAAAAGGCAGTGCTATAACATATACTCCCCTCTCTAGATTTTGAACAGATTGAAGGGGAATACAGTCAGCATTCAAATACTTCTTTGTTGCCATGCATATTAAAAGCCCAGGGTAAAGCTTGCATTTTTATTCCTGACTGTGTACATAGATAGTACTATTCTCCATCCAAATATGCAATATGAAAACTTGTCTGCAGCAGTCATTTTGAAATAATTGCTTTAATTTAGGTCTGTGGCTGAAAGTGAACACAAGACTCGTGTCAGCTCCTAGTAGTCACTTTTCCCAACAATTTCCTTTTTTCCAGCTTGACAAATAAAAAACGCTTGGTAATAGCTTTAAATTTAAAATTCATTGTCGACCAGCTGATAAGAGACTTATCAAATATTGGATTTCTCTATATAAATAGGCATATCCGAAGCACAAAGAAGATTCCAATGACTTTCATTTGTTGTGCTGCCTTTGTTATCAAATTTCCCACTAATCAAAGCTTTCACTTCACTTCTGTCATGTCCCTGACAGCCTTACATATCATATTTATTCATTATACACCTCAGTTTATCAAATTTTTGTTTACAACATATCTCCTGTGGAGGAATGATACCCTGCATACACAAATGTAGCTGGTATTTGAGATTTTGACTTGCCATCTTGTGAGTTTTAAGCTAAGATTTAAAGGATAAAGGAAAATTGTCATTGTTTGTGAACATGAGAACAAAATGCCTTTGCTTACTCTGAGAGACTATGCACAAGGATGGCAGAGACTGTAGTGCAATGTGCTTAGAAATCCCATTTGGTGAGTGATAGAGAGCTAAGAGGCTAACAAAGGACTTTGACTGGCCACATAGACTAGATGCTGAGTTTGCAACCAAAATTTGGTACTTGATTTTTTAAATGACTTGGTGTAATTTGTAGGATTAACTGCATCCTTGGAATATTTGTTTCCTACTTTTCTTTCTCTGAGGTCTCATCTTTTGCTCTTTCACTTATCTTAGAATGGTCTCCCTTGCCCAGTCTCAAATGTGGCTCACAGGAGAGCATTCTCTATAGTCACCAAGAAAGCAAATGGGGTTTTGTGGTTTTATGGTGATGACCCAATAATAGGCCCTTCATAAAAATAGTTGTTTTGGCAATGGAAAGAACACAATTAAAAGAAAAGCATTTAAAAGGAAAAATTGTTACACAGGTTTGTCTTGCTTTGGTTTACTTCATTCCTTAATGGAATGTCTCATTTTCCATCAGTTTTCTATACTGGCACTTGCACTTTCAAATGACAATTAGGTTCCTGAAGGTAGTGAAAATAAGTGACGAACAAATGCCTTGCTTCTTTCTCCCCTTTGAAAAAGTGAAAAAAAAATAGAATTAGAATTAATTTAGAATTAATGGTTTACATAAAATTAAAGTGTTTGTAACTATCTTCCTTGTTCAAAACTGGAAGTTCTAAACTTAAAAAATGATAATGCAGAAAACTGGAAAATAAGAAGTGTCTGGCAGGACTGACTGTTCTTTTTCAGAGCTGAAGGGTTACTCAGTTTTCTCATCTCTTAGGTAAAATGTCCAGTTATAAACACAAAGAGCCTGGCACTTGAACTGGCAGATGTCTCTAATGTCTGCAAACAAGCCCTGCCACACAGCTTGCCAAGCCTGGGTGTTGAAAGTGAACTTGATTATGAAGATGGCAAGAAGACCTTGTGGAGGAGTTGAGGCAGTTCCTACAAGAGAAGGAGGCTGTGTGGCAGGGGATGTGACATTGGTAGCTTGGCGTTTTAGTCGTGGTGCAGGAAACCAGCAAGGACATACGCACTGCTGGGATAATTAATGCTCATATGCATCCAAGTCACATTTTTTAAAGAGAAACTAAGTTTCTCTTTAGTAATGCAGCATTCCCAGAAAGATGTTTTGGGACTTGTCCAATTGCAGAGATTTAACTCTTACCCTGCTCACCAAGGGGTACCCAGTCTGAGGTAAGAGCAGAAGCTTTTACTTGTGCAATACATTTTTAGTAGAATTTCTGTGGTGATAAATTATTTATGTGATTAAATCTGAAAGCAACAGCAGATGTCTCATTACTTTTATGTAGAGATGGATCTGAGTCAGTATGAAATTTTAGTGATTCTTGATCAGCCCTGACCATAAGCTAAGAGGATTCTTGTGAACAGGCATTTATGGCTACTTAGAGTAGATTCCTCAGACAATTTCTAGCAACTGGGAGATCTGCAGATCTTAATGTGGGCTGGTATTGAATCTTAAATTCTTATTTTCATATACAGTTTTGTAGAACTACAGTTCCTGGAAGACCCATTATGTGATCTGGGACACCAAGTTTTTTATTGTAACATGATGTGGCTGTAGCCTAAAATATGGTATAATAATTTCAGCTGTGGAAATTGGATTTAAAAGTTTACTTCATTTGTTTGCACTCTTTCGGTCACTGCTTTCCGTGTGTTAATGGATATTAATGGATTTTAGTAGTTGACTGTATATAGTTTTAATTTTCCAGTACTGAGTTTAAGCCGGTAGCTGTTTAATCCTAAATTTCCCTCAGATCATGAACACGCCTCTTTCAAATTTATTCGCAGACAATTTTCAAGACATTTTATTTGTCTATTAAGATCAGTCTCTAATAATATTTTTGTTTATTCTTAAAGGTGTCTCAAATTCATCATAATCTAAGACAAGAGAACGTTTCTTTATTTTTCTAGCCTTTCTCTTGTTCGCTATAGCTGCTGATCAAACAGAAATTTGAAGGAGCCCTCATTTGCAATAAAGTCTTTAGCTTTGTAGTGCTTCTCTTTTGTTTTTCCACTTTATACCATCCTTTTCTTCTCATTCTAGAGGCTGTAAAACCATAGCAAACAAGTTACAGTTTATAATGCATGATAATTTCTCTTGCATGATAATTATGTTTTACGAACAAACAAAGTGATAGGTTGATCTGCTGCAGAGGAGAGGCTAGTGAAAATCAGAGAGTGAGAAGCTCTTGATAGTCTTTGATCTAACTTTTATGGTATGTACATTCACTTAATGGGTCATTGAACTAAGAATCAGGATTTTTTCCAAATCAGAAGCCACTTAATTTTATCCAGCCATGTACAACTATTCTATAAAACAATAGAGAAAGCTTAGGAAGTGCAAAAGAGGGGAAGAAACATTGCTCAAAGAGTAGTGATCACTTGTCATTTTCTAACTGTACTTTTCCTGAGAACAACTACTTTGGTACCTTTCCAGAGGCCAGTGCTGTTTAATATATTCATAACAGTTTGATTAACAGAATTAAAAACATTAACAGAATTAAAAATACACTGCTAAAATTACATAAAATATGGAGCTGGTAAAGGAAATTAGGGACCAGATCAGAACTGAAAATAATCTTGACAAACTGGAGGAATGGTCTCCAAAACAGGGCCCAGAGAGTGGTGGTGGATGGTGTTGCCTCCAGTTGGCAGCCAGTCATCAGTGATGTCCCCCAGGCATCAGTGTTGGGCCCAGTCCTGTTTAATGTCTTTACTGATGGTCTGGAGGAGGGGATTGAGTCCACCATCAGCAAATATGCAGATGACACCATGTTGGTGTCATGTTGCAAGTATCAATCTGCTGGAGGGTGAGAGGGCTCTGCAGAGCGACCTGGACAGGCTGGATAGATGGGCCGAATCCAGTGATATGAGGTTTAACAAGACCAAGTGCCAGGTCCTGCACTTTGGCCACAACAACCCCCTGCAGCACTACAGGCTGGGGACAGAGTGGCTGGACAGTGGCCAGGCAGAGAGGGACCTGGGGGTAGTGACTGACAGGAGGCTGAACATGAGCCAGCAGCGTGCCCAGGTGGCCAAGAAGGCCAGTGGCATCCTGGCCTGGATTGGGAATAGTGTGGCCAGCAGAACCAGGGAGGTCATTCTTCTCCTGTACGTAGAACCTTGAGCTGTGTCCAGTTCAGGTCCCCTCAGTTTAGGAAGGATGTTGAGATGCTGGAGTGTCTCCAGAGAAGGGCAACAAGGTTGGTGAAGGGTCTGGAGCATAAATCTATAAGGGAGCTGGGGGTGTTTATCCTGGAGAAAAGGAGACTCAGGGGGGACCCTATCACTCTCTACAGCTCCCTGAAAGGAGGCTGTAGCCAGGTGCAGGCTGGTCTCATCTCCCAGGTAACAGTGACAGGACAAGAGGACACAGTCTTCAGCCGGACCATGGGAGGTTTAGGTTGGACATTAGGAAGAAGTTCTTCACAGAAAGGGTGATTGGGCATTGGAATGGGCTGCCCAGGGAGGTGGTGGAGTCATCATTCCTCAAGGCATTTAAGAAAAGACTGGATGTGGCACTCAGTGCTATGGTCTCATTGACAAGGTGATGTTAGGCCATGGGTTTTGGACCAATGACCTCAAAGGTCTTTTCCAACCTAGTTTCTTCTGTGACTCTGTAAAATGCAACAGTTCAAGCAAAAGGCATTGAACTTACACAGGGAGAACAAACTAAACAAATATAGATCACACAGCTTGGCAACAATTCATCAAATCAGACCCTTGGGGCAGAATGGGTGTGGAATATGGGTAACAATGTACATATCAATATAAGGTGAATGCACAGAACAAGGTCATGTTAGTGTAAACAAGGTGAGCACCATGATAAGAAGCATAAACAGAAGGGATAACAGCCTGCTGGAACTGTAAAGAGATCTTTTTGCACTTTTCATGTTGATAAGAACATCTGGACTATGTGTCTTCATCTTTGGAGGCTGTGGCTCAAGAAAGATACAGACCAATTTAAAGGAAGCTTGCAGTGGGGAGAGGCAGACGTCTAGAAAGAATGAGCTAAGATAACAGGATGAAACAAATGGAGAAGATTAACAAGGAGAAAATTAAGGAACAGAAGACAAGTCTTAGAAAACGCAGGAATATTGCAGAGGGAGAAATTTGTTCATTTTCCGTGTCCAGGATGAATGGGCAAGAAGTCCTGGCTTAAACCGTAAAACTTGGTAAAATCTTTCCAAGAGTAAAATTAGGCAGTCACTGGGAGAGGTGGGATGAGAATCTCCATTGCTGGAAATCTTTGCAGATGGTTCAGGAGTACATCTGGCAGGATATGTACAGATAGACTACTCTGCTGTGGAGCACAGGGTGGCCCAGACAGCCTTCCAAGTCCTTCCATGACACAGCTTCTCATGATCTTGTGAAAAGGCAGGAGCTGGAATAGATATGCTGTTGTGAGAAGGAAACGTGAAGTCGCTGTGAAATCAAGGACATGATTTACTCAGGTTTGCATTGTGCAGGATTTTATCCTACTCTCCTGGCAAATTGGTGTAAAATACAGCCACACAACAACTAGTACACCTCAAGAGCTTACCACTGGGACGCCTGCGGTGTGAATTATGGACTTAAAGAGAAAACTGTGAGGGGAGCAGTGACTGACTCTAGAGCTGACAGTGCTGTCTGTGGAACTGCAGCAAACTGCTCTGAATGGTGACTTGGCCTAAAAGGAAACGTGGACAGACCTGAGACTGCCAAGCTGATCAGGGAAAAGTGACCACTTTGTGGATGTGGAATCTTTTAGTCAGAGAAAGAGTATTTTTTAAGTTCCTACCAAAATGTGCAATCACCTTGGATACAGCTTATAGGTTTATCTTTCCTTACCAACTGAGCCTAAATCACCTACTCAGCCTGAGTCAGGAGGTTTGGTGCCTGGCTGTGACTGGTTTGTGCTTGCTTTTTACAGGAAAGGCTCTGAACTGTTTGCCAGCAGCTCTCTTTTTTTCCCAAACACTGAAGAATCTCTGTGACGTGCTTGTTCTGGTCATGCTGGAAAGTCTCAGAAATCAGATGTGAATGAAGATCAAAGGGGAACATGACTCCTACAGGATAGAAGTGCAAAAGTCTGAAGAAGGCTTAAACTAAGGGCTTGAGAATAGTAAAGGCAGAATAACAGCCACCTATAATATTGTCCCAGTAGCCCTTTCTGTGTTACTTCATCCAACATGGATAACATGGAGTACAAAGGCTCTCATCAAACAAACCTTTCCAGATGATCAGAACCAGAACTGCCCAATCTGTTTCTGGACTTGATTTGTAACTGCTGGATTAGTTTGAGCAATCCAGAGGCAGCTGAAAACATCTCAGATGTTGCTGTGCTGCATTCTCCAGCAAGGCAGTATTTTCCACTGCTGCTGTAAGGGGCACTCTCGATCCCCCATTTGTAAAGCTCAGCCTTTAGGGACTGGACTGGAAAGCAACTTCCGTGGCACTGAATTGATCTGACCAGGGATTTGAGTCCAAGTGACATGGCAATGGATCACCTCCATATGCTCAAGCTTGCTTCCTTTATCCTCAAAACATGATGTCCATGTCCAAATTGTTGCCTGGAAACAATCCTTGCCATCTGATGTCTCCTGAGCTGTGCCTGGGTGTTGTCTGGACAGTGCTACTTGGCATGGGCCAAAACTGTGCAAGAGGCTGTGCTTGCAGTTAAAACAGAGCAGATTATTGTGGACCATTGCCAGTAACTGTGCCTTGGCCCTTCTTTATTTGTATTGAAGTGGCCTAAGAGAAGATCTGCTAATAAAATGACTGTTCTATGCAATGCCGTGGTTCTGATTGAAGCCATACAGGATATTTCGAGGGACTAGGGGAGCTGCATGCATATGTCAACATATGTGGCTTCCAGAAGGCAGCTGCTCTGGGAACCAGACCATCAGATTTGAAATTACCAGACACCAGGTAATCAGTCCACTGTTCACCTTTGGTGAGAATAAATTTTGCAGGTAAGTTTTTAGCCAAATCATATCTCTGACTGTGGTGTGTTGACCTTGACTACATGCTAAATGCCCACCAGAGCCATTCTATCACTTCCCAATCTCAGCTGGACAGGAAGATAGAAAAACACAACAGAAGGCTTGTGGGCTGAAATAAAGGCAGAGGAAGATCACTCACTGATTACTGTCATGGGCAAAATAGACTCAGGGAAATTTGTTTAATTTATTACCAATCAAAGCAGAGCAAGATCATATGAAATAAATCTAAATCTCAAAACATCTTTGCTCCATCCCTCCCTTCCTGGGCTCAACTTCACTCCCAATTTCTCTACCTCCTCTCACTGAGTGGCATGTGGGGACGAGTGAATGGGGTCCGTGGTCAGTTCATCACACACCATCTCTGCTGCTCCTTCCTCCTCAGGGGAAGGACTCCTCACACTCTTGTCCTGCTCCAGTGTGTCCCTCATAGGGTCACAGGTCCTACCAGCAAATCTTCTCCAGTGTTTGCTTCTTTTTCCATGGAGCCACAGTTTCTGACAGGACCCAGCTCCAGCAAGGCCTTCCCATGTGGTCACAGCCTCCTCCAGGCATCCACCTGCTCTGGCATGGGCTCTTCCATGGGCTGCAGGGGGATCTCTGCTCCCCCATTGTCATGGGTGAAGCAGGAGCTTCAGAAAAAGTTTATTAGAGAAGCCCTTCCACAGAACCATGAAGTGCAGAAATGATCCCCTTGCACTCTAAAATCCTTTTCAGAGAGGAGCCTTGGGGCAGCTGGATCTAATCTCAGCCTCAGGCTGTCAATAGTTTAAGTAACTTTGTCCCACAGGTTTTATTGATGGCAAATCATATATATTTATATAAAATTAGTTATTTACTATGAGAAATGACCAGACAAAAGATCTTAATCAGAATTATTTATTACACAGTAAAAGCTAAAACTACTTACAGTGTCTAGTGTACTATAGTGCACTATATTAAAGCAATTCTATTAAAACTAGCAAAAAGAAACAATTTTTAATTAGAGATTGATGTAACTCACTAATATCAACACTTGTGGGCAGGTCTCTTTCTCTTAACCTCGAGGAGTATCCTTGGTGGGTGTCCCTGACACCCAAGGAAGCAGTCACCACAGATTCTAAGGAGGAATATGTTAGAAGAACATAACTGTATGAAAGTGAACTGAACTGTTACAGTATAAATTGATTGACTGTCCATCCCCAGGTCATCTGTATCAGCTTAGCATTTTTAGATAAGGATACTTTACCATATCTGGCTCACTATCAGGGTGAGTCAGACTGGTTTTAGCACAATTCAACACCAAAACCTGCATGACATCCCCTCTCAGTCCACCACTGATAGCCTTGCAAACAGGGCATTGTTTGAGTTGCTTGGCCACATTCCAGGTAGAGCATCCTGCTACAGCCATGGACCTCCATGGGCTCAGGGGCACAGCTGCCTCACCTTGGGCTGCACAACTGGCTGCAGGGGAGTCTTTGCTCTGGTGCCTGGAGCACCTCGTTCTCCTTTTCCCTCATTGACCTGGGTGTCTGCAGGGCTGTTTCTCTTGTCTAATCTGACTGCTCTCTCCAGCTGCTGCCACCATCAATCATGGGCTCAGCCTTGGACTACCTGGGGTCCATCTTGGAGCTGGCTGACACTGGCTCCATGGGAAATGGGGAGGTTTCTGGCAGCTTCTCACAGAAGCTGAACCTGAAGTTCTCCACTGCCAAGACCATGCCATGCAAACCCAGTGCAGGGACCAAGCACATGGTGTGGCTCTGTGAATTCTTGCACTGTCACAGGGCAGGCACCTGGACTGCATGATGGGCAAATTTGGGATGACTGCTTCCAGTGGAAACATGGATTTTGATACATTTTAAGGCAATCATGACATGTCAGTTTCAGAAAGCTGTGTGTTACCTTCCCTGAAGATCTAATTTTTGCCCTAGATCCTTAAGAGACCAACCAGCTTGCAAATATTCATTCTTTCAAGTGCCTAAGCATGAAAGCAATAAGACTTGTAGGTTGAATGAAGTTAGATATGCATGCCTAATTAATAACACTTATTTTATTTTGAAAATGTGCTAATATATATATATTATCTGTAATTATAAAAGTGAAAAGCAGAAATATCAGAACCAATATTCTAACACAAATTTTTGCTGTGTCTTGGTTTTCAATTAATTTCTGTATTTTCCATGTAAAGTATCAACTCCTGAGGTTGCTGAGACCTTCTGTTTGTAAGTAGAGGGCTTCATGAACTTGTGTGTCCACTTCATTAATATAAGTAATTTTAAAAAGTAATATGACACTAAAATAAAGGTTAGCCAACTAATTAATAAGGAGAAAGCTTCAGTTCTTTACTTCCAATCTGTAGTTGGCATACTGGCTTTTTTCACTGCTTATTTGCCTGTACTGTACCGTCTGGCTTAGTTAGACAGAGTAGCAGAAACTACTAAAATCAGCATGTGTGGTTTTTGATTCGTTTGACTTATGTGCATTTCTGAAAACTATCAGGTGACTATTTTGGCATGTCACAAATCTGCTTTCTTTTACTCTGCTTTTAAATCGATGCCTGCTCTGAAGCCAATTTAGTCACTAGAAAATTATTGTATTCCAGGGAATTTGGGCTGCATCCTGAAAAACAGATAAAATATAGTGCAGTTCCTTTAAATAATTAGAAGAAAGAGGTTGGTTTGTGACTTTGCATTCCTGCCAGATCCATTAGTGTACTAGTTTCCTTCATCTTTCAAAATTGTAAAACATGTAAAACATGAAGAAGAAAAGGATGAAGAGAGCAAACGTTTGTCAAAACAGTACAAAAATAAGTTAATAATGCTTATTAATATGTTTTAAATGGAAAAAACTAGAGTTGTTTGTTTAGGGATTTTTTGGTCACAAGAAGGAAGCCTAGTGCAAAATTCCATTTAGGTAATTTTCCTACTAATTTATTAAATATTATAGTGTTTAAACCCAAACATAGAAACACAGAGAAGAAAGAAACCATCTAGTCTCAAAAGGTCTATCACAAGGCAAACCTAAATGGATTTCTTTTTACTATTGAATTTGAAAAGATTTTCTTGAAACTCAATCTATCGTGATAAATCCATGGTCCCAGTGGGTCTATCACCATAGAACACAAAATACCTTCTGTAATTCCTGGTGACAGCAGGGTGCTCAGTTTTTCTGTAGACGTGTCTCAGCCACAAAACCCCACTGATAGAGGTGGGCTGTGGTATAGAGGCAACTGGTAAGCAAGAGGAGGCCAGGGTTGTACAGAGGAACCAGATTCAGCTGAACAAGAGGATGACCCTGACTCTGAAGCACTGACTGTCTAATGCAACCATAATCAGCCCTAAAATGGCCTTTCAGAATCTGGATGGACATGTCATCAAATAGACGCAGAGCTAAAAAATAACCTTGTTTATCTGAGTCATAGCTGAGGCAAGATTTCATTCAGCAATGTATTTGCCATTTCCCTGGATGAAAATGGCAGCACTTTGGATTTAATTTTCAGAATTTGTGAATCTAGCAGTTTTCATGAGCCCACAGATGTAATGAGAAGGAGAGGTGCCCTATAACTTATAATATCATCCTGAGATGGTGGGAGTATTATATGACACAGCCTGACAAGAGACACTAAATAGAAAACCATACGTCTGACACTCCATTTTCCTTGGAGATTTGCAACTTGTACACAGTCTATGATCATGCACTGCTGAAAAAGTTCTTGCTATTGCTGACAGATCATTGAAGCTGGGGCAAAATACTGTTCTTTAATTTCACTGGTTTTCCCCAGTTAGAATCACAGGTACTTTCTTTTCAGAAAAAAATTCAGCTGCTTTCATATTGATATTAAGCTGATAAATAACAAAGTAAATGCTACTACTATAAAATATGAAAACCTGCACTACCTGCTAGGTTTTCACTATTACTGTGATGGTCCAAGAAGAGAGCATTGGTGGGTACCATCTGAGATGTGAGTTTAACTACTGATGAGCAAAACTGGCCATGGCCTTAGCAAACTGAGACCCTACTTACTGTAAAGAGTTTTGCAGGTGGTACAGAGAGGAAGTCTTCTGAGATATGCTTTGTAAACTGATAAGTGGCTTGGGACATGTTTGTGAAGATTTCCTTAGCTATGAGGACCAGTATAGGATTCTCCAACATAGAAGTGCTCTGGTTTCAGAACGGGGATTTGGGTAGCAAAACTGAGTAGGAACAGAGATTATCAAACATGTTACATCAAGAGAATGATTGGCTGTCTCAGGAAGGAGCCTGATTACTTTGAGTTTTGTTGACATAAAAAATATTTTTCTAGCTTTTATTATACAATATTTATTATTTTTTAGTTGGACGAAACCTAGTAGGGAGAGAAAAGGGTGTGCTTGCATTCTAAAGCCTGCTAATCTCCTGTGGAATCTCAATATAAGGGACAGGTTTAAGCCTATTTGTCTCATTGCTGTGATTGACTTGGGCTCTCATCACAGACATTTTGAACACAGACAAGAGCTGATATGAAAAATAAAAGGTAAAGTGACAAAGATCCCTGAAACTTAATGATGTACTAGGGAACTGGGGAGGGTAGAGGTGCTGCTGTGGAGGGATGAAAATACAAGTTCATATACAAAGCAATAAGCCAATAAAAACAATCTTTGTGGTAGCACTCCAAGTTTCTTTGAGGTTAGGAAAAATTGCATTAATCAAGACTAATGAAAAGTGATGGACCAGACCAGAAGTTGTGAACCCTAAGTGTATCAAAGTTAGATAAGGGGATGTCTTACTATCAGCTGGGACAGTGCAGCACTGGAAGATTTTCCAGGGAGCTTGTGGGGTCTCTATCACCCAGAACAGATTAGGAACACATCTGCTAAGAGTAAAATAGATATATTTGATCCTGATTAAGGACTGGGTAAAGCAGGGCAGACTACCTGACCTCTTACAGGTTTGATTTGTTGATTGCAGCACAGGAGGATAAGAAAGATGATGCTGTTTGGATAGATAAGAAAAGCTAAAATCCAGAGATTTTCTATACTATGAAATTTAGTTATGATTGACATGTTAATGATACAGAGACTGGAATACACATTCTGAGTTCCAGCAATGATGAGACACTGGGAATTTCTGGTTCCTGAGGGGTAGACTTGGGGAATCCAGGCTGGGGGACTATCAAGGTTCAAATTAGAAAAGATTTCAAACTGTAGTAAATGGAATCAGAGGGAGAAGATGGCAAGATGCAAAAATAGCTACAAAGAGAAATGGAGAAATTCTGTGGTTAAAAATGGCAGAAAGATCAGGGAAAAGATGAAGAGAAGTAATCAGGATGTTCATAAAGGACAAATACCAAGAACTGGGGGAATGGGCATGGGGGTAAGAAGAAGATATAGAAGAGTAGCTATATTGAAGTGAAGATAACCAAATTATCAGTCCCAAATTATCAGTCCTTAATGGCAGAAGAAGAAGGAGGCAGGATAAAGAAAGAAGGATGCATTCCTTCAAGTACAGTTTCTGAAGGCTGCCTTCTCATTTCAGTCTTCACTGGGACTGCTTGAAGTTTCTTATTGAAAAAAGCACATTATCATCTGGCATGTGAAGGGCTCTGTTAGCATAATGGACTGCTCAGGAAGGCAACTGCAAAAATTATTTATTTCAAAAAGGCGTAATTTGTTGGTTTGTGTTTCAGAAGTCATGCCGGCTTCTGTAAAAACAAGCCTAAAGCAGCTGTTTTTGACGTGAGCTACAAGTGTCAGGTCTGGTTTTCAGACTGATATTTTGATACTGTTGGAGGAACAATCAGTCTGTTTTTGTAGAAGCCCTTTTACAATACTCTAAGTTTGAAGAAATTATATGATAATGCTTGTACTTGCATGAGGAGCTTCATTGCAGATCTGATGTGGGCTGTTAAGGGCATGTTTGAATCAGGCATGTTCAAGCCCAGCATTTAAACATTGCTATAATTCTCTTGGACGTATCTCCAAAGGCTTTTGTTTGTTTCTTTTCTCTAGTGAAAAGAGTTTTTGATTTACATGTGCCCCTTACAGTATGTGCAACCAAAGATTACCACCAAATGCACAGGGAGGAGAGACAGAGACAAACTTGTGTGACTTTTCTACAAGATAGATGAGGTTGCTGGACACAAACAGACACCCACTACCTGCCCCAGCCCCGTGGGTGGAACCTGCTTCCACCTGCATGGGTGGAACCCTCTGTGCAAGTCCAGCTGAAGTAAATGAGCTGTGTCAGCACAAGGCTTCCTGAAGGACAAGGTCCTAATACCCAGGAAACTAAAGCAGGTTTTTAAATCCTTCTGGCACAATAAGCAGCTTTTGCAGAGCAGGGCAGGCCATGTGGGGTTTTGTTTTTGTTTTGTAAATGGGGGTTGTGAACACCATAATTCTCGAATAAAACTATTATCGTGTGGAACTTGTTTCAACTATGTACATGCAAAATACCCTTTCTGCCCATGTTTGGAGGAACCCCATGGCTTTTCTACCTTTAAAAGCCTGGCTGAGGGTTCCACAGAAGCAGGTTAGATTGAGCAGGATAATAAACATCTTTCTTCCTGTTTAGATTTCCCAGGTACTCCTAAGAGGCACACATGTTTTGCTGAGTGCTCTCTACTTATATCTGCACTGTGCAATTCAGTGGGGAACGCTTCAAAAAATTCTCCTGTGGGAAACTTGGCCTTAACCCTTCATTAGTTTCAATAAGGATCTGCAAAGCAGGTTGTTTTACACTCTTCAGATAATCACTCATGTTAAAAATATGGGAAACAGAATACCCTGAACATTGGAAGGAACCTCTTCTATGAAACATTTCAGCATGAATTTCACTGTTCAAGGAGCAAAAACATTTATTAGAAAAGAGATTAACTTTGGAGTGGAATTAAGAGAAGAATCCTTAGACAATCCTGGCTAAAATTTGCCCAGTTAAGAACTCTGCTGAGAAGTTGTATCAGTGTGTTACAAGTCCAGTGGCACCTTCCCACTGCACAGCCCAGGGCACATCAACAGCACACAGCCTATGTGGAAGAGAGTGACCTTGAACACTGATCCCCAGCTACCTCACCTCTTGTCTCAGTTTGGGAACTGTTCCAACATCTCCAAGGCAAAGGCTCCTCCAGGTCTGCACCCCATGGGCATGGGGTAGCCTTGCTGTCCTGCCTCAGTACACCCATCTGGTGGAGAACTGGTGACCTCCCATAAAAGTCATTTGAGACACTTGTAATGGAAAAAGCATCCAATATATTAGCTCGCTCTTAGTGTGAGGGGGGCACCACAGACTCAGAGGAGATGGAGGCCAAAGGCCCTGCAGTGAGGATCTGCCCTCTGTTCTTGAGGGAGGCTTTTTTTATCAGTCCTCTTGAAGCAGAGACTATGCTGATCAGTCCTTTAGGACCAAGCCTTGGCTAGGGCTGTTAGCTTGGTCACAACATTGCACTGTCAGATTGTAATGCCTTTTACTTTGGAATTGCCTCAGATCTGCCCAGCAGAGAAATTCAAGTCTGTGGGTATCCTTACAGCTGAGTCATCATAGACAGTACTAGAGTATCACTTAGTGGTTTTTTTCCTAACTCTTCCTTTTCTGACACTGTTATTTTAATTGTGGATAACTTTGCCAGATTTTTTAGGACTGTGTTTTACATGCCAATATCCTGAAGATTTTAGCCAATGTGGTTTCATTATGTTGTTCATTTTCCAAAATCTGGTGTTATTGTTATTGGAATGATAATGTTAGTATTTTATTTGTAAAAGGAAAACTAGGAGAGGTGGTGTGTGAGTGTGAAATAGAAAGAGTTGTATTTCTTTTTTGTATAGCACTGAAAGAATAATGTTTAAGAGGGAAAGAATGTAAATGGAAAATTTCTGGTTGCAAATCAGAGAATTTTTAACCATTTCAGATGGGGTCATAAGTCAAGTTGTTTCATGTCTATAGAAACAATTATTTATACAAATAGTTACATTTTAAATTATTATAATTATGCAGAGAACTGTTACATGATTGCTTGTAATAAGAGAATTGATTTATTAGCTTGAGACAGCCCTTCTATGAGTTTGTATTTTCAAGTCCTTCATTCTGTGTTAATGTAGTTCACTTTCATAACTGTAGAATTTCATCCATTCTTGGGTCTTGACTAGCATTCCAGTAGTAGTCTAGTCCCCAGGACAAAAGGTTTTCTTATTTATTTTCAGTGGTAGATCTGACTGGAAAATTCTATTCTATTCTTTTCTAGTAATTTCTGTGTAAATAGGGAGACAGAACATTGGGTTTGCTTTTACTTTTTTCTACAGTTTTAAATTAAAACCACAACTCTGCATTCCATTGTGTGAAGATCAGCAAATACCATGTGTTTTCTTTGCAGCTGGCATTTTGAAAGGATATTAACTTGTCGTGGCACTGCTGCTTGAGAAATCAGAAAAACACAGCAAAATCATGATGTATGCTGTTTAATGAACTTCGAGGAGCTCTGAATCGCAGATCCAAACCTCTCTGGATAAGAAGAAAACCAGTAAAAATCGTCTCAATCAATCCAGTGTCTTACATTTACACTAAAGGAAAACAAAAGGATGAACCTTTCCCCACTCAGTCTCAAAGAGTACCTGTAATGCAGCTCCATGGGATGACTCTTTTTATCTATCAGCCACTGTTTTGAACCCAGTTTTGTTTCAGTGTTGAGGGGATTAATTGGGGGAGATCAAAGATGTATTTTAGCGTCAGCTAAATGGTGTTTTTCTTTGCTTTTCCTCTTGGCCCTTAGGCTTACTGGACTTGAGCAGGGTGGATTCCGTCACTGGGAGCTCTGTTCCAGGGATGCACTGGTCCTGCTGTATGCTGCACCTTTATGCATTCCAAAGCTGATGCTGATACTGCCACTTCAAAGGCTCCATTTTGCTTCAGGGGATTCTATCTTTAAAGCACTCAACATCAGTGGGAGGATTTGCGCGTCATGTCACATCCCACTTTTGAAGTTTCTTGCTAATAGGGGTCGCCTTTGAAGACTTCCCACTCCTGAGAGGTTCTTCTCCCAATTCTTCTTGTTGCAGGGATGTCTCTCACAAGATCTTTTTAGAATCCCTCCTGAGGATTTTCTATCTTTAGGAACATCCCTTAAGAGCTTCTTAGTGTTTAGGCCTGAGTCTTCAGACGAGTTTTGATATCCTTTAACAAGTTCCTGCTTGTGAGACAAGCCATGCAGCCTCTACTCAGTGTGGAGTTCATTGTAACCAACTCGCCTAAGCAACAGGAGCGTGACCTGGACAAAACTTTTCTTTAGGGGCAGATTTCATCTTTCTCCCGTTATTCAGTTTTATTTAAAATTTGAATATTTATTGTGAAAATGAAGACATATGGCTTGTGATAATTATGGTTTTAATTAGTGATGGACAATTGCATTTTTATCAAATCAACTAACTCATGCTCAAATCCTTCACCTTTTTGGAGTAAAGTCATCTTAATTTTGTTTTCTTATGTTTCATTTCCTCTTGGTGTTGCACTTCCTCCTTGTCCAGACTGGAAAATACCACTCTATTTAGTATTACAGGCCTTAATAAAAACAGAAGATACCAGAAAACTTAATTGAAAGTCTCTTATGAGATTCTGAAACCCCAGAGGTCTACATAGAAAACTAAACTATTGAGCATGTGTATGAGGCAAATTTTGAGCTTTCTGAGTTTGTTACATGACTTAGTATGAGTGTTGTCAGATGAATAATTTCAGAATGCCGGTGCATGATTTGAGAATCTACTGTAATTTTTGTGGAAAGTTCTGTAAGTGAAAGGAAAAGGCAAACAGGGATTTTAAAAAGTTTAAAATTATATGTAAATTGCATATATTTTTTACACGTTCAGACATTCCCATCATCCCAATTTTCATTCCAATGAATTGGGAATATGCTTTTAGAATTCTTCACTGTCAGATGTCTTTCATGTTGTGTTTACGTTTTATTGAGTTTTTTTTAAGTTGACCTCCCTGGCACTGTGACCTTGGAATATGTGAGAAAGATGGAAGAGAAGCTCCCTTGGAAAGTCACAAAGAGGAAAGATTTTACAGCAATATTATGCAAGTCAGGCTACAAAACATGAAATACTTTTAGAAAGCATTTAATGGAGAAGAAAACAGTTACATGAGCATGGGAACAAAGCCACTCTGGTGTTCATTGTTCTTGTACCCTCTGACAGATTCACATGTTAACCAGGAGAAAGGACACCAGGAGCATTGTGGAGAGCCTGGAGACCTTGACCAAGACCTGGATCAATGCTGGACCTTTCACTCTTGAGATGATCTAGGGAGAGAACTTACTGGAGCAGGAAGGAATGGGAAGTTGGCCGAGATGTGTTTTGAACTACTTGAAAGAAGAGAGAAAGCAAAGTAGCAGACCTAGGAGCTGCAAAGCAAAGGTGTGGGGAACTACTTTAGAACAAAGAGCTCAGATGTAGTTAAATGCCAAAAACCTTGCTTGGGAATAACTTCGTCCCTTGAACCGAAAAAAAAAAATTGAGACAACAGGCAAGAGGAAATACTTAAATCAATGAGGAAAGAAGGTTATGTAAATGAGACAATATGTGGGCCAATTATCTTCATTCTCAGGCAGGAAATATCTTCCTTTGGAAGCTCACAGAAGAAAACTAGATGTGAAAGTTTATTTTTATTCTAAAATTCTGCACTATTGGCATGCCATAAAGTGGATTATGTATAATAACTTCTATTATAAAATTAGCACTACATTCTTTTGAATTGGCTTTCATTTTAAAATGCATTCTACTTTTTACAGAGAACAAAGTTTGTGCTTATTGAAGAGAGGACAAAGCAAGATACATCTACTGGCATGTCAAGAACATCTTTTTTTTTTTCTTAAGATATTAAAAGTTTTGTGAAGACCTATTTTAGTAGAAGGTTTCATGGTGTTTCAAGAAACATAAGATGCTTTGAAGAAGAAAATAGAAGGAGATGTATTACTTGGTAGTATAGTATGAGATGGTTGTAATATCCTGGAAAAATTGTTCCTGGCAAAGAATGGTGAAGAGAAAACCCTTACTTCTTGTATATCAATTGGATAAAAGAGACATAAGTGTATTGATTACTATATCATGATATAGGTTGAAATCAATACATGCTTAAAGAAAATATTTGTTTCCACAAAACTAAATTGTTTTTCTCTGGAAAATTGTTTCTTCAGGCATTCCAGCATTGTCTAGTCATGTCAAAGTGAAAAAAAAGCCCTTAGGCTGTTTACAATAAGGTTTTTACTCTGACCAATACTTGTGCTGTCTCAGCCTCTGATAGTCAGGCTTATATTGAAGTATGTGTTTCCATTATAATTGGTTTTGTTTGATATCTCTCACTTAAATTCTCAAACACAATTTTCTAGTTCTCCTTTTAAAGATACTAATGTTTTCATCAGTAATGTCAAGTTCTAAGTAAAAATCAATAGGATTTTTTTCTGGTGTTACTTCTGAAATCAAGACTCTTCCAATCTCAAATTACTCACATTCATACTGTGTGCAATAAATTAAGTTTTATGCTCATAATGAGAGATTATTGTGATAAATATCAAACATGACTTTGAATGAAATGCAGAGCCATAAAATCCATACTTAGTAAGAGATACCATCTTGAATAAGGTCAGAATCATTTCTGAAGCTAAGAAAGAAAAGATAATTTGGAGCAGAAATAGCTATTTAGGAAAAAACCAAACCCTGGCCAAACAAGAAAAACCCCAAGAATGGCTCCTCTCAGTGTTATCTCAAGCAGTAAAATCTGCCTGTTTAAGGACCTATTAATCATGGCACGAAATGCTGCCCAATTTACATAACTGAGCAACTGAATATAAAATTTGACAGAGGAAAGTGAACATTAATTAGGCAGCTCTTGTAAGTGACAATGAGCTTCCCCGTTCTCCTTGAATTTTTTAGTACATACCCAGTAATTTCACACAGAATTTGGAATGTCTTGCAGGAGTTAACTGGCACTTGTCTTTGTTTCTTATCTCTGATATGCCCTTAATAATGCATGTTGCAGGGGACACAGTTCATCTCTGCCAGGCCCTGCAGGTGAGCACTGGGAAACTCTTCTCCCTCTGAAGCTGTAGTTGCAGCTGCCTGAAGCCTGGTGTGTGCCTGTGATGATTTAAAGCCCACAGTGCCAGCAGCAAACTGACAGTGCCAGGCCCTCTGAGGCTGGCCCCATTCCCAGGCGCTCTGGTGGGGGTGTGCACTTCAGCACACTGCCTGCACCTGGCACAGGGGTGGGACCACAGTGCTCTTTACTCACCTGCAGCCTGCTTGGACTGTGTTGGCTGCATTTCATTCCAAACAACATGACAAAAAGTCCATCGCAATGGTTGCTGTACATGCCACAGCCCCTTGGCACCGCAGGGTCACAGCAGGGGGACGACCTTGATGTGCCCTCCAAAAGGACTCAGCCCCAACCATGGCAGTGACTGGGAACACTGTGACACTGGTAAAGGAAATTTGCACGGATATTAGTTCATATTTTCATTATGTTTTGTCTTTAATTAGGGCAATTCTTCTTCAGAATTCCCTTAAGCTGCATAGTAACATATTTTCATTGAATTTCCTTTGAAGACATTGGAATTAGTGCATCCAGTTACCAAAGGGATGAATAGGAGCAGATAAAGGCTCACAGTTCAGCTTCTGCTGAGGCAAACCTGGCTGCATTACTCACAGTTCGTTGCTGTTCAGAGGCTATCTTGGCAATCAAAAAGGTGAAAGATTGTTCTCTTCTGTTGTGAAATGAAGGCTTTAGATTCTTTGGATCTTGCATTACTGATAATATGGCAGAAAAAAATTATTACTTTTTAACAGAAAATGTAGCATGCTGCCAATTTGTTTTAGGTTACACAAATAATTTGTTTCCACCACTACCAATATAAATATTAATGCAGGGACCAGAACTTGAGTTTTTCCTGCCAATTTCTGACTCTTTTAGACTGTCTTTTTAAGATAATTTTTAGCTTTCACTATAGTTTTACCACCATCAGTAGGAAATTACTCTAAAAACAGTAATTCTGGGTTACAAATTGCTTAGCTAGAAAGACAGAATGTTAATATTTGTTCTAAAGATTAATAATTGGAAAGATTTTGTGTGAGAGAAAAGACCTCAAAACTATTTATCTTCACTGGTAGCTGGATTATATTATTATTTTAGGAAAGTAATATTGTAAATATTAGAAATAATTATAAGCATTTGCATTCCATATATGGTTCCATGTCTAATACTTGGATTTTAGCTTTGCATTAAAATACACTGTCTAGAAATTGATCCTCTCTGTCAGGAGCAGGTAACATTTTTTTGAGCAACTAATGACTTAAAGTTTTGAATTGATTCTAAAAATGTCAGTAACAGACGTTCTGTCCCCAGAATTACAGTATTTACATCAAGGCCACAACATACCCCTTGCTCGGGCAGATGTAGTGACATGAGAGATATTTTATTAATCAACTGTTTACTTAAAGGAAACCCTTTCTTACAACCTTTTTGTATGGCCTTTTGAAAGAAATCTAGAGACCATAATATATCACAGATTGTTGTGTGACATTGATGGAGAACTTAAAGGCTCCCTAAATCAAAATCCTGGGTGGGCATATGATAAACCTTCAGCATGAAGGTTTCTGGATAAAGTATCTATATCACTTTGAACAACATAAATATTTTGCATAAATATTAATTTACATTTTATTGCTTTTGTATCACCAGTGTAACAGGTGCTTTCAAATGCTCTGGGAGCAAATGATGAAGCAGATATTAAATGGGGTATGCAGAAATATTCTCAGTAAGTTGTCCAAAGCAACTGGTAAGGCGAATATGGATTAAAACCCACAATAGCAAGGAGCAGATGCAAACTGCCGGGAATGCAGATGTTTGTACATATCTGGAAAAGGTTTGATTTCTGCCAAAATTCTCTTTACTGCTTAGTCATTGCCCAGAACTGTCCTATTTGCTGTACAGAGCAAAGAAAACAGAACAAAATCCTGAAAAAAAAATACAGTCTTACAGTAGAAGGGGAAAGAAAAAGGTGTGAAAAAATGAGCCAGCTGGTTGAGGTGTCCCAAAACTTGTTCCATGTTTATGGCACTGTCAATTGTTTATCTGTAGTTGGACTATAAATCAGTGAAAGATGTCTAAATAAATGCTAGCACAAATTTATCTCCTCCTGTCCCCTTCATTTGCTCTCTTTCTGTAGCAATAAACCATAAGATCTAAGTATATTTCTGATACCTGTAATTAGCACCATAATTTTCCTTAAGAGAGAACCACTACCAATGCCCCAGCCCCCCTAAAGTGTTGATTTTTGTATGCAAATTCTCGTGTAGCCCAGAAAAACATTCTTGCAGCTAAATATAATGGAAGTTCACTGTCCTGCCAGCTGGCAGTACTTGAGGGATTGGCCTTTGGGGTGGATAATAACAAATCCTAGGCAAAAGTCACATCACCCTTGTAGGTATCAAAGCTATTCAACACTGAGCATCACTAACACTGACTACCCCAGGCAGGAAAGTGCGCAGTGGGCATTAACTAACAAAGAGTGTTCCTCATCTCTTATGCAGAGAGACTGCAGGAGCTTGGCCTGTTCAGTTTAGAGGAGAGAAGACTGAGAGGGGACCTCATTAATGCATATAAATTTCTCAAAAGCAGGTGCCAAGAGGATGGCACTCTTTCCAGTGGTGCCCAGCAACAGGACAAGGGGCAGTGGCCGTATACTAAAACACAAGAAGTTTCACCTCTACATGAGGAGGATCTTCTTTATATTGAGGGTAGCAGAGACCCACAACATTCTGCCCGGGGAGGTCATGGAGTCTCCCTCTCTGGAGTCATTCCACACGCATCCGGTTGCATTCCTATGTCATCTGCTCTTAGTGATCCTGCCATAGCAGGGGAGTTGGACTGGTTGATCTGCAGAGATCCCTTCCAACCCTAAAATTCTGTGATCCAGAGATCAGGTGTCTGCTCACTGCTAGATGAAATACTGTCCTAGGTTACAATATAAAGATGTATTCTATTCCCATCCTCAAGAACTGTTGAAACCAGGAGGGGCATTGTTTTTCCTTATCTCCTGTTAATGGGCCCATCAATGCCTTTCCGCATGACTCAGAGATAACTCCCTCCAGGAGCCATTTCTGTTTAATGGACCCACCACATGACTCACAGAATCATAACAGCCCATTGTGAGATGCTCTGCCCAGGGGGGAGGAGCTAAGCATCCCCACCTGGATATAATCTGGGTTTTGGGACACAATAAGCAGCCTTTCCACTGGTTCCCAAGAGGAACAGCTGGGGGTTTCCACTGGATCTTCAGAGGAAGACTACACCCTTCTACAGGATCACTGCTCTGACAGTGATCAATACAATAATATATAAGATAAATACAATTTATTTTCCTAATAAATTGTATTTCTGACTTGGAGCCTCTCACTGGTTTTGCTTTCAAACCAGAACAAATACCATAAACATGGACAAGGTGGGGAGGTCTTGCTATCTCAGAGGCCTGAGATGTCCCTCTTAATGGCCAGGGGACGTATCTTGTGTACATGATGTTTCTAGATGGTGCGAGCAATGTAGAGAGTAAGGCAGTTTTTTAGGCCAAGTTATTTTTTGTTTGGTTTTGATATATGGTGGGCATACAGCATTGCAGGCAGAGTCTCTGAAGATCTCTGTTGTTGCTACAGTGTGGAGCTTTAAGCTGTGTACTTGACCTATGTAGTTGTTCCTTTACACTCTGTTTCTGGTTAATAAGTGAAGCATCATTTCCATTTTACACTGGACAGACCCTGTGCCTCTCCTAGCAGCAGATGTGGAAGCAGCAGGGAGCTGAAGAGGCCATAGGGGCCATCAGCTGCAGAAACACCTGTCAATAAAGCAGAACACATCAGCCTTTCTGCTGGGATGCCAACCGGTTTCATGGCTACATCCTGAGTCCTCAAGAACCACCCCCAGGGTGAAGCTGTAGGAACCTGTCCGCCAGGTGCCAGTCAGGCTCTGCTCAGATGGACACCCCTTCCAAAACACACGTCACTTCCTGGAAAGCTGGGAAAAGAAAGGGGCCAGAAGGAAACATTTAAGAGGGCCAGCTTTTGTCTCTGTTGGTGTATAAGAGAAATGATGATGTTTTGTTAGCATACATCAGAAAGGGACAATAAGATATATTTGAGAGGAGTGTAAGGAAGGGTTTACACATGTGATACCTCACCAGTTTGGAAGCCTTCCAGGGATGGGTATTGCCTCCTGACCAGTTGCTAATCTTTCCCTTCTCCTCTCCTCAAATGCCTTCACAGTTTTGACCTCTATAAATCACTGGAACAGCCAAGTTCTTCAGTAGACATTTTATTGTAAAAGCAGGTGACCCCAGGATGGGAAGAAATTATTGATGTCTGACTCCAGATCAGAAGGCTGAATGATTGCTTTATTAAAACTATACTATACTACATTAATATACTATTTAAAGAGATACTAAACTACATACTTACTTTCTAACTTACTTATCTAACACAAGCTCGTGACTCTCTCTCTGAGAGCCCAAGACACAGCTGGATCTGATTGGCCACCAGACCCAAACAATCCTCACCAGAATCCAATCAAACAATCACCCCAGGTAAACAATTCTCCAAACACATTCCACATGGGGGAAAACGAGGAGCAGAGATAGGAATTGTTTTCTCTTTCTTCTCTCTGTGCTTCTCCATGAAAAAATCCTGAGAGGGAGAAAATGTGCATGCCACAACATGTGAATCATGCTAACATCAGTTAAAATTCATTGTCAGATACTTTTACCACACAACCAAGATTGAACCTTTTCCATACCATTCATGGTTTTCTACCATTTCCTTTCTACCACTTCTTTCTTTCACCACATTTCAGCCCCAAAATCATTCCTGCTGCCCTTCTTTGTATCTTTGCTATCTGAAGATGTGCAGGGCTGCGTGCCATATCCAGGAAATGTCACACTGTGAATTTATCCAGGGACCCAAGGAAAGAACATTCCCCCTGTGTCTTTCCTAATAATTCTAAATGCTTCATTTGCCTCTTTGACTGCTGCAGGGCATTGAACTGACATTTTTGAAAAAGTCTGTCCTCAACGACTTTAAGATCTCTTTCCTGAGTATATAAAACAAAGCAAGTTTTAACAATAGAGAAAAGAAGACAGAAATAGTTTATTAAAAACATCACAACTGTGAGTGACCAGTAGAAGTATGCAAAGAAGCTAAACGTGTTCCCACAGTATTTGCATCTGCAGATATTTGCAGTTTTGCCACAGAATATCTCCTGATTATTTTCTCTTTTGATTGCTTTTTTCCCCTTTGTTTTTTTACTACCCTTGGTGGACAGCTTGTTCCCACTGGCTGATGTAACCACTGGAAGAAGTCTATCTCATGCCTTTTGTCCCATCTAGATGTTCCTTACCTGGGCAAGACCAAGAGCTGTCACCCACCCTGCCCCTGAAATCCCACAATCGTATCTCTCTGTGGGTAAATGAGGGAGGCAGAGGGATGAGGGGAGAGTCACTGTAGGACCCTTCCTTCCTTCCCTCCTTCCCTCCTTCCTTCCTTCCTTCCTTCCTTCCTTCTTTCCTTCTCTCCTTCCCTCCCTCCCTCTTCTGAAACTTCCTGCTCCTACATCTCCTCAGTGTGGAGCAGCTGTGTTCTCTGGTGACATGGGAGTGTCACTTTGTCAGGGTTGCCTCACCCGGTGTCACCAGTACCTGCTGTCTTCAGCCTCCTCATGTGCATACAATGTCTGTGCCTCCTGCAAAGCTTGGCTGGCATCACAGCCATGTGCCTATGTAAGCTGGTTTCACTCTCACTCCGGTACAAAGACTAAAAATCCTCATGCAGAGGTGTTCGAGCAGGAATTAGATCCTTCCTCATACCTTGTCCCTTCTACGCCAGACTGTCGTGTCTTACTGGAAATAAAAGTGGCTGATGAATAAATCCTAAATTCATTGACTGTGTCTGTGGGTCTAAACATGCATCACCCAGCATGCACAAAGCTCCAAGGGCTACTCAGACTGAGGATCTGTCAGATAGCACCTGTGCATTGAAACAAGCAGTAAGGAAGAAAAGCCTGGTTCATATTCATCAAGTCTTGCCCCGATATGAAGATGAGATGTGGGCAGTGTGTATATCCAGGTGATAAGGTCTCCCCAAGTTCCTATCAAGTCTTTTTTCATTGTCTACTAATACTATATCATGGTTTGATTTCCTTATGTGTATCATCATCGAGTTTTTAAAAGGATTGTAACTAAAGCAGCCGTGCATCAACATTCAC
The DNA here is from genome assembly GCA_013399945.1 of Ploceus nigricollis. Lineage (NCBI taxonomy): Eukaryota > Metazoa > Chordata > Aves > Passeriformes > Ploceidae > Ploceus > Ploceus nigricollis. Next base: position 560,658 of record VXBC01002422.1, on the reverse strand, counting down.
AGAGCCATCTGTGCAAATGGAGCAGTTCCCACCTGTCCTCTGGTTCCTCAGGCAGCAGAAGTGCTTTCCCCCAGAGCTTCAGCATCAATATGTTGCTTTAAAAGGAACTTAGGAATAATTGCCGTAATTAATAATAGTGTTTCAACTGACTTCGCAAACACACACTAATTCTGCCCCACAGCTCTCCGGAGGTGGATGGAGGGAGAGAAACACATAAGCTTCTTTGTAATAAATACCTGGGCATCTAACACAACTATAAGCCCAGGTAGTGTTAGCAGCACTTGGCATTTTTGGGCTTGGATTTTTGTTTTGACACCTGCATTATTAAATAATGCCTCAACATAGATTGAAGGTGGCTAACATAAGAGGCACACAGTTCAAGCCTTCTGGCTAGACTCATACAGTGTTTTCCTGTGACATATGTAGGGAATCCTCATCCCAAAAGACATCATAGCCTTGATCCTGTCTAAGCAATTACTGCAAGGTGAGGAACAGATGCACAATCCTCCTCAAAAATGTGGGTACACAGGAAAGGTGACATATACTGCATTGCATCCCTGAGAACAGTCTGTCATCAGAAATGCTGGGCCCTGCTTTACAGGCACAAATATGGACTTTGTGCTCTGAAACCAAACAAAGTACTTTGTGAGGCACGTGACATGCCAAAACCTGCTGTTTCTGCTGGCTTGGATGATGCCACTTAGAGCTGAACCACTTGGCCTTCCTTTCGCCTTCTCCCTTCTGCTACTGCTACCACTTAAGTGAAGATGCTGCCTGCTGGGTCTGAAAGTGATTTATGCTCTCACAGAAGAGGAAGTGTACTGCAGTGCACAGAGGAAAAACTCCAAAAAGCAGTCTGAAAATAAAGGTTGATTTTTGATTAACCATAACATCTTTGTCCTGAGTGCTATTAGAAACAAACATGTCCATCTTCCTAGCAGGACATGAGACACAGGCATAAGACACTGCTCAAGAACTCAGAAGTTTGGCTTTATTTAGATAAATGCTTCCCACTGAAACCAGTGGGAATAAGTTTTATAAATATCACCGAAGATCAGGGCCATTGAGGTAAGGCAATATTAAGAAATAATCCAGTGAATCTTTAAAACCTAAAATCTTTAAAATCTCTTTCTATTAGAGTTAAGCTGAAACTAATGCTCCATTACAATTGCATACTGGAGTCCTTGGAGACTTCTTAAGTACCCACTTCAGGGAAGAGCTGCTTTATTCCAGTGTGCAGTGAGTATTTGGGCAGTCCTTGCCTTTGTCCCTGGAATCTCGAGTGAGTCTTACGTCTCTGTTCCCACCTACAAAGTGGGGAAAAGTGCCATAGAATAAGGCACTTGGGAGTGCTCAGACACTGTGATGATTATGACAATGAGGAAGGGACATTTTAAGCATCTGAATAAATCAGAGCTAGATGCTAAAGGAGGGCAAGCATGACATTTGAGCCAGGTGCTTTTTGCATAGTAGCTCTTTCCATTTACCACTCCTTCAGGGCTGAAACTTTAGTTCAGTAATTTTTGTTGCCTTCTATTGACATTCTTTCCAAGTTTAGTGCTCTATTTCTGAAGAAATAAATTAGACTGTGGTATAAAAATTTTAACTCAAGGCCACTCAATGTATTGACAGATTTCTTTATGCTGGGTACAAATTAACACCTCTTTCCAAAACACCTTGTATTTCCAGTTACTGCTGGGAACTCCTGTTCAGTTTATTAATTTCTGAGATTCAAGCCAGGTTGGGGGTAGAGACAGAAAGAGGGAGCATATAGATTTTTAACTGAACTACCTTGTCTTTTAATCTGGGATATCTGCTTACGACATTATCTATTCTGCGCAGAACTGAGGGAAATATTATCCCAGGTCTTATCATACTTGCAGACATATTAGGAATGTTCAAGTTTTACACCCAGAGCACACTCACTCAGCTGACTTCCACCTCTTCCAGTGCACAAGCTGATGTGTGAGCATCATGCCTTGAGCAGAAAGACCATTACAAGCTTTGTGTATGGACCATGTGCCTGAATTCTGCCACTCTCCCACAGCTCCACTGGATTTCAGCCTGACCATCTCTCCTAGACAATGCCTCTGTCCTCAGCGCTCGTTGCCTGATCTCATCTAGTGTCTGCCTGAGGTTTGCAAAACATGGGCACAGGGAACCAAGCTGAAGGTTTCATGCTGTCTCTGCTTATGCACTGAGGCCTTTTCTGAAGTGTGCTCCTGTATAAAAACAGGAATTCAAAACAAGTGTTCCAAGCCACGTTCCAGCCTGCAAGCCTGGGCCTGCTGATACAGGCTGCTATTTGGCTAGGAGCACTCATCAATCAGGCTTCAGGAGTGGACAGAAAGCATTTACAGCCAGCAGCCTGAGCCACAAAATCTAAAACTCAGCAAGACCTGCTTATAAATAGTATGAAACAAAGTAGTGAAAATTAATCTTGTGTATCTGCAGGGGTTTTTAGGTTGGATCTTTTTTCAAGATGGAAAACAAAGGTCTATTTCTGCAGCAGTTATGAGGGTTTTTCACTTTGAATTATCAAAGTTATTTCAGGGGAAAAAAAGATGAAACGCTACCAAAAAAAAAAACCAAAAAACCAAACCACTCCTGCCTTCTCTTCTTTCTCCTTGCTATGGCCTAGTTTCAATCAATCATGGCAGCACAAAGCGTTGATGTGACATTTGGCACAACCAATTTGATGAGGAAGAATCTTAGAGAGTCACAGAATTATACAATGGCTTTTGTTGCAAGGAACACTAAAGATCATTTAGCTCCAGCACCCTGCCATGGGCAGGGACACTTTCCATTAGACCAAGTTTCTCAGAACCACATCCAGCCTGGCCTTGAACATCGCCAGGAGCAACCTGTTCCAGCATCTCACCACCCTCACAATAAAGAATTTATTCCTAATATCTAATCTAAATCTATTCTCCTTCACCTTAAAACCATTTTTCCTTGTCCTATCCACTCCATTGTGAAAAGTCCAGTTCTCTTGGAGTCCATTTAGGTACTGGAAAATGCTATAAAGCCTCCTGGAGTCTTCTCTTTTCTAGGCTGGACAGCCCCAGCAAGGGCAGGTGAGCGCTGAGGGGTTGGTGGGTGTGTGAGCTGCATCCTAAAGAAGATCAGTCACTGATGATGCAAATTCTTCTTCTGATGGTAGTTGATTCAGTTTGATGCTCCTGCCCATTTCTCCTCTCTCCTCTGAAAAGGTTGGTACCCCCACCTCTGTGCTGGATGCCTCCAGCTCTTTGTGTAGCTGCCATCCAATCATGCCAGTGGAAACCTGGATGGAGAGCAGGACCTCCTGATCCAGTGTGGAAAGAGGAGCATCTTAAACCCAGAAAAGTGAGTCACCCCCTTGGTCATTAAAATGTTGAGGGACAGTTTTCTTCCCTGCAGCAGCACTATTTCTTATTACTAGGAGGGAGCAGCTGATGAAACTGGCTTTGCTTGCATGAGCAGGGAGTAATGTCACGACCTGTGATCCATCCACAGGTGCTTTTTCAGCTTTTCCATAGCATGTTCAAAAGTACAGAGACAGGGACATCAGCTGTGTAGGAATCTGGCCAGACAGCAGACAGACTGGTGATAACAGTGCTCAGGAAACAGAGCACAGCATGGCAGCACTTGTCTGAGGACCCTCCAGGAATCTCAGCAAGATGGGTCTTTCAGGGAGTGTCAGCAAAAGGAAGATTATGTCCCTCAAAAATAATTGGTGTTTTTCTGATATCTTCCAAGTGAATTTCAGATGCAGCTCTATGCTATTATTAAACATGAAATAATGCAAAGGGAGGGGGAAGCAGCTCTATGCACAGGTACTCTGCCAGCATTTTCTAAACTTGTGAAATCTTTTAGGCTGGATGTCTGATGCTGGCAGTGTCCAGGAGAGAAAGGGAAGGAGGGTGCAGAGAAAATAATTGCTGAAATGTGTATATTACTCTAAAAAGAAACAGCAATCAAAGAGTAAAGGGGTACATTTGAAAGAAAATAGACTTAGCTAGTTGTTTCAACTCCCTTCCTGTCCTTGGAGGATTTTGTTTAGGCTTCTGCCTGACAAGCCTGAAGGAAGGACCTCAGTTGCTCATCTCAGCCTTATGGATTTGTGCCAGATTTCTGGTCACATTTATACAGACTTGTCCTCAGCAGAATAGAAAAATGTCCTATTTTTAGCAAACTCAAAGATCTAGCATATGGCCTGCAGTCTATCATCCTGAGCCCTGGATGCCCATTGCATAAAAGGAGCAGGGTTATTTGGGATCACTGCCTGCATGGGAAGACCTCCAAGGACAATCTCAGTGGTGTCAGTGTTTCAGGAGGTGATATTCTTTCTTCTGAGTCCATGAGTCATCTTCCTTAATGTCACTAAATTTTTTGTGTGAAGCAAAAGTCATGAACCTCACTACTTTTGGCCAAGTTTCAAGTTTTACAGCATCTACAATAATTTTTCAGAAGGGTGATTCTGCCTCCTGAGATAATGGTACGTTATGGCTATTCCTCCTAAAAAGCTGTCATGGATTTCTTTTGAAAATCTGGTCTCTTACTTTGTATTTTGTTGTGAATTCTTTGGCCAGTCTAACTCTGAAGGAAACGAGATATTGTAGGAAAAACATTGATGTGGACCATAAAATGATCTGTGTTTATAAATGTTTTAGCAAGATCTACCCTGGTATCTTTGCCATTCTCTCTTTTCTTGAATTTGTTACCAAGAAAACAAGGGCGCTGATGCATTGGTTATTACCACCATCAAATTTGAACATTATCATGCAGAAGCAAGGGGAAAATGTATTTTAACCTAATTGCTCTTCTGTGTGGATCTAACAGAGCACATCCATGACATGGATATTAGACAATCCTGCCATTGCTGTGGCCTGTCCAAGCCCTAAGTAAAGGGTGATGCATGGATGGACTGAAGGGTTCAGGTCTGATCTAGATGCCTTCTCCTTCAACCTGGATGTTTTTGTCTGTGCAGACCAAAAAGTCCAAGATTCATCAGCTCACAATGGTTGGATGTGAAACAAGGCCAGTCATTTCACCTAATCCATAATCTATAGACTTTGTGGATTGCATCTGTTTGTTCAGGATAATGTCTCTTGTGTAGATGCAGCTGCAAGTTCCATTTTTTGAGGCCTCCTTCTTTAGATGTAGGTGAGAGGCTGACTCATCTCGGGTCATCTAGTCCTAAGACTCACCTATTCCTAAAACAAATTTTTCTCTGGGAGTAACCACTGATTATGAAGATAGTCTGTCATTACTAGCTTGGGTTAAAATATCTTCCAAAAAGGTCTTGATGTTTTCAGTGAAAATTACAAGATTAGATGAGGTAAATATAATATCTTTCCATATAAGTCTTTCAAACTCTGAGGCTGGAGGCATCTTGAGGTATTTATGAGCAAAATCTTCCCAAGCATTACCTAATTTGGAGTGAATGATTATGACAAATTGATATTATTAAATGTTTGTTAAGAGTTTCTTCTTTCCTAAGAGGAAGGTGAGTGAAGCAGAGTACATTTTTTTCTCTTTCCTTTCTTATAAGGGAAAGAAGCAATTCTGTTTATTCCCAATAAGTGTCTTAACAAAAGTTTTTCAGCTGCATACTATAATACCCCCTAACTACTGGGTGGGGTGAAATCACCTTAACAAAAATAACATAAAATTTCACTTTTTCCACAAGCTGCATAATGGAATTTCTGTCACCTTTTGTTTGGTCTGTCCTGCATAGAAACTCTAGGTTTGTAAAAATGCTGGGGTTTTTTTGTTGGTTTTTTTTTTTTCTGTTTGTTTTAGTTAGTTTGTTTGTTTTCATTAGAAACATTTTATTTCTTTGAGGGTTTTGGGACGTTTTATATTTTGCTTCTTCATTTGGTTCACAAATACCAAATCTGTTTCATCTGCAATTTTCCTGCTTACACAAACTTACACAAATAGTTTGATCAGTTCAGTCCCAAACAGGTTTATTTCCACCCATTCTGAAAGGTTTCTACCTCACCTGTGTCAGTACCTCACAACAAAAACATGCAGCACTATGTGTCAAAAAAACCCTAATCCAATTTTTACTCTCCTTAACATGCTGAGTTAGAATTTTATGGTGATGCAGGAGCTGTTATTAAATCAGCTGTGTCACCCCTGCAACACAGATCAAGGGAAAGTCTGGAAGTGGGAAACTTAGACCTCTTTTATCCTCACTTTTAAGCCAGAGCTCCAGGCTTATGCATTGGCTGTGTTTACACTGATAGTGAGATACTGACCTAAATCTGCCACCTGTATTTACAGTATGTACTGTGCACCCTGTTTATGCTACAAATGCACAGCTCCAGTTGACTCTAGAAGCTGTCCAGCCCCATCTGGGAAGTTCTGCTGAGGCCTGTCTGTGCCTCTGAAACATCCTTGAAAACCATGGGCTGTGGGCAGTTGCCATCAGCAAACACCAACCCTGCCTCTCCTGCTCCTGATTTTCTTCCCTTTTGCATCTGGCATCTTGTCCCTATTGCCTAGTCTTAGAAACAAGCCCAGAAGATACAAGACCATTTCTGAGAAGGACCTGGCACAACAGAGATTATTGCAATCAAACATGTTATGAATGAGGGAAGAGTGACTTATCAATTTGATCTTGGGCAAGGACAATTCTCAAATTTGGCCTGAAACAGGTAGACCAATAGATCAATAGACCTCCCTGTAAGACAATCTCCATCGGCTTTCAAACCTTAACCTCTGTATCAGAGAGACTTCACTCTCTGCTTAACATCAGGGGTGTATACTGAGACTGCAGTCAGAAAGATATGGCATTATCTTAAGGGTGGAAACATTCCTAAACACCTGAGTTAGCCTCAAGTGAGATGTGCCAAAATGCAGAAAGAGTTCCAGTCAAAGCACCTCACACTGACCATGTTTGCTCTGAGCTTTGTTGTTAAGGCCTCCCTGTAATCTGAAGCATATTTAAACTTCTGCATTGCAAACTCTACCCTCATTCTCAGTTCCCCCTGTGTCCCCATCAGTTCCCCTGATGCTTTCTTTCAGCAACAACAAATGCCGTTTTCTTCCTTCTTTTGTCTGAGTCTTTAGCAAACTCTCATTATCCCTCCTTGCTTTTCCACAAACCTTGAAAGGCAACTGGGTGGTGAGCAGTTATTGTAGATGGCTGTCACGGGGCCCATGGGCTCTGCCAGCTATTCCTGCACCCCTTTGATGCTGCTGAAGTCTAATTCCTCATGTGAGGAGGGTCCACTCCCAGAGCACATTGTGCATCCCAGAGAGAACAAGCTCTGATTGTGCTGCCAGTCAAAGCACAGCAGAGTGCTGCTGGGGCTGATAATGGGAGACACAAAGGTGGCGGAGATCACACACTACGGAGGGGAGGGAGAGAAAGACAGACAAACTTTATTGGAGTTCAGTGGTTGAGAAGAATAGCCAGGCTCAATTGGAAGACGGTGGAACAGAAACGGAATTTCCACAGAGGTGGTGGAAAAGAAAAGGGATGGTGTTTTATCAGTTCAGTAAAGGGCTGAGATTTTTCTTTGAGCATTGACAGACCTTCTGTTTTTTGAGCTGGTTCTTTGGCTTCTAGCCCAACATTTATTGTTCAAGGAAAACTACTACTTGCAGTGCTTTTGAGGCAGAGAGAGCATGTTAAAAATACTGGCTTTTTAGAATTACCAGATTTCAATATGGGTAAAATCTTAAGAATTTTTCTCTTTCTTTCTTCCTTTCTTCCTTCACCTTCCTCCTCCTCCCTTCCTTTTTAAGGTAACCGGCAAAAAATCAAACAACTTTTTTTCCCCATTTTAGAAAATGTTTCCAGCTGGGGAAAGCCTTTGAACTGAGGCAAGGCCACCAGCCATTATAGGGACAAAGTGGAATAAGGATTATGAAAAGGCTACTGGTGAGTGGAGGGACTTATATTTAGAAATAAAATGGGAAGAGAAATTCCTTGAAAACTAGATTTTAAAAAATAAATGTAGTGGACTTTCCCTAGTTTTTGTTGTAATTTGTTCCATGCTGTGTATCCATTCCATAATGTGTTTTTGAGTAATTTTATACCACTAGCCAGGTGTGCTGTGAATAGCTATGCTGACTTTCAGGTCCATTGAATTTATCCAACACTAAAGATGTGGCAGCATACATCGTATTGTGCAATTAATAGAAATCTGAGCTGTAAAACACCATTTCAGATTTAAAGCTCTGCTTTTTGGAGATAACAGGGTTTGAGATTCTCTTCTTATTAGCATTCAATAGGACTGAAAATGAGACAGTTACAATCAAGCACATATAAAGAGGATGAGAAAAATTAAGTGTAGGCCCTCTTCAATATAACAAACTTATTTCACTAAAATGATAAAATGAAGCAGAGTTTAAAAGGAAGATGATAAAGAGTTGGAGACAACAACAACACGCAGAAAAAAAAGTTTCTTATTCTCAGTTCTTTCCTTAGCTGTTTTCAGGATGCCCTAATGATCACCCCACAAGTCTGAAGTCTCTAGGTCCTTGGGATAGCATCTTTAGTCTGCCTTCCTGCCCCCTAGGTCTGAACACAAGCAGGGGAGATATCAATGTCCATAGGCATCTCTAACAATGGTGTACAGTATAGAGTTTAAAAGGATGAATAATCAATTTTATTCCAGTTTATATTATATGTTATATCCCTTTCCCTCCCTTCTCAGGCTTTTCTTTCTAATATGATGGTGCCCTTGTTCTTAAGACTCACTTCAGCTCACTGTTTGGAAATCACCTATCACAGTTAAAGGAATGAGGCAATATGAATAATAAATTTTTTAGATATGAAAGGATATGTTGAATAAATGTATTTACATTTTCTCTCTTTGCAATACGTTCTTTACACTATGTGCTTCAGACTGATCAAATATTATAACAGAAATAACTGGATAACTTATTCCATTAAAAGAGAACATATTAATATATAGAATATTATTCCTTTATCATATCAATTAACTTTTTAAACTACATTTGAATCACACTATGAATTTTGGCATTGAATTTCCTAGCATTTGCCAGATGACTAATCAGGTCAAGATCACTTTATTGCAACAAACTTGTGGTGGAATGATCTGTAATACCGTGGCAGAAGTGGTTTGTGACATAAATATATGCATCTTCATTTGCATACAACCATTTCAGTTTTGCCATTTGGCACCTCCTTGAATAGGAAGTTAACTCCCCTTATTCCTTTAAATATTGGCCTGTGGCCTGTTCAATATTAAATAAATTTGCAGTTAGACTTCTTGAGACCATGCCTTCCTCAAAATTAAGCAGAATTCATCTTTGAAATAATTCCTTTGCGATCTCTGCCACCTCCTTGTTACCTTTAAGAGTACTATTTTATGATCTGGTTGTTACCAGATATTATGGTTTTAACCAGTGATATATTAGATGAGAAATGGCAGGCCCATTTGAAACAAAAAAACAAAAAACAGCAAAAGAATGTATGAAAGTACATATATGTAAGAAAGTCACCAATTTTGATAATGCCCCTTTAAAGTTTTACTGTTGTACTTTCAGTATAGTGCTTCAATTTGTACCAGCACCGTGACTGCTCTGACAGGTCAGCCCTTATGAGTTATGGTGAAGCAAATCTGAGATCAGTATCCAGTCACTTAATTCTGTGACCAGCAGTAAATATTACCTGTGAGCTACAGATGAATTAGTGACACTATGGAACTAATGTGAACTGGGATTTCTGAGGGATGTACTTTGCACAGAACAGCACCACTGATAAACACATTTTCATATTGTCCTTTTCAGCAGAGCACAAGTATTTTAATTCCTTGGGCTTAGCTTGTCAAAGAAGTATTTACCAAGCAGGTCTCCTCATGCTGGGGGTATACCAAAACTTGGGGAAAAAATATTATTTATAGAAGGGTGACAATGTTATGTGATGGTTCTTAGAAGAGATATAATGCAGGTGGTTGCCCCTGATTTTGCCCCTGATTTTGCTCCAGCAAGAACAGCAAGCCAAGAAGGCTGTGTGCCCCTTTGCTTCAAGACTTGTTATTGGAAGGGCAAATTCCAGCCTAATACCTTTGGATGTTGTTAGGATGGTTATTTGACCCCAACATAAAATGGTAAATAAATTGTGCATTACTTCAACATGGATTCATGCTTTGTTCCAGGAGCTGTTCTTTCTATCCCTTTAACTGGTTAACTGAAAGTCTTTCTCAAATGTTGTTATCTATGTTCATGCATGTGCTGATTCGGGCTGGAGCAGAGTTAATTTTCTTCATAGGGGCTGGTATAGAGTGATATTTTGGATTTGTGCTGGAAATAATTTTGAATTCAAGGATGTTATTGCTGTCAAGTAGGGCTTACACAGAGTCAAGGGTGTCTCTGCTCCTCACCTCACCAGTGAGGAGGCTGGGGCTGCACAAGGAGTTGGGAGGGGACACAGCCAGGACAGCTGACCCCAATTGACCCAAGGATCATCCCACACCATATGATGCCGTGGTCAGCATAAAAATCTGAGGAGAAGGAGGAAGGAGGGGGACATTTGGAGTGATAATGTTTGCCTTCCAAGTCAGTGTCATGGGTCATCACAGTAGAGATGGACGCAATGACACGACACTCCACGTTCATGTGGCAACAGCCAACCCCTATTGAGTGTGTTCTCCTTATGTGGTTTTGGAAGTCCATGTGGTTAGTCCTGATTGGCTGAATTAGTTGCCCCCGGGCTAACTGGCCAATGGCTGCCCATGACCCCAGCGGCCCAGACGGGTCGAGTTACGTAATTGAGGTAGTTATATAATTAGTTATATTTCAGTTATAAAATTATAATTAGGACTATTTATAACTGTGAGGCCTCTAGGCCAGCCGTTAGCCACCGCAATGGGTGCTAGAGCCCTGCTTTCCTGGGGATGGCTGAACAGTGCCTGCCCATGGGAAGTGCTGAAAGAATTCCTTCTTCAGTTTTGCTGGCATATGTGGCTTTTGCTTTACCTATTAAACTGTCTTTATCTCAAGCCACAAATTTTCTCACTTTTATCCTCCTGATTCTCTTCTCCATCCCACTGGGGGAGTGAGTGAGTGAGTGAGTGAGTGAGTGAGTGACTGGTTGGTGAGTTGCCAGATGAGGTTAAACCACAATAGTACATACAGGATGAGAGATCTCTTCCAATTTTAACTATTTAATCATAAACATAAAAGATCCCACATAATCTTCTGGGAGCAGGAGACTGCCAGCTGCCATGCCCTAGTCAGGGTCTAATTATATACAATGTGACTAATTATATTTCACTTAAACAAAATTCTCCATAAAACTTCTGTTTAAAAGTTTTTCTGTATTGCTCCTAAAACCTGATTGCATTTGTGAAAGCATAATTTCCACACTACTGCCAAAATGTACTTTAAGGGTGTGTGAGTTATCACTCACATATGCGGTTGTTAAGAAAGCACTTAGAAGACTTATGGGAGGAAAAGCACATCGTGTCACACAAACAAAAACATGATTGCTGGGTGAAATTATCACAGAACAAGGACAATAATAAACAATTACTTGGTTGTTACAGGCTATGTCAATAAGGTTAATATATCTCTGTATTATCACTGTATCTGAGCCTTTTTGTGGCAGGCAGCATGCAAACATGGTATAAACTCTGCTATGACCCCTGTGTTTGTAGAACCTAAAAGAACTCTTAATTTCTAGAGAGACTTGACTTTTTGATTTGCCCTTTACTTCAGCTCCTTGGTAACAATAATATTTTGTCATTTTTTGGGCCAAGTATTGTTCATATTCAAAGATGATCCTGTATGTTGAGAATGGAAGTTATGATGTGGGTCTGTCGTTCCTGTAACAGCAAATGGGAAGCTCTTCCTTCTCCTGGGTGAGAGAAGTTGTCACACTCCAGAATCTAGAAAAAAATCCTGTCCTGACAAAGTCTTGATCCCGTGAGGAAGGATTATCCACACAACAGGTTTGCTGCTGTCAGCTAGATCATTCAAAAACACCATCTCCAAGGGTCAGTCTCAAAAAATATATCTTCCCACCCATAAAGTGATTTCTACTGTTTATAGCTTCTGAGCAGAAAAGAAGATCAGTAAAAAAAGACTGTTTTAAATGAGGGAAGAATATGCTCTGGACTACTGCATGGCTCCCTTTCCAAGGACAAAATACATTAATGGAAAAAAACTCTTTCTCAAGAGTTTCCAAATTTTTGGTGAGTGAACACAGAGGAATGAATAATGAGTAATGAACTAAGAACTATTGATGCAGAGACTATGAATATGTGAAACTCTCACACAAACCTTTCCCTTCTGATTCTTAAGAATTCACCCTATTTTGAGCAGGAAATAGGATGTTTTACAGTGTCACAGCCTGCTTTCATCTGGTCATGCCTCACATGTGAAATGAAAACTCTTATCCTTTTGCCTCTCTTTTCTCCCAAATGCTTTCCTCCAAATGATTGTCTCCTGAAATTTGGTTAATACTTTCAATTTTTATTCCTTAAGGCAGTGAGCCACAAACTTCTCCCTTGAGGATCTTTGTAGTTAACTGAGATCAGGAAATAATGGTTTTGGTCAAAATGTGTTGGGTTTTTTCGTTGTTTTTTTTTGTTTTTTTTTTTTTTTTTTTTTTTTTTTTTTTTTTTTTTTTTTTTCTGACAGTATTTTTTTTTGTTAACAACATCACCTTTGTTTAGTAATGTTGTTAGCCTTTTGATAATCAGTGGCTTTGTTTAGCACTGCCTTGTGATGCCTTTTGACCATGATTCAGGAGCTATTTGAGGACATGCCTACAGCTCAGTGACCTCAAGGATTCCGTATGACCAGACTCATCAGCAGTGCTTATTCATGTGAATGAAAGGATGCAGGTCTCTGTGGTTATAATTAGGATTCTGTTGAAGGATTCAGCTGAATGGGTTCTTCAGACTAATATAACTTGAGAAACATTGACTGACCAGCCTTGGCTATGGCTTTTCAAGTTATTTGTTTCTTTCTACTAAAGGTTAAGCTTGATATTAATAACTGATTGCAGGAACAATGTAGAACAATGCATCAAATGAACCAGCTGGAAAGATAAGCTGGTAAACTTCCAATGAATTGAGTCTTCTTTATCTGAGGTGTAATGCTGACCACAATCATGAAATACTATAGCCTAAATGGAGTCATTTGAGGAAGAAACATATGCTCAGTTATCATTTAGACATTCAGGCATTTCATTACATTGCAGCAATTTTTCCTTTGTCATAATTCAGCAGAAAATTCTATTTGCAATAGAAAATTAATTTTCATACTTATGGTCTGCTACAGACATTATCATGATTTGTTGTCAACATAAATTATCAAGAGGTGTTACCTTGTACAAAATTATTTAACATATAACAATACTTTAGAGGAAATACAGGATCTTCTCGTATCTTTTACCTGTGTGTCCCTCAAAGGGAATTTCATTTGGTTGATTTATAGTGGCAGAGGAAAGACACTAACTTTTGTTGTTTTACCTTCAGGTTTATTAATTTGTACCAGTTAACTCCTTGAATGAAATTCTAATGCTGTTTTTCATTTATTTATACCTTGCCAGATCATGCCAGATCCTGACCACATTTAGCTCTCACCTATATGAGGATTTAATCTGCTGACAATTTTATCTGGCAATATATTCCATTTGCTTTTCTGCTGGTAGATAATCTTTTAATAAAATATAATCCAAATACAATTAATAATAACAAAATATAATCCAAATATAATTAATGATTAAAGTTGTCATTTGAAAGGTAAAAACATTTGATCTTAAGAAAGGTGTCTATGCCAGCAATTCAGCCAAGTATTTGAATAGGTATTTAAGTACCATGAGAGACAGGCTAGGAATGTGGTGTGATGTGAATTCCCCTTAGTGAGGGCTTCTAAGGTTGATGGTTGAATAACCGTGTGGGAATGATGACATTGAAGGAGCTGATTCAAGCTGAAGGCAGAGAGCTTAACTAGGTGATAATTTTGTCCAGCTGACATTCTCTACCATTCAGTTTTCTGTGTGAGTAAACTCCAGTGCAGAAAAAACAACCAGGCAGTGTCTCAAAGAATTTGAATTAAGTCTGGCTTAGGAAAGCAAAGTGAAAAAAGTTTGCTACCCTGTGAATGAGCATTGTTTGATGGGATACACAAAGTGCTGAATATGACCTCAAAAGAAGGTAACACCTGAAACTATTAATCCAGCAAGTGAGATAAAAGGGTATTATTAATACCTTGAATTGTTTATATTAACTAAAAAAAAAGGGGGAGAGGAAAAATGTGTTTCAATTTTATGAGTATAGTGTGTTTATTTGTTCACTAATGTCTGAAAAGCAGAAAGTCCTGAACAAATGAATGAGTCAAGGGTTCTTGTATAAAAGCTTATAAATCATATGAATTCTAATTTAATAGCAGAATAATAGAGAGCTTTAATAAGGATTGATTCTTGTTTGTTATAGCTGTTATCCAAACATAAGAGTAAGATACCATCCTCAAGGAGACATCTGGAAAATAGTATGCACCACAATGGAATATTCATGGATCATGATAACATACAGTTCTGTTTGCTAATTTTTTATAGTGAAAGCAGTAAAGCTATTTAAAAAACAAAGTCACAGCTGATGAGTTTCAATCCTTATTTCAGTTTCTTTTAATTAAAAGCTCAATAGACAAAAGCTTACAATAAGTTTATCTTCTAGACTAACAGAGCACAGCATTTCATTTGTTTGAAGTAACTCAGAGGGCTGCAAAATAATAATAATTAAAAAGTTAAAAAATGAAACAAGTTTGTGTGGAGATGTTTGCACTCAGATCAATCTAAAATGATGAAGTATTTTGTATGATTTCCATAGACCTTGAACCAAATCCCTAATCATTGCTTAAACATAGCATCAGTTTTGCTTTCATGATTTGCAGCTGATTTTGCACTCACTGCTCTGATAATGAAAAGCTGTGTGGCATAAATCAGTATGTCCTCTCTACCACTGAAGACTATCAACCCAAAACTGCACAACTTTAACTGAGTGAAAGTGTGGGCCAGTGAAGAATTTCCAGTCTCCCAGGCAGAGAGCTTTTCTGTCTGTCATTTGTTATTGGTCTCAAGCAGAAGGTGAGACCCACATGACAGCAAAGAGCCACCAATAAAGGACAAGGCTCCAATTTGTTTGTGACTACACAGACTTCAAACACAAAAAGTAATCAAACTTCAGCTGAAAATCAGTGGATTCAGACAGGACCAGACTGAGGATTGCGAGGAATCTGGGGCCTTTTTTATTAAACACTTGTCTAGCTACATACGCTGTATAACATTTGTCGTCCTCATCGTGCATCATTTCCTTCCTCCTCATTCTTCCTAATAATACCAGTCTGGAGTTCAATAAAGTTAGAACTACTATCAATATACAGGTCTACAATAGTCTAAAGATTTTTTTAAACATTAATTCTGTCTCTGTTTATCTTTATGCCTCCTTCATGCCCTGAAAATCCATTATCAAGTGATAGCAGGCTTCAGAAAGGTCAAAGGCCCCATGTGTGACAATTTTCATTATAAAATCAAATGTTCCAGAAGCTTATTTCTAGATGCATTAACACTTTTCATAACATCTTGGTGATTTGTGCTGACATCAGTGTCCATATTCAAAATAAATACAAAAATGTTGCTTTTAGTTAGAGTTTTGGTCACTTTGTAAACAGATTATATAGCTCCCTTTGCAAACAGATTGTATAGCTATAGAAGGTAGGATTCATGACAGTGTGCCAAGCCGCATCCACATTGCCTATGGTAGATTCCCAAATGTTACAGGCAGGAATTGGGCAACTGTTTTTGGATACTTCTTCACCAAAAAAATACCCATTTTCAGGGTCATCTAAACAGTTCACAGATAATTTTGGGGGAGGCTAGAATGAAGTGGGGAGGAGATGGAGAAATGGAGAGTATAGATATATGTATTCACACAAATAGTTCCCAGGGAACTGTGGTTATCAATAAAAATACATTTTTCCCCTCCAAAACACGGGGAAATTGCACTTAATCATTACTAAAAAAGGAAATTAAGTAAGTCTTAGCTGTGTACTTCTTTTTTTGCCTTATGGAATACATGGACAAACCTAATTTTACTAATTTTGTAAAGTTAACTGGTAAATTTTGAAGACAATTCATTTTTTATGGGCTAGTCATGAAGACCTCACTGTAAATATTTTCACCATGCAAAATGCTTGCAGCTGGGGCTGCGGAACAAACCTGTGTTGCATTTCAAATCCTGAATTGATTCTGTTCAGGATTGTCTACATCTCTATCACCCAGTGATAATTTAATATCCTTCAGCACACCTTTTCCCTGCTGCCTGTGGAGTCATCCCTACTTGCCTTGTTAATTATTTTTCTACCTTTAAACAGGGAAGGGAAGAAAAATGCTCAAATGAGCTGATGCTGGTGAAATCGTCTTACCTGCAGCAGACACAGTTGCTGGAATGTTTACTAAGACCCTCCATCCTTTCATGCCTGACAGGCTTAATGAGCCCAATGGGTACAGCTCTCTGTGTGGCTTGAATGTCTCAGCAGCTTTTCAGTAATGCTGCCTCCCTCTGAGTTTCAAGACATGAAAATATTAATTACTCATTCACGATATGAACAACCTGTTTTTATTTTATTTGTTGCAAGTTTACCACCAAATCGTTCTCTTTTTGTTGTCTTTTAATTTGTTGGGTTTTATTCTGGCAAAGGAAATAGCGGGTAAGCTGGCAAATTTGAAGATGACTCACAAGAACCAAGGATTGTTTTCAGTTTGTTTTTTTCTCTCCAACATAAATATTTTTACCCTGTTCAGAAATCTGCTGCTTGGAAGAACCTCCCCAGTTTCTCAGTCAGTACTGAAGGCAGATACAACACACTCCACGTTACAGATAATAATAATAGAAGGAAGTCCGTGACATTTCATCTACTTATTTTAGTGTCTGTGATGTAAAGCTCACTGATGACACCCAAGGTGTCTTGCAGAGATAAGGCGATACTGTTTGCTCATATTTTGAGGGAAAATTTTCCTGTCTTCCATTTAAATATTTACAGTGAGTACATTCATCAGGACAGCTGCTTTCAATAAGGAAGCGCAGCTGGAATTATGTGCTTGTGTGCTGAGTAATTTATTTTACATTTTACAGGCCATAATTTAGGAACAGAATGCTAATTTCAGTCTGAATTTTCTGGGGATTATAGGCTTGCAGAGCACGTGGTGTCCTTGACCAGCAGATAGTGAGCAGATCCCTTAGTCAGAAATGCAGTTTTAGGATTTCAAACTAAAAGAAGGAAGCTTTTTACCCCTCAGGTTTCCTTGAGAGAAAGCTAACTCAAGGTACCTCAATAACTTATCTTCAAATAATAAAGTTATATCCCTGTTCCAGACTATATCTGCCAAAATTAACAAGTCAGACCAGGGAGAAAGATTGGGTTAATACTTTTCACTTGACTACAAATTAGAAGTGTATTTCTGGGATTTAAATGAACAGAGCCTCTCCAGCAAACCATAACTCCTCCTCCTCCTGAGCTTGGCTCATCCTGAAGGAAAGGATATCTTTCCTCTCTTTCTATTTGCAGACCTGAGCCCACAACCACAATGAAATGTTCTGCCTCAGAAGCTCTGTGGTGCTTCTTGCAAATTTTTGGGCTGCTACAGAAAGGTTGGAATGGTTCTTTAAGCAAATGGGTATATGCTGGGTATCGACTCTGAACTTATCAGAGAAGCTATACAGGAACAACAGATGTGCAGGAGTGAAAGATTTGATGTTAATTTCTCCAATCCATCCAGTCCAGCCAAAAGACATGGAAAAGACTAGAATTAAATATGTGGCCTGATGGATGGGTCCTGCCAGCAGGACCTTTATTTTCTTGACTAAAGGATGGTGGTGTAAAGAGGAAGAATGCATAAGGAAATTGGGAGTAAGTTCCCTTTGTTACAGACTTATTAGTGAGAAAAGATATAAATGAGACTGACATTGTTATAGGCCCTAAGTGTGACCCAGATGTTGATAACTAGAAAAAGGTTAAAGGAGGAAGAAAAATAATGAGTCAGTCTGCTGAACAGGTGCAGGAAGCATGAAGAATAAACAGGAGAATCTGGGAATCTTAATTGTAATATACTGAACTCAGCTGGCAAAACAGAAAGCTGGAGGATGTGAGTGCAAATAACTGAATTATGACATCATCATGTTCATGATGGTTCATGCCTTTTTCTGTAGTGGAATTGCCATTTCCAACATATTACAAGCTTAAAATTTCCCCTCAACCAACAGGTACCCTTTCACCAAATCAGGTGCTATAGAGGAGGCTTTGCACTGGGAAATATCTCTCAGGCATTTTTCTCTGAGAAACAGCAAATATTACACAGTACCCTACAAAGCAGGTTCCTGGCACTGCTACGTGTTAATGCAGAAGCACCACAATTTGAGGCCCACTCAAACCCTAGCAACCTGATTTATGTATTCATGATTTTCCTTCTTTAAGAAAGAATTTTGCACTATCCTTTTTTGGTTTTTATAGAAATTAAATAAACATTAATGTTGATAGTTGAATTATCTTCATTAGATTTCAGGGCA
The DNA here is from genome assembly GCA_013399945.1 of Ploceus nigricollis. NCBI lineage: Eukaryota > Metazoa > Chordata > Aves > Passeriformes > Ploceidae > Ploceus > Ploceus nigricollis. The sequence continues at coordinate 542,119 of VXBC01002422.1, read as the reverse complement.
AACAGGCTCCTGAGGTGAAGAAAAGCAACTCAGATTTCACAGAATATTTCTTACCCGTTCATAAACTCAGATTGAACAGCTTTCAGAGGTTGCATTGATATGCATTTAGAAAATAACCTTTTCAACTATGAATATTAGAGATTGGTATGCAAATTTCCAAACACTGATATTTAAGCACTTAAATCCAAAAAGAGAGGCTGAGCATTTGAGGTTTGTGCTGCTCCTACCTACTTGTGTTAAATGAGTTGCCACTTCTGAAAATATGCCCATTGTGACATGTAGACTCTGGAGTATCATATACTGCCAGAAAAAGACATTATATTATTTTCCCAGTGTGATACGGACTTGCTTTAGCAAGTCTATCAGCTGTGAATCAGCTCATTTCTTTAAAAGCCTGGGAGTGGTGTACAAAAGGTAGGCACTGTTTGTAGACTGATTTCTTGAGCTAGCCTGGAGATGCTGCAGTCCATGTGCATGCAATATCACTCTGGAATTCAGAAATAAAAACGGCACTCATAAACTTGACGTAACAAACTCCAGTCTGCAGCAATCCGGAGCAGATAGCAGAAGAGTAATGCTAATGGAGAAGTGAGTGTTCTTTAAGACAGCTGATAAAACACTCATTGAAGCTATATTCTTATCTGCATCACTCTCATCCTTGAAAAGGTATTTCCAGTTGATTCTTAGAGAATTTTTAGATGGTATCTTTGTAAAGAAAATGGTAGCTATTTTTTTCTTTCCATATCTAAGCACTTTTGCAGCTGTGCTTCTTTCTTCCCTCTTTATCATTGGCACTAACTTGACATGTGAGACACGAATCATATGTGATTGAAATATCTATCTCTATGCCACATTATGGTGTCCTATCAATAAAGCCATATTTGTCACGGAAATCCGTCATTCCTCCATTTTAGCTCTTTATCAACAACAAAAGCTTCCATTTGAATTTCTTGTGTGACAGCTCTGTCTGTAGCAAAACATCCATCTGCAGCACACTTTTTAGCCTGACAGATTAATAAGTTAATAAATGTCTAGATGAAATGAAGTCCAGAGCTCATCTTGGGAATAGTCTCCACATGTTTCAGCTTCAAAGAGCTCACTTGGTTGTCACATGATGTGAGGTTCACATTAAACAAATCTAATCACTTAAAATTGACCTTGCTTGTAATAATACATAAAATCTCGGATACCAGTTTTACAAAGGTTTTTCAGAGTCTGCCCATTTTTTGGGTCTTCAGAGTGAAATATTTTTCAATTATATGGATATAAATAGGAACATGTGAATCAGGATTACAATAAAATGTTTACTTTTTTAGAGTTTGGTCTAGGTTAGGACTGGGGAGGAATCTGGTTTTATTATTAACATACCCTTTAGGTAGATCTGCCTCAAACTCTGGTTTTCATTCAGCCAGAAATTAAAAGTTCTGTGGAGTCTTATCATGTCTTCTGAAGGAGGCATACAGTAACTTAAATACATGCCTGTAGAACTTTACCTTATTACTCTTGTTTTGTTTAGTTGAAGTCACTATTATATTTTAGGTCACTCACAAGCATATTCTCTCAAATCTGGTGTTCATCTGTTTTTCATTTTCATGCACAATAGCCGGATAAAATATCAAATGGCTGTTTTTCTATTACACAGGGCTTCAATCTGTGGGATTTTTCCCATGCGTAAAACATTCATTGTCAGAGCAGGAACAAAACAGCGTGATGAAACAATTAATAACTGTTAGTTCAACTCATTATTGACCTAACCCAAAATGCCATTCGTGGTAATGAAAAGATTTCCAGGGATTTGGGGTACATTAGGTATGAAACTAAGGGTTATGCAAAGTCTTTTACTGTATAAAAGCAATAAATGCTAAAGACTTGTTTGTGCTGATATTGAAATCTCAGTGGTGAGGGGTAGGAGAGGGGGCAGAGAGAGTCTTTAAGATAGAAAGATTTAATTTGCCACTTCAAAGCTGTCAGGACTGCCCTACTATATCAATTCAATTTTAGATATGAAACTTTTCACTCAGATCACTGAATAAAATTTTACCTTACAGTGAGATCTCCCTATATACAAATGCTTGGAGACATTCAGTTATGCATTAGAAAGACTCAAAGGAAAATAATACCTCTATCCCTGGGAAGGATCAGCAGACCTTCAGGCTGAACACAAGGTTATGGTAGGAGGAGATGCCAAAAAAAAGATCAACTGTTAAGTGACATAGTAACATCTAAAATTAGACTTAGGAAAGGTTTCTGGAACACACAGAGCAAATTGCTTTTTCAGGCTGTCACAGATATTTGGGGGAAGGCAAAAGTGAGAAAAATTTTTCAAAATGGAAATCCAAGTTAATCAGAATGCTTATATTTATCAGGGGGAGAGCATGTCTGCAGCACTGATGAATCAGTTGTGTAGCTCCAAGTGTTTCGACTCTTACCTGTGCAGAAAACTCCTTTGTGATGGGTGAATTTGATCAACAAAGGTCTATGGTTTTGTTTTGTGTTACTCACAGAGGAGGCTTTGTTCCTAGATAGAGAGACTGACTACCAGGTGTGTGTATCTCTTATCCCATCTCCCTCTCTACATTACATCCCCCAGCAGTAAGGGCAGGAACACCTTGCCCCTGGAACCTCATGTCCCTCAGGGGGGTAAACCACTGAACCAGCATTACCCTCCTTCTCCTTTGCTGAGGATATAGTGAATCTTTTGAGGTTGTAACTGAATGTTTTTTTTGGAGCAGAGCAACTTTTGCTTTTCAGTCTGGCTTAGCTGTTATTTCCTCAGAACAACCTGCATTGCCACAGAGTGGGCATCTGAGCTGCTGGGTGCTTCCAGCACACACGGTGACTATTCTTTGATCAGAGGAAATGTCCAGTGATCATAGAAGCTGCTACTTGATTTTATGAGGTTTTTTCCACTGGAGCAAGGAATATGTACTCAACTCAGTTTGTAAAGCTTCAATATTATAATGAGATGTAATTTCTGTGTGCACTGAAGCATGGCATGCAATGCCTTTTTTAAGAAGTAGCATTCAAAACAAAGCCCCATTTATCGGGGTCTGTAAGTAATAACACGGAATGGTCAAACAGAAGGTTTTGTTTCTTTTTTGAAAAATAGTCAAAGTTACATAAAGTAATTTTATAATGTTTATGATTTTCATTACATTCAAAACTGGGTATTACAGGTCTTCTTTCAAACTGGAATTTCCCTTTTTGCCACAAGAAAATCAGCAGGGTAATGCTGAAACCATGAATTCAAACACCTAAAAAAGCCAAATTTTTGGCTTTGCTTTCCCTGCTTGAAAGATAACATGTACTATTTGACTCAGTGACAAAACCATTGCTGAGATTGGATATCTGCACTGGATGATATCCATCTGGCCCAGGAGAAGTGCATGTCCTCAACTGTGGTGTTCACACATCTCCGTGTGTAGCTTCAGCTGGACTGTGGTGCACTCAATAGTCTGTGAGGGTGCTGATGGCAGCCTCCATGCCTCTCTTGATGTCATGGAAGGACCTAGATCTTCCTAACAGGAGTCAAAAAGGAAGATGTCTGCAGACTTCTAGGTTTAATAAATGACCCTAAGTTAGATCATGAGTTCGTGTCATGGAGCTGTGGTCCAGATTTCATTTATGCCCTTAACATTCAATAGAATTATTATTGACTTTCATGTTATAATTGGCAATGATTATGAGTTTTCTTAGAGTCAGCCATGGCAGCTCAGTTAATGGCCAGCTCAGCTGGTCAGAGCATAAAACTCATTTGAAGAATTGCCTTGATAGTATCTTCTGGTTTTCTAAAATGAAAGGTTTGAGTGTTTTGCTTGAAATAACTCCATTCTTTAAGCAAATCCCCCTTGCTAAACTACACCTGAGAAACTTAAGTCTTACAAAATTATTTGAGAAAGTTTGAACTCCTCTACAGTTTGAATATACAAGGCAGATCCCCTACCTGAGATCTCATATGTATATGCAGTTCCAGTGACTTGAAATGGTCTCCATATGGTTGCAAGGACCCGAGTAATCAATCTAACTGTACAACTGGAACTAAATTTTATACACAGCATTTCACTGCTTTTAGAAGTTAATCAAAAAGCCTAGTATTCATTCTTATTTGAAATATTAAAAAGAGAAATGTCAAGGAGTGTGGAAGTTCTAGTTGGATAAGCCTCTTGCTCTCTCCTCCCAGGTGTATAGACATATCAAAGTACAAATCCCATGTTTGTATTGCCTTGGGCACTCATGAAAGAAAGCACCCTGAAGTTCCTGATCTTAGAGCCTGGCATTGAGGTGGAAACCTCAGGGCTGTTCAGGTCAGATGGGTCCTGTTCAAAATCCATCTTGGATAGTGGCTTTTTTTGGTTTTGTTACACATACTGTAGCTCTACATGTTTCAATAAAGTTCATTGAGAACACCCTTCTTTAGCTCAGCTGCCTCATGTTGAAGATGTAATCATTGCCACATGTTCTGTAGGTAGGATCTTATCCTCTTCAGATCCTCAGATTGACCACCAAATTTACTGCAGATTCATTCTGACTGTTGTGAAGGGCTTTTAGGGAGAATTGTGTTCTAGGCAAATCCAGATTCTATCAAAAAAGATAAAATACACAGAATACAATGGATTCTCAGGTCCATGTTTTTTCTTAGTAAGAAATAGGTCTGATCGACCTGAGATGTTTTTCTCCCCTTTCCCTATTACCTTCCCAGTACAGGTCTTGCAACCCACCTTCCTAGAAGGAATTCTAATGCCACTTGTGGGATTGCATTATCTTCCTAAATGCTAAGTTGAGGGTGATGTTTGGCTGAGTAAAGAATTGCTGAAGTGAGAGGGACTTCTGATGCTTTAGTTCAATCCTTGCTCAAAAGAAGGCAAGGCCCAGGTATCCCAGGGCCATGAATGATTTTGTTTTTCAGGCAAATAAAGGACATTGTGCTGTGTGGAGTCCTTCACTGTGGATGTGACAATACAGGATGGGATAAATTGCTTCAGATTTTCATCAACCTTTTGTCAAAAGCAATATTGCAGATAGGTTTGGGATGGCCACTGAGATTGTATCCAAAAATATATTTTGAGGGTGGTGCTTACCACATCCCATTGTTACCTGACAAATATGCATAAGCAGATGTGTGTCTTGAGTATATATATGTGTATACATGCATATGCATTTATGTACATCTATGCATTTATGATTAGGTGACTGAGGCCCACAAAAAAAGGTAAAATGTTCCATGAGGCATGCTCTGCAAGATCTGACCTTGCCTCTATCTCCTTCCTTTATTGCTTGCAGAGCTTCACTCTCAAAGCCCACTGAAACATCAACACAGTGTAATTCCTGTCTCAATTTACAAATCTTCTCAGTACCAGAATTGGTAATGCAGCACTAAATACAATAAAATAAGGTGAAAAGTAAATGACAATACTGTTTCTCAAATATCATATCTCAGTTTATTCAGGGTATTTCTGCTCTCAGAGAATGAAGTATGCTAAGCAGTGGACAAAAATATGTTGCTTGATAAAGGAGAAAAAAAATATTTTGTTAAACTCCCACTTTCAAATTCCCACTAATGCAGATATTTTTATAGTAGATATAGATACACCAGTTTGATCTATAGTGTAGCTGCAATAAGAAAACGTAATATAGAACTAGAAGCATAAATTGACTTCTCACTGCTGAACTGGCCTTATTAGAATTTAATTTACATACGTTATATTAAAGTAAAAAATAGAATTGTATATTAGCACTGGATTACTTCTGACTCACAATTTTTCAGAAGTGTTGAAGGATTTAGCAGTGAAAATCCCCTTTGAGGAACTCAAGTGTTCCACAATAAGTGCCTACAGTTGGCTGACACCAATTCTACTTAATACCAGTAGGCAAAGAAAGTAATCTGCTTCATTTCATGCTATCTGGTCTCTACTGTGCCCTGCTTTCAGGGCACGTACTGCTTTCACAGTGCCATTGAATGTGACTAGTGTGCCACTCACTGAGCAGGGCTGTGTCTGCCAAAGGGACTGAGTGACATATTGGAAAGGTATACGCAAGGATGGCAACCACCCTAATGAGGAGAGACAAAACAATTCTTAATTCCTTAGAAGGGTGGCACAGTGAACATTCTAACCATCATTTTAGATCCTGATTAAGGGGAACTTTAAGTTAGGTTTAAGTGGCAGCTAATGTTCTCATCTGTTCTCATAAACACAAATTGGTGTTCAAGTCCTATTTGTTTCAAAATTGTCTCATTTTCTTGCTGTGGTGAACCACTCTTCATCAGTGAAAGGAAACAGTTCTTGGAAGCTCTTGAAGAACCTTAAGATACTTTCAGTACAAAAAAAAAGGAGATGCCTGTGGCCTGTGAGAAGTTCAGAGGGTAACAGCAAGGGAGAGAGTTGTTACAAAACATTCTGACTGGAAGAAGAAAAGCTGCTTCCTCAGTGTTTAATCACACCTTTGTGGCACAACCCTTCCATCTTTCATCCAGAGCAACTGAAACTGTGGAGACACTCTCAGCCAGCTATCTTATAGTGATGATGAGTTTTCAGCTCATCTTTCCTCACTGTGTTGCACATGTGCCTATTGTTATTTTCTTTCCCTACTTTACTTGCTTTCCATTTCTTCACCAGCTTCTCTCCCTTTGTGTATCAGAGACTGAACTCCTAATTGTCTATTCTGACTTTTCATGTAGCCCTGAACTGCTTTTGACCTCCTAGCTCTCTAGTCTCTTTTTCTTAGTCCACGAATAACTTCTTTGTGACATACCTGATTTTGTTTTCTACTATGTTTCTTCCTATGTGTCACACCATTTCCCTTCCCATCTTATATTTTTTTAAGTATTCCCAAAAAGAAATACCTGTGTCCAAACTCACAGGTGGTAGGAAACCTTATAAGTAAAAATCCCATCATTGATTTTTTTTTTCTGGTCACTGACAAATTCCTGAGGAAAAATTACAGCTTTAGGTATTGCTTTTCCTATAAGAAAATCTCTGATACAGATATGATACTCTCTTCAGTATCTCCAAATTATTGAAGCATGGAATGATTTCAGTCATTCCAGCAGCAGTTAAAAGTGACGTGTTTTGTTTCTTTATGATGATATCTGGAAGATATTTGCTCTCCTTTTTTCCTTTATCTCCACAGAGTGGTCTGATCTGTTCTGCTTATGTATCATCTTGGACTGATGATAGCTGCACCGTACTTGACCACATAATGTATTCATACCCTATAATGACTGTGAAGTTAGAGTTGGACACAAAATCACAAGAAAGCAAAAGGTTCATGTGATTGCCTGCTGGGAAACTGGTGAGGGAAATTTGGCTTATTACAGAAGTGAAGCCTGAGGATCTAACACTGGCATCTGAACACAGGGTCCATGCCAATTAAACTCATAGTTTTGATTTTTCTGCTTAAAGTTACACAAGCATACACACATACAAGGACTTTGTTTTTGTGGTGGATTGACCTTAGCTGGCTGCAATGTGGCAACTGAATTGCTCTGTTACTCCTCCTCCTCAAAAGGACTGGGTATGGGGAGGAAATATGATGAAAAAACTCATGTCTTGAGATAAGGACGGGGAGTTCACTTACCACTTAATGTCACAGGCAAAACAGATCTGACCTGAGGAAAATATTAATGTTAATTATTGCTAATTATTAACATAGTAGGACAGTGGGAAAAAAAAACAATCCAAAGCTAAAAATGTCTTCACATGCATCTTCCTCCTAAGCTCAACTTCATTCATGACTCTTCCTCCTTCCTCCATGCAGTGTAGGGGATGGGGAATGGGGATCACAGTCAGAGACAGGACTTCACTGCCACTCCTTCCTCCCCTGCTCCAGCATGGGGTCCCTCCCACAGGGTATACTCCTTCATGAGCTGGATTCTTCCCTAGACTGCAGTTTTTCAAGAACTGCTCCAGTGTGGGTCCCTTCCATGAGGAAAAACAGGAAATTAAGCATTCTTAACCTAAATGGTCTTTTGGAAATTTTGGCCCAGTGGTCAGTATCGAATTTTGGAAAATCAGACCTAAATTACTATATCAGGGTTTATCTAAAAGTGACTACAATTATTTAAATTGATCAGATATCTACATGTACTATTTCTTTGATTTCTGAATGTTCCCTGTATTATCAACAGACTGCGGCCCCAGAAAAAGTGTGATTATGCATATTTGCCTTTCTTGCTGTTTCTTCCAGTTTTTTTCCCCAAGAGCAAAGGTCTTCAGTGGGCATGTAACGAAGGTAAAATCTCTTCCTGACCAATTAAGTCTTTCAGGAGATAATTTTGTAAGTGGAAAAGGTGATGTAGACCTTTCTTTCTGCCATGATGAGCTCTATAACCTCCTCATCATCCCTGGTTCTGCCAGAAGCGCTTGCTGGGAGCTGCCCAAGACCTTGGTTGATACCAAGCCTGTGGTGTATTTGCCCTCATGTCTGGGTGCATTGGAAGAGATTTCTGGAACTGGTCATTGGTGCCATGGAATTTTTATGAATGGCATTGTCTGTCATCTGTGATTTTTTTCCTCTTCAGTACAGGGAAGCTGGAGGATGCTAGTGAGGAACTGCGGGCAAAGTGTCAGCACCTTTCAGAAGCTGGGTATTACTGTGGCAATGGTTTAATTCCATAGACAGATCAGAAAGTTTTGTGAAAAGCTGGTATAAATGCAGAGCTGATACATGAAATTCTGCAGTGCTGAATTTTGCTCTCCTTGTTCATCCCAGGGAACAAGGGGATTAAGGCATATTGCAGCAGAAACCTTTCCTGAGATCTACCTTCCTTGGCCTAATAGGAAAGATTTTTCCTGTTATGTCATTTTCCTTTGAAAAATAAAAGCACAGTTGTTTGAATCAAAGGTAGGCTATTTTAAAAATGTGCTTTTAAACAGCTGAATCTGGCTCCTATGCTACTGTTGATGAGATAGAGTATTCTGAGTATCACGAATGTGTGTCTTATGGTTTTTTTGGATAAGAAGAATTGATATTTGCTTGTGTGGGACGGGAGAAATAGCCTGCTACTACAAATCCTCATGTAATTTCCATTAAGTTAAAAAGACTTGTACTGCGCAGTTCAGTAAGGATATGGGCAGGAGTTATTATGTCACTCTTTAGCAGATGGTGTAGCAATTTCATTTGCTGGAGAGTGTTACAACACACCACAAGTATTTAATCCTTCTTAAACTGTAGAGAGTTCATTACATATAAATCTGATACTCATTTCTTTTTTTCCACTCTACGACAGTAATAGTGCTGCATTACTATAATATTTGAAGTTTTTCCCTGTAGCTTATCTAAGAGGTATGTCCTTTGAAGTACTGGAATTCAGTATACAAGTTTCAGCAACAAAATAAGTAGAACCAGACTAAATAAAGCAGAAAATAATTTTTAAATATAAAACAATTGTGTAAAGCAACTGTTTGTGTGTTATAGCCATGAGACAAGATTAATTCCTCATTCTAGGGACCAAATTATGACAATATAATTAAATTTATTTTCCAAAGAGATCAGATTTGGAGACTATTCAAGTCAAGCAAGCTCTACTGAAGATATTAAACTTGATTCTATTTAAACCAGAACCAACTTAGTTGTGAATCTGTTCCTGTGTATGTGAAGACTGAATGGGAATGTCCAGACTGCTCATTCATCACAATTTATGTAAAAAATAATCTGTGTGAACTCCTTTTATGGGCTGGAAGGAGATTTATCTTTTCTCTCAGTTCCTTCACCTCCTCCAGTCCTTGTTAGCAATGGCCCTTAGCTTTAAAAAAGCAAACAAACCAAGTCTCTAGTTGTCATGATCACCTGGACATACAAACTTGATAAAAAAAGTAAAGCACGCAGCAATTTCAGATAAAATTACTTGTTTGGGAGCTGTTAAAAGTTCACAGTTGTTAACAGAGGATACAGAGGAGGGCCTCTGATACATACCATGCTGCAGGTCAGAGCATTCACAAATTTCTGCTGAATTACCTCAGCTCAGAAAACCAGGCTGTTACATGTGACAAATACATATCCATGATACTCAATTAATTCAAGTAAATGTTGGTACCTAATTTCCACAGGTTTCTTTTGTAAGAAGACAATTTAGGACTCTTTAGCTTCACTGAACAAAAGGTGAGGAAACTGGTAGTAAATGTATTTGAAATGAGAGAAATATGTTTTCCAAAAATATATCAGGAAACTTAGTTATTGTTTTGCTTATTATTTTATAGTAAAGTTCTTTACAATATGTCCTCCATTTTCAGAGAGTTAGTTAGCATCTATTACTATTGGAAAATCTGATTTTCTGATGACTAAATGAATCAATTGGGAGTAGAGTGAGTGTGATTAGTAAAGAAAAGCAGATTCTAGTAGCACCTCTTCTAAGCTGTTCTGAAGTATTAATTAAGAAAAGAGCCATGGATTGTTTTCCTGAGGAGGCAAGTGCTGTTTCATTCCTCATGCGCACCCACCATCCACAAGAGCTGCAAAAGCTCCTTGTGTAACTGTGCAGGGGTTTCTTTGTAATTGAAACACTTGGGGAAACTATTCCTGAATGCCAGTCTAACCTATTGAGTAAATAATAAAGAACCACCTAAAATAAAAAGAAGGAAAGCAAAAAGAATGCTATTATTATTATTATAGAATTGTATAAACAAAAAAGATTCTGCATTTCTTTGTCAACTTGATATCATTGTTTTTCATAAATTTTTTTGACAAAGATTTACCACAGGGTAGAACTGGGAATGAGCTCTGTGTGGCTGTGGCAATTACACACCAACCTGACAGCTTTGGGCAGAGGACAGCTCTCTGTGTTGTTTATTTAGTGGGGAGACATTTGATTTCAGTAGTGATGTGGGTTGTTTTGTTTTGTTTTGGTGTTTGTTTTTTTAACACAGCACAGTACTTTCTAAGGACTGTTTATTCAGCCATCAGTTCCTATCCAATACAGTGAGCTGAGTTATAACAGCAGTGCATGCAGTGAAATTCTGCCACCATTTTGTGCATGTGCAGGAGCTCCTCATCTCTGCTGGAAGGGCAGTGGTGATACTGCCCTGACCTTTTCCCTCCAACATTGGGAGGGTCCCTTTCTTGGATGATCTACCAGGTATCTTTTCTGATAAAAACAAATTCACTAATTAGGCTTGCATTAAAGGTAGATTACTGAAGGCCCAATCTTTCTAACGTTCCCCCTCATTTCTGAGTCCAGCTCTCCTCATCTAAATCCTAGTCCACCTTCAGCGTTTCTCTACAGGCTCTTTTAGAGATGCTACTGTGAAAGCAACACATCCTCTTTTACCTCAGTTGCTAACTGGAAAATCCTTTTTTTATTTTCTGTAGGTCTTTTCTTCAAGCTCCAGTAAAGTGATAGCTCAGTGCTCAGAACTTGTCCTCTGTTAACAAGTGTATTTATTATAAACCTGCAGTGTGAGTTACCTTGTGGTAAATTCAATTCCCAAGCTCTGGAAGTCACCAGGCAGCTCTGGCAGCACTCAGAAGCAGCCTGCATCTATAGCAAAGGGAGGGGGGAAAGCCCCATTTAAATAAACTGTGAAATAGTCAAAGTCATTAAAGCAAAGCTGAGAAGCATTTAAGAAGGTGACACATCAATGCAAAATGTCTGCAATATAAATTGTCTTTCTCTGATGTGTCTTCAGTCATGTAGCATTGAGTAGGAAAGACATATCTTGTTATTCAGCAAACCTTGATGCAAATTAATTCTAATAATAATTTATGGTATAAGACAGTGCTTGTTATGGAAAATAGGCTGATGGTTTAATTTAGGGCAAGAGTAATCAAATGGATCTGGCTGAATTTATTTCATAAAATATAATAAATGGAATGTGAACTGGGTAATGTGGAAAATGTTGACAATATGCTTATTTTTTGAAGTGTGTTATTAACCAACCAAACAAAAGTAGCACTAAAGGACAGTTTTTTTCAAGGAATCTGACCATAAATGTTTAATGATGAGACAGAGGTTTTATCTTTCTTTTCCCAGCTCATCTGAAATTAATGTTCTAAGTGATATGGCTGTGACTGCAATCTTGGCAGTGTTGGGGACAAGTCTCTATTTCTGTTTAGAGTTTCAAACAATAAAGGCATAGGACATTGGGGAAAAGAAGGTTATTATTACCGAGGCATGTTTTAAGGCAAAATGCTGTTTTCCTGCTTGTTGCCTGCTAAGCAGATTGCAGGGTCGAGTCTCCTCTTCCATTGAGGTCTCTTTAAGATAATTTTTTTTAGGCATCAAAACCTAATTAGAGACATTTGGATCGTTCCACAGGCCAATTTGCTTTTCCCAGCCCAACCAAATTTCTCCTACTTTGGAAGAAATCTGAATGAATGGTTGGTCTACAGCTCATTACATCTTGGATGTTGGAAATAGAAGGGACTTGCAGAGGTATCCTGTCCAGCAGGTACAGCCCAGATGCTGTATCCATCATCCATGACTGTAGCAGAGACAGTGTGGTGCAGCAACTGAAAAGGGAGACTTATAAAAGTCAGTGGATGAATGGTGTGCAATGTCACACAGAGCTTCATATTCAAACTTATAGGGGCTGAGAGGATGACAAGAAATACTTCTTGATTTCATGTGGAGCTGATGGGCTACTGTTTCTGACAGTTTGTCTCTGGCCTGTGTGGGTTTTTCCCCCAGCTTTTATGATTTATTTGAATCAGTGTCAGATCCTGAGAGTTCTATTTTCTAGGCATAGGCACAGTAGAATAGCAAATTTCCTTCAGATCCTTTAGGCATGAGGTCATCCCATGTATCAGTGGAGTTTGTTTGCTGGTGTTTTGCCATTCCTTTCCCCTGCATGTAATCAGCATTTTGTATGTTTAGCTTACTCAGCACTGCTCTTGCTACAAAGTTGACTTAAACGCTGTCACTTGTGCTGAAAAACTCAGCTCCCCATCTGTCTGCTGGAACAGGCTGTCGTGTTTTGTTTGCTGGACACAGCTGTGTAAAATACATGTTCTGGTTGATCTTCTGCAGGTTCTTATCTTGGCCTTGGCACTGCCTTATCTGGGTGCTTTCTGCTATTTGCCCAAAGCAAGGGGCTAATCTGAAACCTCTGTGTGAGGCTCAGCCATCCTCTTCATTTCTATGCAGCACAGGGCTTTGTTCCAGGAAAAGCGCCGTTAAATTTGCATGTTAGGAGCACGTGTGTGATGTGCTTTCACATCGTACTGCAGTTTTGACTAATGAGGGTTTTGCTTTTCCTTCAAAGCCTTGTCACAGAGTGCAGTGCACAGGGCAGGTTAGCAGGATGGAGAAGGTCAGTGCAAATCCCCAAGGAATAACATTTCCACTGTAATGAAACACTTTTTTTTCGGAAGACTGAGAAGCAATTCACACACCAAACACGAGCAGCAAGATGGGTAACACAGCACTTGAAGTTGTTATGAATGAGTGAAACTGCTTAAAGAATCACCAGCAAAGTTATCAGTAAAACCAGATCTAATATAAAGCGACAGCATTACAAAGTTCATTGGCAAGGTTCACTCTACTGCTTACTAGATGGTTAAGGCACGCTTAGGAAAAAAGAAACAAACAAAATCCACTCAATCAATCCAAACCAAAATAAAGTGAAAACTGTCTACATGTGTGTGCATATGTGTGACAAAAGGATAGAAAGGGCAAGGATAAAAAGGAATGCGGCCTAAAGTGCTGAACAGCACCCAAACTTAACAGTACTTAAACTTAACTCATAACTTAAATTTAATTTAGCAATTTAGCTAAAGAACAACACTTACCAGCATTTAACTTAATCTTTTCACTTTAGCAAAGCATTCATATGGGATTTATTATATCACAACAGTAACTTGCTTATAGGCCTAACCTAGCACGTAAACATCTAAGAGAGCAACATTTCTCCCATATTTGCCATAGCGTAAGTGCACAGTATGCACACAGACACAGTCAGTGCAAGGTACCTGTGAAAAATTCCCCTTGAAAAGCAATGAAGTACTGACTTCAGATGCCTTTGTATTTTCCCAACAAGTGATAGATTGAGCTTTGAGGAGTGATGGGATCAGCCCAGGATCCATCCTTGTTCAGTGATCCCCTGAGTACAGCAAACCTGAGAGCTGGCTGGCTCTGAGGAGCTCCACTCAGAGGGATTCTGCTGGTCACAGCCACTGCCATCCAGGAGAGCCCAAAGGGTCTCACTTTGGACCACTGTTTATAGGCCACAAGAGAGTTGGCTTTAGTCACAACAATAGTTCATCCTGGCCACACTTCACATGGGGGCCACTTTCTTTGAAAATGTGGAAAAGAGGATGTCATGCCATTCAGGAAAAAAATAAAAGTTTTCAAGGCTGTTCTTAAAAAAAGAGAAAAAAAAGCAGGAGCTCATTAGACAGCACTAGTTCCTGAGAGCAGCCAGGGTTTCTGACAAGCTCGAGAGGAGCTGAGCCCAGGTGCTGCTCATCAGGGCCGAGGCCTAACGAGCATTTCTCAGATCACAGCGTAGCCTAAAAGAGGAGGGAGGTGATGCATCACCACAAAAGTGCACAAAAGCAACTGGTCATTTGCCATCAGTTAATAAATAGAGACAAACCTGTGCTTTTGGGGATGTGTGTGGCAGCAGAAGCACGACATTAATCTCCCTCAGGAGACAGGAGGAGTATCAGGCTCTTACAAGGCCTGCAGAGACATTTCCCAAGTGCTTCAGGATGTTGATCCATGAGTCATCTCTCTCCTGGAACTTGTCTGCAAATTGATGCAGAAGGTGAGAAAGAGGAAAAGTGAGGGCTGTGAAGCGTGTGGATAACATTGGAGGACTCTTAATGGAGAGCTGTCATAGCCACATCCTGGCTGCAAAATGAGAGGTTATTAACAGGAATGACTCTTGAACCTGAGTTCAGTGCATTACTACACTCAGACTATTCAGTTTCATGCTAAAAAGCTGGTGACTAAGAATAAAACCAGGTAGGAGCCTGCATTAGCACTCACAGAAGTGGGATAACTTCCAAACAAAAGTTTGTGGAGAGCTGGGATATACTACAGCCAAAATGAAAATGGAAAGAGCAACCAGGGCAAACAAACCTAAAGTTTTGACAATAATTAGGGTTAAGTTAAAATGGCTTATTTAAGCCAAAGGAAATATTAAATTTCAGACTATTTAACCTGCTTTTGTTTTCCTATGCCTTTTTGACTTTTTAACTTTAGGTTACCCAAATGAAAAATACAATACAATACTTTCAATACAAAATCTCACAATGTTTAAATTGGAAAAGTTTTGAAGCAAACTGTATAATTTTTTCGGAAAAGAAACAGTTCATTTTCAAAATGATTAATTTAGGATAATACTTCTTAGAAGCATCGTCTGACTCCATCTGCTGTGAGAGTCAGTGCATGGGACAGAAAATCTGTTTAACAATGCTGGTAGAAATGCATGTATCTCTAAGCTCCTTTCTTTTGCCTTGATTAGTATTGCTACACTAATGTGCTGTGTCTTGGGCAGCAGTCTAGCATCTCTGATGGCTCTCAGTCTAGAGATAATGTCTCTTCCAGATATCATTTTTGGGATAGATGATCTTACAAGGAAGATATTAATCAGGAAACTTGTGTTTCATGAGATGATAGTGTCAGACAAAACTGCTTCATGGAAACTCTTCAACAGAGAAAGAAAAAAACATTCAAAGCAGAAATAAAAATATCAGAAGGTTTCAAGGGCATGCATCCAAGCATTAAGAAATGCCAGATTTTAATTTTATTTGACAATCCTAAATTCACTCCCCTAGTGCAAATAATCAAATCTTTACTAATGTGTTTTAGACATTTTCTGCAGAATTTAAGCTCCATTGGACAGCGTGTGTTCTGTTAATGATCAGTTAATTAATATTTTTTATGATCCCACACACTCATTGGGTGACCATTTTTGCACCATTCTTTGCTATTTAGAAATAATCCAGAGCCAAGACACCTGACAGAGGACCAAATTGCAGCTGATCAGTACAATGTGAGCCTCTGCATAGACAACAGGTTCCCACTGACTCTGGGACAGCTGCTTGAATATACATTTCCCAGCTCCTTGGCACTTGCTGAATGTCTGAGTCAGACCTTGATCTGAGGATGGAATTACTAATTCATGTCTGCATTGGTGCAGTATGTGAATACTGCACAGACATTAATTACTCAGATTGTTAATTTCTACAAAATACCTGCAATGTGAAGACAGATTGTTACCCTGGATTTAGAGATACAAGAAAACTTTGAATAAAATTTTCATTAAATAGTATAATATGTTCACTGTTAGTGTTTGCTATCTGCAAGCCCCCCTAGGAGGCTGGATCTCATAACAACCCTCATAATTCAGGGTGTCTTCATGAATGCTGACACCTCCCACTTCTCATTTGCATATCCCTCTTCCTCTAGCTCTTCTTCCCCATCCATTTTCTTTGCCTTTGCACTTCATTCTCCACTTGGGGCTGTCCCTGATTTCCCATACCCTGATCTCAGTTTGTCTTAGACTTTTCTGAAGACCTCATTGTCTCCAAGAAACAGAGTCAGAGACTAGAACAGATGAGACCAAAATATATTGGATGTGGCTAAATCTATAAATCACTTTATATCAGTGCTGTGTGCACCAGAGTTCTCCTGGGTAAATGAAATACTGCCCTTCTCCTCAAAAAGGCAGATGCAACCCAGAGGAAGTAACACAATGAGCACAGAACAGAATAGCCTGGGTAGTAGAGACTAATACTTAACATATAGTAGCAATTTGCTGGAGAAAGGAGGGATGAGGTATAGATAGGTGTGTAGGTGTGAACAGCTTTCAGAGGACATAAAAATAAAAGTGGAAAATGTCTTTTTTGTTGAAGAACTTGTAAGGCAAATTCCAAATAAGAATTTCTCATCAAAGCTGGAGATAAGTTTATGAAGATGTTTGTGTAGGGAAAATAGAAGTGAGGCCTTCCTGTAAGACAGTACAGAGAACTCTTGGCAAGGATGGTTATCACTGAAAGAATAAAATTGTACTGAACGACTGCTGCTGTGATAGGAAGAAAATGGGAATGACAGGAATTTTGCTAATATACTCGCAAGTGGTGTGTTATTCTGTCTTGGACAGAATCTTTTCTTATGCATATTTGGGTTAAATGCCACTATTTCTCTTTGTTTTGCACTGTGCAAATGTTTGTCTTCATAATTCTATAAACACAAGCAGCATTTTTAAAAAATGCTATGTGATAAAAATTGAGTGATCCAGAGTTAAAGATGACAACTTATCTGTCTGCCTGGAAATGCAGGGTAGGGTCCTGCAAACATTTCCATTCCGGTTTGACACTTGTGAGTCAGCCTTGAATAACTTGCTCAGGGTCACTCAATAACAATACTGCCAGACCATAAGGGAATTTTTCATGTGTATTTGTAGGATTCTGTCTGTCTAGAGTTAGCTAAATTCCACAGGAAATAACTTTCTAAACAGCATGCAGGAAAATATTCACTGTGAGAGATTTACTGCGCATCTTTAGCGTTTTTTCCTCAGGGCAAATTTCTGTTTATGTAGGAATTAGACTTAGGAAGCAGCAGTCATGGTAGCAGTTGTGTAGCAAATGGCCAGAAGCAGACTGCTATTGCTGTAACTCTGCCTGAGCTTTAAATGCCATTCAAATATTCAGAATTTTTCATAAATTTTATTTGATCATCTCTTCAAACAGCAGCAGTACATAGTATGCAATGCGCTTTATTAACTCACAAATATTTCGCTGAGCATGGGTTTCCTCCTACAGAAACACACAGCTTTTTGGATTTGTAAATGACCAAAGACACGTGGGAGTGGAATAATGGAAGTCCTATTTTCTCATAAAGCCGGAGATAGAAATTGCTATACCTGAGCAAAATGTAACCTGAATCACTGGTCAATGTTCAAATGTTTTAATTAAGAAGATTAATTGTCTTGAAAAGTAATGCAAATTCTTGGTGCAATCTTCAAAACTCTGTATAAATAAACAACAGCACAAAATATTCTGGCTCACAAATCCACAGGTCTGTGGATTTTCAAGGAATTCTTGGTTTAAGAAACACTGTCCTGCTTCTCATTCCAGCTCTGGTGCTATGGCTTTCCTTCTCTGGTGCACACATCTTTTAAATCAGTATCCTAACCCAAGCTCTTGCAGCCAGGGGAATTGCTCTGGTTAGGGCTCCTCAAGCTCTGTCTGCAGTTAAATGTGTCGGGGAGCAGATTCTTTGTCTGTGCCAGTTTCACTTCAGGAAAGAGTTTAATTGCTTGAATCTGAAAGATGTGCATGGCAAATTCATTAATTCCACTGAGGTCTGTTTGTCTGTGGGTCAGCACCCTTGAGAACAGCTGTTAGAATCTTTCTGCATAACTACATGGCCAGAAACAAATTTCAGCAATTGAAAGAAGATAAATGACCTCATCCAACTGAACTTCTGGAGTCAGCAAACCAGAACTGGGAAAACCATCACGCTGTCACATTTCTGGTTGTTACATCTACTTAGGGCAAAAAAAGTACCATGAGGACAACCCTTCATATTTTCACACTTCAGAAGCTGGCAAACTTTAGGAAAACAGAGGCAAAGGGATAAAACCCCAGATAGTAAAAGACTAAATGTATATTCTCTCTTCTAAAGGCACTGTCAAGATTTAAAGAATCTTATCCTTCTGCAATTTATGAACATTGATCTCTCACTTCCTGTCATCCCATCAGCTGAGACACTGTATGAACTCTATGGTGCTGTGAAGATTTAACTGAACCTCTCCCACTTTGCACCATTATCCTCACGGTGTCACTTGGGCTGTGGTGTGGTGATGAATTGTGTCTCTCCATAGGTGTCCTCCACTTAGGAGAATTAGAAAGTGTGGCCAAATATAATTAAGTCCTCATACAGTATGAATTCATGTTGTTGGCTCAAATTTGTGCAAATAGATGTAATTGGGTTAATTTTTTTCAGCATATTTTAGGCCATATCAATTTTTTTGTCTGCACCATTCCCAGTTGTATCTGTGCCTATCTTTGCCATGTTGGATTCTGTGTTGTCTGCTTCCACAGTTTATACAGTTGCATGGCAATGGCAGATTCAGATTAAATAGGTCAGTTATTAGTTATCATTATCAAAGAATTAGCTTTCATTTTACAGACCACTAAGTAAATGATAAAGAGGCTGAAAACCTGTGCTTTGTGTTGCTGTGGTTGAAGAGCACTGGAGAGAATTCAAGCACCTCCCCAAGTATTCTTCTCTAGTTATAATGCTTGGGAACTCGGATTATGGATATGAGCAAATATAGGTGTTATGTGTAATTAAAATAACTTCCTAATCAATGCAGGCCAAATTCAATAAATTACCACCAGTCGATGTACTGGGAGTTAAGGATGCTGATCCCAGTTTGTGGTTTTAAGCCATATTTTCTCATTCCATTATAAATACATTGTTCACTTTACCTGTATATCTGAGGTGCACTCTGATTACCGGTGTCACTTTTGCCTTGCAAAGAAATATTCTTGGCTCTGTTAAGAGTCTTCTACTTTTACTACAATATTTTCTAAAATTTGCTCATCTGGGGGTGTTCACTTGTGTAGGCCCAGCACAACAGTAACAGACTAAGGCACATTAGAATAATTGTCTTGGCTGCCTTAAAAAAATTATTTTATATTTCCACCTAGAAAAGTTCCCCTTTAAAACATTTGTATGTTTAGCTTTGAGAGCAGAGATATTCAGTTATATCTTCCCTATCCCTGCCTGAGATTTGTGACATTTCAGTCATTCAGCTTCTTTGACAGAGGTGCAAAATTACATTTTACATGCTCTGCTGCAATGTATCCTTCGGCCTTTTGCAGAAGTATGGGGGTGGTTGACTCTGTGGTACTGATACTGCCACACAGCTGCTTTAATTCAGCAACAGGATTGGCTAGATACTGAATGTATCACATTATGGGGATGGTTTGTGACCAAGAAGAGCCTCTGCTTATTGACAGTTTTTCTTAAACAATAAGATGGAATATTTGACAGAGTGACACTGAGCTGCCAACTTAAGAGTCCCAATTACTTAGTGCTATGTAACCCCACTATTTTAGAGGGAATGAGATTAGAGGATTACCATGTGTTCGCATTGTCACTAATGGCTATAAAAAGGTTTGGGGTTTAGAGTTCAGGGCAGAATTTTTCTACTTCAATTTCTACTTTCCTATTTGTCCTACACTACACTGTTCCATGTAGAAGATATATATAAAGGCACCTGAATACCCTACCTTTTTTCATCTTGCAATCTGCTGATCTCTGTTTGTGCATTCACACATGGAAAATCAAGAGAAACAGTATTGCCAGGGTTATGGAGGTTTAAAGGCACAAAGGAATCCAAACTTTCAGTAAGAAATAACATCTTCTATTAGAGACATTAATATCATTTGAACACATAGACTAGCTTTGGGGTGGAGATGCCCTTCAGGAGAGGAAATTTAGATCTGTAAGACTTGCTGATATCAGTGGGATATGCTTCAGAGAGCAAATGAACATTACCAGCCTCTTCAGTTCTTATCAGGCTTTTAAACACCTTTCTAAACCAGAGGTGGTAAGGGTGTCTTTCCTTAAAAATCAGAGTTTATGGGCACACAGACAGCATGTGGGATTCCCAAACCAAAATCCCTCTTTTATCTGAAAAAGTATTAGTACATATCCTCCTCCTTTGTGAATATCTAAACACTTCAGCTGCCTGGAGATTGCTATGCAGTGGGGCTTTTATCAGTTTCTTCTTTGTATGCTTTTCCACTTCCCATAAGATAGCAAGCTCATATGGTGAAGCAGGTGTTCACTACTCACTAGTGAATACCCAGACTACTAGATGATAGAAATTTTTTTCCTGTTTTTTCAATTTAGGAAACACCCTCAAATGTAGATATCAATCCTGGCTGTAATTGCTGCAATATTTATAACCAGCCTACCAGAGATTTGGTCTAATGATGTTATGGATATTCTGCTACTTCACATGTTTGAACTAAAGATGCATTTCTTAATATGTGGGTGACACCTGAAGAAATACAGTATGTAGAGCTCTACCAGAAAATACAACAAACTCTTGGTAAAGAGCTACAATTTGCTAAAGCCCAAATAAAAAAAACTTTCTGTTCTCGTCTAAGAGACTCTTCTTGCCCTTGGTGCCTGTAGCCATCTCAGAACATCCAGGAGCTGGTCCTGAGAAGTGAGGAAGGTAAATGATCTTACACTCAATTCCCCTTCTAGCTCTTTGTCATCAAAAGGGGTGGGCAGATTTGACAGAGCAATTTTTGGCCCTCCTTAATAGAGAAAGAAAATGTTGTGAAGCCAGGAGTCTTGAGAACTTGTGGAATTCTACTGGTTGCATGCAGGGAATTTAAAGGACAAGCAAAATGGATTTTTTCCAGAGTTTTTTAAATTTAGAACTACATTATGGAGTGCAATGCTAAGCACCCAGTTGTGGCTACAGAGCTGGAGATAAATTGGAATCTTGACAGAAAGGGATGGGAATGGCTAATACAATTTTAAAACTGCTTACTCAGTTAATATTTTTTTTTGTCCTTTCCCTGCTGTTATTACCAAATCCCAGAAAGGTGTTTTTTCAGAAGAAGGACTATAATGCATTTCCTGTATGTTTATAGTATCCCAGAGGGTAATGAGATGTTGCTGTGGTCCAAGTAATAAGACATATATTGGAATGAAGAGAGAAGTAATTAAACAAAGAGAGCTGTATCTGGAATATTTGTCTGTCATCTAGTCCATCACTGAGCCTTATCCCCAGCCTAAGGTAAAAGTGCATATTCCTGTTTATGACAGTGCAATAATTCTGGTTCCAGCTGTCAACATTCCCTTTTACCCAAAGAACTAGGCTGTCAGATGCTAGTAGAAAGGAGTATTCAAAGGGAGGAAGAGCATGGAAAGTTAACAGGGACAAGTTTTACCAAATATATTTAGAATGAAAAATCAACTTTTTACTAAGTTAAACACAAAATACATGGATCTTGCAGCAGTTCTTAGGAATAGATCTGTAAATCTCCTCTCTGAGTTTCAAGAGCTGCAATATCTGATCAATAGACTGACCAAACACTGATTATTTGTAGTGGAAAATTGCCTCCCTGGCTACTAAAATTGTGGAGCAAAGGCTCTTTCTGATTTGAGAAGGCACTTCATTATATGAGTAGTCCAAAGAAACAGATCAATCTCCTATCCCTAAAGTCAAGGAGCTTTATCTGGCCTGAAAATGGTAAGACATGCAACTAGGTCTGTCCTCACAAGACCTGCATTTATTTGGTCACAATAAGAAACATTCCTTAAAGCTTGAAAATCAGTTGTCTGCCCAGCAGTTGAACACAATTGAGTTCTACATGTAGGCAGAATATCTTTTTATTTTTTTCAATGCACAAATTCCTCTAATGATTCCCTGTCCAAAAAAAAAAAAAAAAAAAAAAAAAAAAGAAATATAAAAAAAATTTAAGGGTG